>OY744545.1:47438195-47455695 GCA_963556195.1 Sepiola atlantica
CTCGAATTGCTTTTAATCTTGATAATTTGTGACTCATTAGTAAATATTAAAATACTGCACCAATGTTTGCGAATAACTTTCATATATCTCGCTCGAATATGCTTAAAATTAAACAGTTCATTCTGACCAATTCGGATAAATATGAATAATATTGTATTTCTTCTCTGACAATTCAAAGACATTTAATCATTCACGTATAAGGAAATTTCAAGAAAATTTTCTCACTGTCAAAGAATTGGCGCAAAAAGAATAAAATATTTATCGATTCTTATTTGATCCGATTATCCTGTCAAGTAACGTTTCAATAAAATCGAAGAATCGGAAAATTTAAATATGTAAATTGACTCCCTTTTAATAATGCTTTAATAATTACCAGAGGATGTTGTTACCCCCCTCCCACGGTGCCTGCTCCCCGATCCCACGGTTCGTCCACTGCGTTGGCGGGATTCACTGGTCGTGTTTCGGTGCTGATGCAGCAGTCAAGGCTTCCATCTTCCAATCTTTCGGTCGCTGTCCCATTCTCAATAACCGCTTTTACGAAGGTTATATATAAAAAACGAAGCGTTCACTTCACTTCTGACGTTATCCTCTACCTGCATATGAGCCAGAACAAAAAAAAGACCGCTTTAAAATAAGTTAAAACAAATAAATTTATCCAGGTTTGAAGAAGAGTAACTTATCTTGCCTTTGGTAACATTTATTTGTTGCCTATTTGTTTTTTACTCCTTTTTCGTTCTGTTAGCTGTCATCCCCCACCCAAATACACGCATACAATTAGGCTTTAAAACCTTATTTCGGGTTTTATTCGTTGTTAAGAGTATACATATGTACACACCCAAAACAGACCACATGGGGGGGGGGGGTAGGAATCAGCTGTTCAAAATCTTAACCGCACTATCTAGTGGTTCAGACGAAAAAGAGCGTTCTCTCTACGAATCTGACACATCCGCTTACTCGCTTACTGTGTCCATGACGAAGCCAGGACACGTACCTTCCTTAGAATCTTAAATGGAAAATTTCTACTCTACTTAATTTTTAACCTTTAGTGGAAATTTACCAAACTAATCATATTCATGTACACCCGTCTCTAATATTTATACAGTAACAGTTAGGATTAAAATATTCTATGCGAGTGTTTATTATTCCATAATCTGATTCTCATGACGTGTCCAACAGCATGCTTCAAAAATCGATCTACCCGACCCGACTTTGGCTCTCATTTGGTAAAAACGTGAAATTCACGAATAATCATCTTCAATTAATGTTTGACTTGTTCTAAAATCTTGCTTATGTCATGTCTGTCCTTGTCAATATTTTCGTCTGGAAATAAACACCAGAGAATAGAGATGACGCATGCAAGTAATTGCGAGGCCGTCCATCCGTAGATAAAACAGGTTTTCAGTTTGATATGATAAAAATAATAAAACATAAGAAAGAGAGACGTATGCAAATAATTTAATGACGTAAATAAAGAATACATATTGTTCGGAACGTCTTTTTATTTGATGTGTCGAAAAGTGAGTGCATCGCAACTTCACCCGGCAATGACGTTGTCTAGTGATTCTGTTAACGTTAAACAAGCTATACCTATTAAATTCATTTTAAATAAATCCTGGCGAGAACCTCTTGAATCAGTAGTCATTATACAATCTAACACAATTAAACAATGTAACGGTTTCTACAATTTATCTCCTTTAATCAGCAAAACTATACTAACCAAACAGAACTTTCACTTAGCCCCAGGCTACATATTTTACACCACATTCCCCAAAAAACTTCGTATATAACATCGATATTAAAACACAAAAAACAAAAAAGAACACTCAATCCATTTCATAAACACATCACAGATTTTAAATTCTAACGGCTATGATTTTTTTTCGAAAACAGAACAAAAACATTCTTTTCACGTCATAATCGCACCAATGTTTTTGAATTCTAACGACTGTTTCGTTTGACGTAAAAAAAGAGAATACATATATTTCGGAAAGTCTTTTGATTTGACGTGTCGAAGAGTGAGTGTATCGCAACTTCCTTCAGCGAAAACGTTGTCTAGTGATTCTGTTGTGAGAGAAGTGACGAATGAGACGAGAAGTGATTGGAAGAGGGGAATAGAGAAAAGATGAAAAGGTGGTTGGAGGGGGACTGGCATAAATAATGGGTGACAGAGACAAAAAGTTGTAGAAGGATGTAATATTTAAATGGTGTAATTCGTAAGGTGAAAGAGCTCGGGTATAAATGCAGTTCAATCGGAGTGCATTTCGTTGAAGTAATTATAAAACAAGTACAGACATATAACTCTGTGGCGATGCGACAGTTTGGAATTCGGCAGACAGTGCGGGACCTATGAGCTATAAAACAATCCATTCGCAAAGAGAGAGAGAGAGAGAGAGTAAAGCCTGGGAGGATGCTCCTCATATAACGGAACAGGACCACGATAGATCAGGGCCAGCTGATAACACAAGAACCTTTTCGTTGTCGAAATGATTGTCGAGGACGTCCGTACGGCTAGATAAAATACCGCGTATTTGTCTGCCATGGGTTAGGGTTAGGGTTGGGGTTAGTGTTAGGGTTGGGGGTTAGGGTTAGGGCTGGGGTTACGGTTGGGGTTATGGTTAGGCTTGGGGGTGGGGCTGGGGTTGCTGTTGGGATTAGGGTTGGGTTGTGGGTTGGGGTTGGAGTTAGGGTTAGGGTTAGGGTTGGGGTTGGGTTTGGGGTTAGGGTTAGGGTTAGGGGTACGGATGTAAACCAGTACCGCGAAAATAGAGCTAAATCTGATTAGGAAAGTTTTATTTCATTTATCACCTTAATTTATGTATCTACCTCCCACAAGGTAGGGGCACCTCCGGCAATAAGCAATAAATTTATTCCTCCCCAAAGAGGGGAGGCAAAGCCTGTGAAGGTGGACCTCATAGAGTTGCACAGGACCAGTCTCGTGCAGTATCCATCGGAACAGATAGTACACTTTGATCTTGGCCGAAATCACCTTAATATTACCATCAAAACGTTATTTAAATAAATACTACCACATAGTCTTTTGAAATATTGTACATATATATATATATATATATATATATATATATATATATATATACAGTATTTCAAAAGACGATAAAGTGTTAAAATTATCACTGTTTATTCGCTGTTCAGCATTGGCCGAGTGGTTCAGGACGTTGGCATTTGAGTTGCAAAAATACTCGGAATCCGGGGTTTCGAATCGCATGACCGGTAGTGGATATACTGATGAGTCCCGATTATAAAGGACGAAACGTATACGTACATAGATAATAAACGAAACAAATATTATATATATATATATATATATATATATATATATATATATATATGTATCAGTATTTGTTAAGTAGATAATATTAAATTATTTTTACCTACGTACGCCAGCGTTACAAGCTTTAACAGTTGGTTCTGTGGACAAAGTCGATCACAGACAAACCGTGTTGATCCGAGAACCCCACACACTGTTGCAGAAAGGTGTTGGGCACACCACAGTCAAAAGCGGCCTCATCCATATCGCGACGTTTTGTGGAGGTGTGTACGTCTACTTCGCGACACACAGGTCAATAAGTTAGCACATGCTAATACAAACGAGAACATAAAAACGACGTTGTTTTTTTTTTTAATTGTTGCACCTTAGAAAGCCGTGAAAAAAATAGAGTTAAACACGCTAAATAGAAAGAAATAAGATATCGATGAGTAACGACTGAAAGGTTATCTTCTATCGATTTTCTACTATTCTTTCCTGGACGAAAGCAGTAGGCCATTGAATCCATGACTCAGACGGAGACGCTCTGGCTCCAACCGCAGTTTGCATGGAACCATTTTCTCTTCACACTTACCAGGTGGCAAATAAATATGAGTATGTGACGTGAGTGGGAATGCTGAAATTGTCGTCTCGCTCTTCGCCTTCTGGATTTGCCTGCATTTTGCATAAACAAGCTACGCCTACTTTTATCGTGATACGGGATGTCTCCTGATATGATTACTAGTTGTAAAAGTTGTTTAGGATGTCGCCTTCTCATATATTACTTATTCTTAGGATTAACTAAACATTTCTAAATTGACTTACTTTTATTCTAAAAGATGTACATTCGGATATGCCGAGTCAGCCACAAAGCAATTCAATATTTGACTGTAGCAAGAAGGCGTAATGATAAAAAAAATAATGGAAAATAATTTTACGTGTAGAGAGCGAGCTAAAGAGATAGATTTATCTAGACCATGGCTTCTCAACCTTTTTTTTACTCATGGATCCCTTTCCTCTTATTTTTCTTTTGGTGGACCCTCTCATAGCTATTCGGCAAAAGAAAAGCTTATTCTATTTTTCACTAATAAAAAGTAAAAAGATTATATCAATAATCAAAGAAATAGTAAATGATTATGCTTCATTTTGAAGGAAAACTAATGTAATGTAATTAAATTATTTTACAATTAAATTCTATTCAGTATTTATGCCCACTGCTAAACAATTCATAATAAACTATTTTAAAATAAGTGTGTGATTAGAAACAAAAATGCAGATTTATTGAATGAGATCTCTGTGGTTGATGCTGCTCAACAAGTTTCTTTATATCTGGTTCCATCGATGTTAATGATAGTCGAAGATCTCCTTTTTTCACAATGTCAAGTTTATTGCGAACTTTTGATAATAAGTGAGAAACACGACTAAATTCTGAGAAAAGATGAGAGATTTTCACCTTCGTTTGTTCTTGCCACTGACCGATGGGTGAGTAGATAGGTCAAAAGGAAATATTAAAGAAAGAATCATTCATATATATTCTCTACTTATTTCAATATGATGTAAATTACCGTAGACATTTTATTTTTAGTAATAACCGTTCTGAAGAGGAATTGCTCCATGGACCACCAAAATATCACTGTGGACCCCCAATTTGTTATTTATGCCTGTGGACCCTAAGGAATATTACGTGGACCCCCAGGGTCTATGTGGACCCCGGTTGAGAAACCCTGATCTAGACCATGTCTGGTTGTACAGAAGGGGATATTTGAAATAATTGGTTAAAAAAAGTTGGTGGACAACGTATTAAGATTTTGAAGTTCTATAAAAATATGTTCATATACTGTCTCATGCAATACTTGTTATCAGGTATATATTGGTGAAACTCAACGTGCACTAATGAAAAGGCTTGGTAAACATAAAAGGGATATAACACTATAAAAAATTCCTTAAATGCATTATTCTCTCATGAATTAAAACATGATACCTCTTTTAACGTGAAATAAGCTAGACTCATTAAATTAATCTTAATAAATCTCGACGAAGGCATCTTTATTAAAAACTCATTAAAAACTCTGACACTATTAAACAACGTAACGGCTTCTACAATTTATCGCTTTTAATAGGCAAACTTATACAAACCGAACAGAAATAGATTTTACTCCAATCTAGCTATTTTATACAACATTTTCAACAAAACTTCGTAAATGTAAGTCCTTAAATGCATTATTCTCTCATGAATTAAAACATGATACCTCTTTTAACGTGAAATAAGCTAGACTCATTAAATTAATCTTAATAAATCTCGACGAAGGCATCTTTATTAAAAACTCATTAAAAACTCTGACACTATTAAACAACGTAACGGCTTCTACAATTTATCGCTTTTAATAGGCAAACTTATACAAACCGAACAGAAATAGATTTTACTCCAATCTAGCTATTTTATACAACATTTTCAACAAAACTTCGTAAATGTAAGTCCTTAAATGCATTATTCTCTCATGAATTAAAACATGATACCTCTTTTAACGTGAAATAAGCTAGACTCATTAAATTAATCTTAATAAATCTCGACGAAGGCATCTTTATTAAAAACTCATTAAAAACTCTGACACTATTAAACAACGTAACGGCTTCTACAATTTATCGCTTTTAATAGGCAAACTTATACAAACCGAACAGAAATAGATTTTACTCCAATCTAGCTATTTTATACAACATTTTCAACAAAACTTCGTAAATGTAAGTCCTTAAATGCATTATTCTCTCATGAATTAAAACATGATACCTCTTTTAACGTGAAATAAGCTAGACTCATTAAATTAATCTTAATAAATCTCAACGAAGGCATCTTTATTAAAATCTCATTAAAAACTCTGACACTATTAAACAACGTAACGGCTTCTACAATTTATCGCTTTTAATAGGTCAACTTATACAAACCGAACAGAAATAGATTTTACTCCAATCTAGCTATTTTATACAACATTTTCAACAAAACTTCGTAAATGTAAGTCCTTAAATGCATTATTCTCTCATGAATTAAAACATGATACCTCTTTTAACGTGAAATAAGCTAGACTCATTACATTAATCTTAATAAATCTCGACGAAGGCATCTTTATTAAAAACTCATTACAAACTCTAAAACTATTAAACAACGTAAAGGTTTCTACAATTTATCTATTTTAATAGGCAAACTTATACAAACCGAACAGAAATAGATTTTAATCCGGGCATGCCATTTTACACATTTGCAACAAAACTTCGTACAAAACGTCGATATTAAAAAAAAAACAAAATAACATAAAACCATTATTCCATTTAATAACTACATCATACGTTTTGAATTCTAACGACTATTATGTTTTCGAAAAAAAGAACAAAAACATTATTTTCACGTGATAATCATATCACATGTTTTGAATTCTAACGATTGTTTCTTTTGAAAAAATTATTTTCACGTTACAAATGCATAAAATACTTTCAAATATTGCAGTTGTTTTCTATTTCATTAAATCAATCATCTTGAAAAATCGTAAAATACGGACGAAACGTTGATGTATATATAACAAATTATGATTTTTTTCATTTTTCATTTTCCATATATATATATATATATATATATATATATATATATATATATATATATATATATATATATATATATATATATATCATGTTGATCCAATATATACTTACTTTCAAAAGGTGGTACTAACCTGGAAATACTATAAAAAAACTTGGATACCATATGATTTATAATAATGATTGAAGATAAAAACAGAACAGTAAGTAAAAAAATTAAATAAAATTATTACAGTACATATTGTCTCTACTTTCCAAATATGACCAAAGGGAAGGATCAGATTATTATTCTGCCTGATGAGATCTCAGCTTTTAACAGCTTTTGATCGATAACATCGACATGCCAGTGTCGCATAATATGTACATGTATGTATAAATAAAATTAATCATATATATATATATATATATATATATATATATATATATATATATATATATATATATATATATATATATATACATATATATATACATATATATATACATATGTATATATAGGTAAAACGTTTAATATTATTGTGAAACAAACTCCATTTCTCTGAAGATGGACATGCTATTGTCCGATAAAAACATTGAATGAATTTAATAAAAAATATTCTCATCTTAAACGTGATTTTAAAGGCATTTTGTCTGTTCTTCAAAGTTTTAAATTTCTTAAAAGAGACTTCTAAGAATTTTTGCCATATATATATATATATATATATATATATATATATATATATATATATATATATATATAAATGAATAAATGTGAAATTCTTTTTTAATTTATCACTCATTTATGACTCCAGTGTTATTATCAAAACGGGTTACTGTTTTTTTTTAGTCAATAATGCAGCATAGTAGTTTGAAATACTCTATAGATAGTTTGATAGAACAATCGAAAAACAATTATTTGAATGCCTAATTTGCATAATTGTTTTTAAACAGTTCATAATAAATGAATGTTTAGACGTTATTCAATTGTCATTTATCGTCCTATTTTGTCTCTTTCCACTCCCTCCTCCCTCTACATATATATATATATATATATATATATATATATATATATATATATATATATATACCAGGATTCAGACTGTCATCCGATAATGTTACGCATTTTAAAATGTTTTACATATATTGTTAATGATCCCTTAAGGAAGTGGGGAAACGCAATAATTGCGGCTAAACAAATAAACTATTCAGAAAAGAAACAACAACTAAAAATCGAATCGGAACAAAGACAAACTCTAAGCTTAAATATTATTCAAATAACATAGAACACAGAATAGTAGAAAACAATCGATAAGCAGAATAGAAATGTGCATAAGAATAATAAGTAATCTTACGACTTATTCCGAACAGAATGTGTAATCGTAAAAACCGATAATTTTAAATCATAACGTCTAATGGTCTGAATATACACTGATATCAAATAAGTAAATAAACAAGTAAATAAAATCATACATGTTTAAAGTTTCTGCTTCCTTCACCGACGGTCATCACTTGGAGCCGTACCAAGCAGTAATAAAAGTTTAAATCATCGATATTTTATATTTATTGACATTGATTGTGTTTTAGATATCAATATAGCTATCTTAAGTATGACACGGTATGACAAGGGTCCAATGAGTTTCAGAGGAGCAATATTGCAGGTTTATCTGAGGGTTGATTTAATCAGCATGAAATCGTTGAAAACCTCGGAATTCCCCTTTGCGTTGTTGACCCAGTAGTTATCCAATTCATTGGCGGCGAGAAATAATGAATATTATCTTGCTTAAGTTTATTAGAATGAGCAATTTTAATTATTAATTTATTTCTTTTGTGTCAGTCTGTGTATTCAGATTTTAGGATCTTTCATCTTTTTTCTTCTATATTTTTCTTGAATTTATTTCTGTATTCATTTTTGTTCAGTTGTTGAGAACCAGTGATATACAGTAGACGTGTCTGTTGAGCAGCCAATGAGATTTCTGTCACACAAAAAGAGATGTCGACACGAGTTTTCGCTGTCGACACGAGTTTTATGTTTTTCGGAATGCGAGAGAAATAAAAGTTATATTTTTTATAAAATGATTTGTTCACTGTTTTTACCAAGTGTTAAAATTTGAGAGACTATGATTTCATTCACATACCCATATAATTAATTATCTAGAGAGAATTAATGACGTCATACAACAAGTGCAACAGGCTACTGCGTTTAAGGATCTAAATAAGGTGGGCAAACACAAGAAGAAACAATGGTCAACCGCTGTCTGAAACGAGGATGTGGCTTTCGTAGAAACCAGGAACTTGTTGCCGTTCCTAGGGCGATACGATTCTACACATAGACGTCCTCACAGCGCAGACATACTATTATAGACTACACGGCAACTATATCATCACATTTTGGTCCTATGCCAATAATAGTATCACATTTTGGTCCTATGCCAATAATAGTATCACATTTTGGTCCTATGCCAATGATAGTATCACATTTTGGTCCTATGCCAATAATAGTATCACATTTGTTTCAGTTACTTTCTCTTCTATTTAATTAACACAAAATTATAATGTTTTCTTTCATAATTTGTTTAATCAACAAATACGTGAACGATGTTTCCGGTCACGGAAACGAAAATATTATTTAACATCTCATCATAGCTTGCATATATTAAACACTGATTTTTGCTTTTTGTACTACTGGATCACTACTTATAAAGGCTAAGAGCCACTCGAGGATAAGGGTTACTGAGACAGAAATGACTGCCGGACGAAAAATGAGGAACGCTATGGAAGTACTAACATTTATCAATGGTATGAACTGAGTATTACTCATGGGGCGATATGTGACAAGAATTTGTTGACATTGGATTTGAAGACGACCACGTTGTAACCAGTAGGGAAGCAGAACTGGGGTAACGTGTTCCGCAGGTGGGAACCCCCGGCAAAGATGTATTCTCAATGGTACATGTAGTAGGAAAGGAAAGTATTTTTTTCGATGTGGTAACAAAACGAATTTCTGCTGCGAATGTCTTAAAAGGAGGAATCAAATATTGGAGCTCAGTCGAGCACCTTATGGAAATAACGATATAGTAGAGCGAGCGATTAGAAACATCTCTTTTATGAGAAAATGGTAGCAATGAATATGCATATTTGTAACTTTTGCCTTTGCAGATTTTTTATTAAAAAAAAGATTTTATTGACAAAAGGTTTTACTAATATCCAAAGAAGTATGTAGTTTTCTTGACAAGAACATTTTAATTAAAAAAACAAAACAATCAGTTTAATTTACAAAACGTTTTGTGTTGTAAACTTTAAATATTAATGAAAATATTTAAAAAGAAAACAGTTTTATTTACAAATATATTATGTAAGCAAAATGTCTAAACAAACGTAACAATGTTTCAGAATTTCTGAAATGCGAATTGATAATTTGTATTGTTTGTATTATTCGGACTACTGTTATTTATCTACCTCCCACAGCGGTAAGATGTGACACAAGGTCGGGAAAGTGGGATTTGAAAAGCCAGCGCCCGAGAAGGTGAGCACTCTGGCCTACAAAAACTGCCTGGGCAGCCCCGTCGGCATTCCACGGTAGGGGCGCCTCAGGCAGTAAGCAATAAACTTACTCCTCCCCAAAGAGGGGTGGCAAAGCCTGGGAGGGTGGACCCCCTAGAACTGCACAGGAAAAACCCATAGACCGGCGTAAATCAAGCCCCGAAGGCCAAGACAATACCAGTTTATGGGGTGTAGTATCCATCAGAACAGATACTACACTTTGATACCGACCAAAAGGCCGACTGTCCTCATCTTGTTCACAATGTTTCAGCTGATGTAACTTCCGGCCTTCTTTAAGTGCATCTCGCCAAACTCGGATAAATACGTTAGGTAATAATACGTTTTAAGTGACAGTCTTCTGGAGGTTGAAGGTTCAATCCTCAGTACAAGTGATACTAAGAATTCAATTAAGAATTACTTAAGACTTCTACCCGGTCATGGCTGACGGAACGAGAACAAGCTACGCCCTGTGGATTAAATAAAAAGTTCCGTTCCGAATTCCGTACGGATTCCCGAGGTCGACATAAAGATTCCCGAGTTTGACAAGACTCACCTGAAGAGGGTCGGAGGTTTCATCGACCGAAACGTTGTGAGAATAACATTCAAGCTGGGAACAGTAGTTTAAATAATCCAAGTAATATAAAGTTTCGCTATTGCAATATTTAATTCATCATAAGCGATAAAACCGGAAGTCAGAAGTTTAAGATAAAACCGGAAGTCAGAAGTTTAAGATAAAACCGAAAGTCAGAAATTCAAAATAAAACCGGAAGTCAGACATTTAAAATAAAACAGTGTTGAGACACAATGTGTCCTTTTGGTTGTTGTTCATTTTGGGATGCCTACAAATCCACTTGATTCGTTTTTTTGTAATAAGTAAAAATTGTTTTGTATTTTATTAATAGAAACATTATTTATTTAAATATTGGATTTTTTTTCTATAAAAATCTTTCATTTATCATAAGTGATAAATCCGGAAGTCAAGAGATAATAAAAAACGGTGTTGAGACACAATGTGTCCTTTTGGTTGTTGTTTATTCTGGGGTGCCTCAAATCCATTTGATCCCTTAGATGTTGCAAAAACGCGTTTTATATATCTGGAAATACGAAAAATAAAAACGATGTTTTCTTGGTTTTTGTTACTTTTTTTTTGGAGGGGGGGGGCATCAAATATGGAGAGTAAATAAACCATTAGAAAAGAAATGAGATCTTGGCGAGTCATGGCCCAAAAAGCTATTTTCCATTGATTTTCATTTCCTCGTTCGTTTGTTCCGGACGGAAAACGGTAAGCTATTGGATTCATAACTCAACACGAGGCGCTTTGACTCCAACCGTTGTTACCAGGTAACCATCTTTTTTTTCTTTTACATTATTGAGGGAGCAGATATGAGCAAGAGGGGGGGGGGTGCGTGAGCGGGAGGGGATCTTATGGTTAAGCCAAACAAAGGTAACAGGAAGTGGCCAGGGGGCGCAAGAAAAACGGAAGGACATAGAATTGTATCAGAAGAAAAGCGGAAGCTGAGATGATGAAGAAAAACAACATTCGTAGATGGAATGAAACAACGCACAAAAGAAATGACTGCAGATCGAAAGAGAACACGACAATTTCGAGATGGATCACCGCTTATCAAGGCCCGGTGGCGACTCGAGGATAAGGGTTAAAAGGGTTGCTGGTTAGACGTTGGTCGCCATCACGATAGGGTTCGAAACTATTGGTGCAATGGGCAGATGATTACTTAAGAGGACTTGATTTTCAAAGATGGCGGTTCGACAAGTATTTGTTTACATTATACTTAGCGACGACCATGCTGCAGTCGGTTGGGAAGCAGACTCGTGGTTTATTGTTTAACAGATACAATGTGTTAATAAAGAAACTTTGTTCGCGGAAGTTATGTTTGGTTTTTGGTTTAGAGAGAGAGAGAGAGACAAAGGAAAATTCTTTGCTGTGGATGTAGCCAGACGAGTTCCTTCTGTGACCAGGGATCAGAGCTCAGTCGAGCACCTATCATAAACATAACGATACAATAGAGAGATGTTAGCAATATCTCTTCTGTGTTGCGATGTCGATTCTGTACTCTGTCAAGACAAAATGGGTGCTCTGAGCAGCACCTCCCCAGATGTGGCAGCGGTACTCCATCTTAAGATGAATCTGGCTCTTATACAAATATAGAATTGCATCATGGGCCAGGTACTTTCTGGAGCGGTAGAATGATCCAACCATTTTCCCAGCAATCTTAGTAACACATTTTATGTAAGTCTTCCATTTCAGGTCTGCAGTGAATGTCGGTCCTACAAGCTTATCAAAGGAGGGGACTCCCTCGATGAGGGAGTCATTTATTTTGACCGGAGAGAATGGGGATCTGAGCGTTTGTGGTGGAAAGAGAGAAGCCTTAGAAGTAACAAGCCACTTCCCTCATTGGATCACGTTCTCCAAGTCGGAGAGAGCGAGAACGAAAGCGAGAGCGAAAGAGAGAGAGAGAGAGAGAGAGAGAGAGAGAGAGAGAGAGAGAGAGAGAGAGAGAGAGAGAGTCAGAAAGATCTTCATCATCAATGCTCTTGTAAGTGCTGCCATTGATAGTTATCTGCATAGATGTCAACGAATCATCTCAGAATATGATTTGGAAGATCATTTATGAAGATCGAGAAAATGGTCAAGCCCAAGATAGACCCCTTACGCATATCGGCATTGATACTGTGTGCTTCGGACTTTTCCCGTCAATAACTACTTATATAGATCCATCAGAGAGAATGAATTTAATGGTTGAAAGGCCATTTCCAGATATTCCATAGCTAAGAACTTTGTGGAGCGAACCATTTGTACTAAACTCTATCGAAGGCCGTTGATATATAAAGAACTATCGCCCTAGAAACGAAGCCCCCGTCGATAGATTCACTGATCCTATGCGATATCACAGTCAGCACCTCAGCTGTAGATCTTGCATGACGAAATCCATATAGCTTGTCACTAAGAAGATTGTTTGTTGTTGAGATGGTTGACAGTTTTTGATTTGTTTCCGATTCAAGCAACTTACTCATAGCGTAGAAGAGAGTGATCAGTCTGTACTGAGATGCAGAGGACCAATATCTGGTATTTTTGAAGACCGAGCAGGGCAACGAAGTCTTTCGGGGTGATGGAAAGCATTTCTCCTTTAAGCAACGATTGAAAAGCTTTGTAAGGGTAGGAGATCTTTCGGGTCGCAATTTCTTAGGTACTACGACCGGAATATTGTCGGGACCAGTTGCATTGTTTGCGTCGAGATTCTTGATAAGTTTGGCGACATCCCGGGCTTAGACATTGAAGATCAGTCGAACATCTTACAGCTACTTTTGAAAATCAGAAATTTAACCTTACGAATAACCTTAATCCCTAGCATAATCTCCTGGTTACTAGCCTAGTCTAATAAAACACAGATTCCAGAAGTGACAGTAGGGATGCACGTATAGAACATATAGATTTATATAACTGACGCTAAGGTATGCGTCTCTATTTATCTTCCTCCAACAAGATAAGATGTGACACAAGGTCGGGAAAGTGGGAAAGAACCAGCGCTCGAGAATTTGAGCACTCTGGCTGTTTAAAAATTGCCTGGGCAGCCCCGTCGGAATTCACCAGTAGGGTCGCCTCAGGAAGTAAGCAATAAACTTACTCCTCTCCAAAGAGGGGAGGCAAAGCCTGGGAAGGTGCACCTCCTAGAACTGCACAGGACCGACAACCAATAGACCGGCGTAAATCCAGACCCGAAGGCCCGGACAATACCGGTTTATTAGGCGGGGTAAAAACCCCTGGTTGTATGCGTCGATAAATTTGTTAGATAGAAGGAAAAGACAGAAAAAAGAATTGAGTGTCGAGAAGCAACAGCAACCTCTGAATACAAACTCTTTCTCACTGTGGTAGTGCCAGAGATACCCGGTTAACATTGCTTTGATCAAAATACAGGAGGAGTCAACATCAAGATCCGCCACTGTATGTGGACAGCAAAGATATCTCAAGTACGGAACCGCAAATCAATAGAGTGCAAACGCCATTTGTGCGTTCTGGACAAAACCTTCCGCGGCTTCGTATGTAACCCCGATGTCTTGGTGCTCTGTGTAATATATAAACCTGCAATCGTGCTACAACTAAAGAGAGGGACTTTATGTAGATCAAACAATCCTGAGGCACGTTCTTTGTGGGCTCTGTGTAGAAATTCGATTCTCTAAACTAAAAGAAAAACAGTAGCAACAGAAAGAAAAAGAAGAAGAATCAAGAAGGAACAAGTGAAAAAGACTGGAATATGAAATTGAATGCATACGTGTATGCTATCGGCACTGCCGATTTAATATTATGAGACCGAATCAGAGTTAAAGCGAGTTGAATATACATACAAGATTATAGGTCAGAAGATGAAACACCCGGCGTTGCTCGTAATACTGAATGTTAAAGAAAACAGAAGAGCAAAAAGAAGAAAAAATAAGACGGTGAGAAGAAGAAGAAGAAGAAGAAGAAGAAGAAAAACAACAACAACCACGAATAAATGATAGAGAGAAAACAAGAAGAATAAAGAGGAAACGGATATGGGGGAGGGAAGGAAGGTTAAACGTAGAATATAAAAAGGAAAATAGGGAATGAGAAGAAGAAGAAGAAGAAGAACAACAACAACAACAACAACAACAAGAAAAAGAAGGAGGAGAAGAAGAAGAAGAAGAAGAAGAAGAAGAAGATAGAGGCCGAATAGGAGTGTAAGACGTAGAATTAGTAGTAAGAGTGTGAGAATAATAATAATAATAATAATAATAATAATAATAATAATAAGAAGAAGAAGAAGAAGATGAAGAAAAAGAAGAAGAAGAAGAAGAAGAAGAAGAAGAAGAAGAAGAAGAAGAAAAGAGGGAGGTTGGCTAGGTTGTGGAAATGAATTGATATCATACGGAAATTAAAATAAGTAGAACTCACGAATAAGCCACATCTGACGAAGTTAATTTGTGTCATGGCCGAGACGAAATATAATCCATATTCTATGTTAGCGTCCATTAATCACCGATCGGACTGTCTGTCTTTATTTAATAGCGAATCAGTCCAGTAGGCTGTCTTCACTTTTGCCGGAAGACAGAAGGTCAAGACCGGCTCAATAGGAGAGACCTCATAAGCGAATCGTGTGTTGATGTAACAAAGCCGGCGAATTCTCTCCAGTTGTAAGGCATCCACTTTTTGACGCAGACACGGTAGGACATTGCAAAGGGCTTTATCAACGCCATGTACGATTATGTAAACGAACCGCAGACATTACAACCGTTCAACGGATCAAATCTGGATGATATTATATACAGTTTAAAAAAAAAAAGTTTTTTTAAAAACAACTCGCAAAAGAAAAAAGGGGCAAAACACATACGTGACTGGGTTGGGTCAGTTAGATGGTTGAGATGAAGTCGGCTTCTTTCCGTATTAGATGAGAGATATTCTATCCCTGAAATTGACATCACCGTTGTTCTTCTTCTTTTTCTCCCTCTTCTTCTTTTTTCTTACCATCTTACTCATTCTTGTTGTTGTTCTTCTTTTTCTCCTTCTCCTTCTTCTTTCTCACCATCTTACTCATTCTTGTTGTTCTTCTTCTTCATCTTTTTCTCCTTCTTTTTTCTCACCATCCTACTCATTCTTGTTGTTCTTCTTCTTTTTTTCTCTCTTCTTTTTTCTCACCATCCTACTCATTCTTGTTGTTCTTCTTTTTCTCCTTTTTTCTCACCATCCTACTCATTCTTGTTCTTCTTCTTTTTCTCCTTCTTTTTTCTCACCATCCTACTCATTCTTGTTCTTTTTCTTTTTCTTTTTCTCCTTCTTTTTTCTCACCATCCTACTCATTCTTGTTGTTGTTCTTCTTCTTTTTCTCTCTCTTCTTCTTTTTTCTCACTATCCTACTCATTCTTGTTCTTCTTCTTTTTCTCCTTCTTTTTTCTCACTATCCTACCCATTCTTGTTGTTATTCTTCTTCTTTTTCTCCTTCTTCTTCTTTTTTCTCACCATCTTACTCATTCTTGTTGTTCTTCTTCTTCATCTTTTTCTTCTTCTTTTTTCTCACCCCTATACATCCTTTTATCTACTACATCTGATCCTCCTACTCTTCCTCCACCTTCTCTCCTTCCTGATTCTTCTTCATCTTTTGCTTTTATTTTTCATCCCCCGCTCCCCCTTCTTCTTTATCTGCTTCATCTTCTTCGTTTTATTCCTCTTTCTTCTTTTTCTAACCTTTATTCTCGCTATTCATCCCTTTTTTCTTCTCCTTCTAACCCTCCTAAACTTTTTCTCGTGTTCTCTCCTCTCTCTCTTTTCCTCTTCCTACTCCTTCTTCCCCTACCCCACCCCCCTTTCCTTCTACTACTACTACTACTACTAATTTTGGATTTTTAGGTAAATAACTAGCTTAATGTATAATTTATGCTGGTTGGATTTATGGTCGTTACGTTGTGGACTCCAGTTGGGGCAGCTTATACGGTTTACCAAAATAGCTCGGTATTAAAACATTGCTTAATAGTCCAGGGCCTAACTAATAAAACGACAACTTTGAGTTAAAATTCAGCTTTATTCAGCAACATTGTTTCCTTCTGATTAAAACCCTTTTCTAAAAATTCGATGACTTAATGGCTTTAAAATACGCATCGGTTAACGATTGTTAGGTAGTGGGGTGCAAAGAGGAGGAAGGTTCCCTGAAATACAGGTTGGGAGCGAAAACGGAAGTTGGCAGTGACGTCATTACGGTGGGAGGCTTCCATTGATCTCTTGTTCCTGACTCTCAACCGATGCAGTTGTGAAAACACCCGGTCTGGGTCAGTAGGCGGGGACCGGGGGAGGGGGAAGCAGTGGCGCCAATGGCCTGAATATATTTCCCCTGTAATGATTTCTTCTCTCTCTCCCTCCCCCGTGCAAGAGCCACAGGAATTTGTTCGTTCTTCATGTTAAATAAATCTTCTGAACTAAACCCGGAATCCATGTTATCGCTCACGGCCGAACGACAAGTTACACCAGCCGAAGTAGATGAAGCCTGGGTACTCGCCCGAGAAGGTAAGCGAATATCTAACACGATATCTCTTTCCTTACAGACTCTTTTGAGATTTGCAAAACAGACAGTAGTCGGTGGGTGCCAGATATGGAGAATAGGGTGGGGG
>OY744545.1:47460695-47480695 GCA_963556195.1 Sepiola atlantica
TACTTTTCACAATAGGTTTTACCTTTCCTAAAAGTTCGCTTTTAGTTCACCACTTTATATATATATATATATATATATATATATATATATATATATATATATATATATATATATATATATATATATATAAAGATAGGTGAAAGAAGAGTGATAAACATGTACGAATGTCCAGATTTATTTCAACTTCGATTGTTCAATGCAAGGTATATTCCGTAATAAAATTATGTTTATTATTCTTTCCTTAAGCCAAAGCTTTTCAAAGATCGAAATCTTATCATCAGAGGAATTACATAGATAGATAAGTTGGCAGTGGAAAAGCCAAAATTCAAAATTTGAAAAAATATTAAGTAATGGAGAGTGAAAAAAAGTTCGTGTAAAAAAGATATGAGGTGGAAAGAATAATAAACATACTTTTATTACCGAGTACACCTTGCACTGAACAATCGAAGTTGAAATAAATTTTTCATTCGTACATGTTTATCCCTCTTCTTTCATCTATCTTTATAATTGCTCTATCTCGTATATTGAGCTTTAACCATTTCACTATAGGTTATATCTACTAAAAGTTCACTTTTAGTTTCATATTTTATTCTACTTTATTCTATAATATATATAATACATATATATATATATATATATATATATATATATATATATATATATATATATATTATTTCATGTATATAAACATATACTATTATAAGGTAATATAAAATATTACGTATATATATATATATATATTATTTCATGTATATAAACATATACTATTATAAGGTAATATAAAATATTACGTATATATATATATATATATATATATATATATAAAGATATATATATATATATATATATATTATTTCATGTATATAAACATATACTATTATAAGGTAATATAAAATATTACGTATATATACATACAATATTTACTTCAACAGTGCTCAATACGTGAGTAGAGCTTAGTAGTAGTATGAAAATATATACATAGCAGGTAAGTTACACAGAAACGTTCATATTCGATTCCCGAATAGAAATTTAGCCTGATGATTTCCTTCGGGGATTAAATATAAACGTAACTCTGTAGCTTACTTGCCATGAATATATTTTAGACTACTAAATAAATAATTATATATATATATATATATATATATATATATATATACAGGGTGGGCCAAAATAAGGGTCCTATCTTTAAATTTGAATAACTTGAATTTGAATAACTTCCACAAAATAAAAGTTAAACTCACCAAACTTTATGTGTGTGTAGACTGACCCTTCCGAGATTTTTTGAAATAAACAAAACAAATTTTAGCCGAAAAACACTTCTTAAAACTTACAAAAACTAAAGTATTGTTTTTTACACTGTTTTGAGTTTTTTAAGCAAAAATAATGTTTTCTAAATGAGGGTACGTTCCTTAGGGCTAATACGGCTCATGCTTGCTTCGGAAGGGGTCCTTTACTTATTTCAAAAAAAAAAAAAAAAATCAATAAATAAAAAAGTTATGAATTTTTAAAAATAGGACCCTTATTTTTGCCCACCCTGTATATAGTCTCGGAAGTTCTTTTAACCTTCAAAACTGAAAAAAAAAATAAAAAATTTTCGTTGATATTTTTGTCTAGTAAGTCAATCAAAGTGTATATACATAAGATAAGATGTATGAAAGAAAGTAAGAAGGCACTAAGCAAATATAGAAGGTAGAAAGAAAAGAGCGATAATGTCATGTGACGTGGCGATAAAACCCCATTGGTCACCGGTAACCAATATGCAGTCACGTGTGCCGCTGCTCCATGGTGCGCACGCGTGATTGTTTCCAGCTTATCTTGCTCTTCATTCAAGTGTCATAACTATTTAGCGGCGCAATTAACTGCTGACGCATCCATTGAGTTAAACCCCTCACTAAGCGACCCTTACTTTGGATAATTACCCGCGCGTCCTCTTCGAATTACCACCTCATCAAAAACACGAACGTGCAATCAGTAGTTTTCTGCGACAACGTCGATGACGTCATTTACAGTACGATTGCCATGTCGATTGGCGACACAAATAACGAAGCAATAACCGTTGACATGCCACGGTATGAGATAGGGACTATTTGCTGTCAGTGGTACGTATCAAAAGTAGCTTACAGTTTGTCTATCGTACAAAGAAGTCCTATTTACTTTCCCCCTTCACAAGGGGACATTTAGGCACAGGGTAGTTTTTTTTATATGGAGGATATTTAGCACCGTAAATGTTCTGGATGGAACAAAATAAAAATTGCCCGATCAAGAGTTCCCCTCCTCCAACCTCTAAAGAACAGATACTACACTTTGATCCAAAGTAATTTCCCCATTTACTTGCCTCCCCTCACACGAGAGCAAAGTTAGACACAAGATCAGTTTTTTATCCGAAGAGTATCTAGCATTCCAATAAGAGGTACTGTGGATGGACAAAAATAAAATTGCCAACTGGGAACAGGATATATATGAACATTTTGTTCCTAGCCTAAAGTCTAAAACAAATGTCCGTATTTAATTGCATCCCTATGGGGTCAAAGTTAGATATAAGTTAGATATAAGGTCTGTTTTCTATGTGGAGGATATCCAACTCCTCAACAAGGGGCACTATGGATGGAAACAAGGTAAGATAGTGTCTTTTATAGAATCTTGTCTTGTAAGTTTTGGTTTGGTTTGGTTTGGTTTGGTTTGGTTTGGTTTGGTTTGGTTTGGTTTGGTTTTCCTATGTCACTACTTACTTGCCTCCCCACCAGGGACCTGTTAGAGACAAGATCGGGTTTCAATGTGAAGAAAATACAGCTTGTCAAAAAGGGTCACTCTGGATTGAGACAAAGATTAAAATTGTCCTAGTCTAGAAGGATTTTTATCTTCACTAAGCGAGGACAGAAAAAGTTAAATGTATTATCAGAAAAGATGGTACACTTTGCTCCTGGCTAAAAGGCCAAGGGAGTGGTTTGTTAGTCCTTTTTCGATTACGTACTGCCTCGACATAATTCCAAACGATTGATTGCAAATGATTCAGTAAATTAAAAGCTTCTAATTTATATTTGTCTTTATCATAAGACTTCCCCAAGATGATTTGTCTGAGTGTTTTTTACTAATAAGTCACCGGTTATTAATTCCTTAACGTCACTCGTGGATAAGGGTGTACGAGATTGGCAGTTGGCGATGAACAACATTTTGAGAGGATTCGAAACGATTTGGTTATTAAGACAAGAATTTGTTAAAATTAGACTTGAAAACGTCTATTTTGTAGTCAGTTGGAAAGAAGCCTCGTGGTATTATATTCTATAGATAGCAAGTTCTTGGAAATAAACTTTGTTCATGGAAGTTTCGTTTCTTTTTAGGTACACAGGCAAAGAAAGATCAATTATTTCCGGTGGTTGTAGCGAGACGAGTTTTCGCTTTAAATTTTTGACATGGGGGCGGACCAGAGATTATGGCCATGGCGAAGTTGATACTGACCGGGACTGATGACCTGGGCGTGCTAATTCGATCCCTGCCTGTTCCATAACCCCACTTTCACTTATAGATACTGACAACTTTCACGTGGTCACTGTTTAGTGAAACGGATGCCGACAACCGAATTGAGCCAATCAAAAGTCGTATTGTCCAGATTCAGACGAATTTCCGTTTATAGAATAAACACTTTCATTTTTTTTAAAGAAATATTTTTCTCTCGATAACAGTTTTTTTTTTTACAATTCTTTTAACGATCATACTTTTAAAACAGCATCTATGGCGATGTCGGGACGGGGCCAGGGGTTAATACCTATGCGGTTCATGGAATCGACTCAGTATATGTCCAGATCTATTGCATCTATTGAACTTATCCCCGAGCTAATTCCTAAAAACATTTCCCGACTCTTAGTAACCACAACTTTTGTTCAATTACGTGTATGCACTGAATCATTTACAATAGGCGAACAGATAAACCAAAGAAACAAATAAATTGTTTACAATAGATTTTGTATTTTGCCCTTAAATAAGAGCAATGTATTTTGGTTATATAAGAGCAATGTATTTTGGTTATATAAGAGCAATGTCTTTTGGTTATATAAGAGCCATGTATTTTAGTTATATAAGAGCCATGTATTTTGGTTATATAAGAGCCATGTATTTTGGTTATATAAGAGCCATGTATTTTGGTTATATAAGAGCCATGTATTTTGGTTATATAAGAGCCATGTATTTTGGTTATATAAGAGCAATGTCTTTTGGTTATATAAGAGCAATGTCTTTTGGTTATATAAGAGCCATGTATTTTGGTTATATAAGAGCCATGTATTTTAGTTATATAAGAGCCATGTATTTTGGTTATATAAGAGCAATGTCTTTTGGTTAAATAAGAGCAATGTCTTTTGATTATATAAGAGCAATGTCTTTTGATTATATAAGAGCCATGTATTTTGGTTATATAAGAGCCATGTATTTTAGTTATATAAGAGCAATGTCTTTTGGTTATATAAGAGCAATGTATTCTACGAATTTATCCTACCTATAGAATTATATTTGAACACGATATTCGGCATTAAATAATCAATAGATGGTTGATATGCCGTAAAACAAACCAAACCGAATATGAGAAACGTTTTACAGAGCAGGTACAATGGAGGAACTGTTAAGAAAATAATGTAAATACTATAATGTACTGTTTAAAAGCAGTTGATCTATATACAAAAATATAAAGATCTAATATATATATAAATCCAACTTGATTCGGCATTAAATGATCCGGAAAAGGTTGAGATGCCGTAAAACAAAACAAAACTTAAATAACACTAAATGTAGGTGGAAGTAGTAAAGTGGTGTTGGGATTAAAATAATCCTGAAATAAAGTTCAATTCTCCCACGTGAGAATGGGGTAATCATGTGCAGATAAAATCATCAAAGATATGTATAGGACGGAAGTCTGAAGAAGGAACACAAAACACAAGGGTGTAATTTCATATCAATTTTAGTAAGAAAGAGAAAGTTGGAGCGAGTATTTACAGTTTCATAAAGTTCATTTAGGCATTGGTAAATCATAGAGAGGATGGAAAAAAGGATGGCAGAGAGATGGGTTTGAGGTTTGGGTTTGGTTAAATTGCGAAAACTTGGTTCGCTAGAACTTATCTGTTTTAGAGTTCTGGTAACGGCGGGGGGTCTTTCTCGGCGATGCCGTCGTGGGCTGTATCACTAAGAAGGCCGCCCGATGTGTTGTTGACTGGAGTGGAGTCGTTGAAAAATAGCCTGCATAGAGTTCGGGTATCGGCGGGAGGTCATTCTCTGTGACTCCGTCGTGGGCTGCATCACTAAGAAGACCAGCCGATGTGTTCTTGACTCGAGCAGAGTCGTGGAAAAGAGTCTGTATAGAAGTGGGAGGCCATTCTCTGAGAAGGCCGCCCGATGTGTTGTTGACTGGAGCGGCGTCGTTGAAAAAGAGCCTGCATAGAGTTCGGGCATCGGCGGGAGGTCATTCTCTGTGACTGCCGTCGTGGGCTGTTGTCACTGAGAAGACCCGCCGATGTGTTGCTGACTTGAGCAAAGTCGTCGAAAAGAGACCGGGAAGCCGTATACAAGGGTTTTTAAGGGCTGGCTCACGTGACACCTTTACTAAAAAGGGGTTGCAATGCCTGACAGCCAATTCGTGAGGCCTTAAGGGACATGGCAACAGCCAATCAGTGAGGGGGGCTTTAACAAATTCTAACAGTGGTTACAGACATTGACTTACGACCTGGGTGTACCAAGTTCGAATCTAGTCGGTTCCATAGGACTACTTTCAACCTGGATGTTGGCAACCTTCATGTGGTCCCTCATGTGATGATTCATACTTTTCGCACTTGGTTGGGAATGGCGGCTTCATACTTTTCGCCAATGAAATTACAGTGTAATTCAATACAATAGATCTGACTGGATTCAACACAAAATCTTTTGGTGGGTTACAAGTCGGGGTCAAATTATAACATGAAAATAAAGGTAACTGTTTTTTTTTTTCAAATGCAATAGTGATGATGAAAATAGAAGTTTTAGAATATTGGGAATTTGAAAATAAAATTCTGACAGATAATGTTTGAATGGAATAAACAAAGACTGAATGTTATAAGTAAAAAGAGTAGAAAGTGACTAACTTGGGTTTACTTTCGGCAGCCTCATAACTGTCGCTTTCCTTATGTTGTACTTTAGTGCTTACATTCCATCAGCGATAACTATGACAAAAGGGGAATCATTGCTGTTTTCTGGGTCGAAGTATATCTATCAAATACTTATTGTTGGCTAGTTTTTTTTACCTTTTTACATTAAGTGGCTTCATACCTTGTCTGGGGCGATTTCCATAAAAAAGAAACTCTAAACAAATAATATCGAATGATACGGAATTTAAATTTGGACCCTGCGTTTATTTTCGACAGCTTCGTTACTCTCGCTTCCCTTATTTTCTCCTTTAGTCCTTTACATTCAATTACCGATGTTTTTGACAAAGGGGGAAGAATTGC
Organism: Sepiola atlantica; assembly: GCA_963556195.1. Classification (NCBI taxonomy): domain Eukaryota; kingdom Metazoa; phylum Mollusca; class Cephalopoda; order Sepiida; family Sepiolidae; genus Sepiola; species Sepiola atlantica. The sequence goes on from OY744545.1 coordinate 47,467,160, forward strand.
TGCTTTCTGGGTAGAAATCTACCCATCTAATACTTATCGTTGGCTAGTTTTTTGACCTTGAAGTAATATTACAGTTTTTTAGCTTCTCACATTAAGTGGCTACATGCCTTGTCTGGAGTGATTTCCATAAAAAAAGAAACTTTAAACAAAAAAATATCGAATGATTCGGAATTTAAATTCCGACAATAGAACGGTAGGTTAAAAGAAAAACAGAATTACATTTAAAAAAAAAGCTAAATTGAAAAATGCGTTCGATCCCATGCGACCACCTGCAACCGCCACTCCTGCACTTATAGGGGTAAAAACAAATCGAAACGATATCGTCTGTAGGTACAAAAACACTTTAATATTTACAAATATTTACAGTATATATATATATATATATATATATATATATATATATATATATATATATATATATACAGGGTGGGCCAAAATAAGGGTCCTATCTTTAAATTTGAATAACTTGAATTTGAATAACTTCCACAAAATAAAAGTTAAACTCACCAAGCTTTATGTGTGTGTAGACTGACCCTTCCGAGATTTTTTGAAATAAACAAAACAAATTTTAGCCGAAAAACACTTCTTAAAACTTACAAAAACTAAAGTATTGTTTTTTACACAGTTTTGAGTTTTTTAAGCAAAAATAATGTTTTCTAAATGAGGGTACGTTCCTTAGGGCTAATACGGCTCATGCTTGCTTCGGAAGGGGTCCTTTACTTATTCTAAAAATAAAAATTTTAAAAAATCAATAAATAAAAAAGTTATGAATTTTTAAAAATAGGACCCTTATTTTTGCCCACCCTGTATATATATATATATTTATAGTCATCCACATACAGACTGTTTCGCTGTATCACAGCTCTTCAGTGCGGCTAGACCAGTTAGTGCCTCGAGCCGGTATGAAACTCAACTGTCGAGCTGACAGTCGGCGCTCCTACCCCTGCATTATCATACGACCCCGACTGAATGTAAGTAATATCTCAATGTAAACATTGTCAAGTGCCGCGAATTAGTTTTACCTAATGAGCTATGCCTTAAAGCTAATGGCAGTTGGCGACATCCTTACAAATAAGCTTTATCCAGGGAGGAAGATTCATATAGTCATCCACATACAGACTGTTTCGCTGTATCACAGCTCTTCAGTGCGGCTTGACCAGTTAGTGCATCAAGCCGGGATTGAAACTCAACCGTCGATCTGACAGTCAGCGCTATCATACGACCCCGACTGAATGTAAGTAATATCTCAATGTAAACATTGTCAATTGCAGGGCGCTCGAATTAGTTTTACTTAATGAGCTATGCCATAAAGCTAATGGCAGTTGGCGATATCCTTACAAATTAGCTCTACCTAAGTAAGGGAGCTTCATATAGTCATCCACATACAGACTGTTTCGCTGTATCACAGCTCTTCAGTGCGGCTAGACCAGTTAGTGCCTCAAGCCGGGTGAGTCACTCTTAAACTAATTAACCGATCATAATGAATTGGTGAATATAACTGCTGGGCGTAAGGGTTAGTAATCTGGCTTATATATAGTTTAATTTTGCTTTGTGCAAATGTAGGTAAAAAGGGTGTATCAGCCCAACGTGAAAATTCAAATATTTCAGATTTGCATGCATTTTTTTTACAGTAGTCATTAAACATGAATTTGTAAATATTCACCAAATTTCAGTTTCTTGGAAGTATTTTTACACATTTTTAGGAGGGGGGGGGGCACAATATTGACACAGCCGTCCATTTTAAAATTCAAATATTTCAGATTTGCATGAAATTTTATCCATAGCCATTAGACACCAATTAAGGAAGATTCCCTGATTTTAAATTTCTTCTTAAGACATCTTAAGCTTTAAATTTTTTTACATGTTCTAGAATCAAAATCATGTAGTGAATTTTGATCAAAGCTGAAATAAGAATTCAAGACAAAAGGTTTAGTAGGATTATATCTTGACTTTAACCTACGTATAAGGCACATAAAAATGGTGCAAAACTGTTCTGTTCGGTGGGGAATTAATTTTACCTATCCTGGGACGGGTAGTCTTTTATGTGTATATAAGTAATACATAAATTAGTGTTTTTTTTTAAATGTGTATATGTATCAGTAAGTAAATGTAATGATGCCTATTCTGGTTCACAATTCGTGTTTCTATCATCGCTCGTTCATGTGTACTCTTTATCACAAATGAACAAAAAAAAAAACAGCAAAAAAAAAAACGGACGGGGTCAAAAAATGACCCCATAAAAAAACTATACTGGCAGATGTAGCAATTGTTTATTCTTCATCTAAATTTGCGAAAATGACGCCCAATAAACGATAATAACACTTCATTTGCCCTCCCATGGAAACTGATATTCCCTAATTAACATCTGACAAATACTTACATGATTATCTCCATTAAAACCACCTCGATAAATGCATTCTGTAACTGCCACGAGGAAAATTATCAGTGACGTACTGTTAACTTCGCGAGTTTCGCGATTCGAATCATCATAACAGCGCTACCAGCAACCCAACCACAATTTAAGACATTATTTTGTACAACGAAGATGATGATGTTCATACGGACTTTCTCAAATGTGTGACGGTGTCAATGAAAGTGAATAAACTGAATGCATTACGTGTTCTTTTCTATTACTGTATCATTTGTTCTTCTATTATTCTAGCGTTTTTGTTTTGTTTTGCTGTTCTTAAAGTGAATAAACTGAATCCAGGACATGTGTTTTGTATTGCTGTATTACCTGTTCCTTCATTGTTTATACTTTTTGGTAAGACCATCCTATACAATATACATTTAGATTTTAAAAGGATTTAAAATACTTACTAAATTAGCGACAACTGACTTGATTAAAAACGGGAACTTTTCTTCTTGTCTATTTGTGGGCATCAGGGAGATCGATATCTACCAACAATTCTCAGGACTTAAGGATTAAGGGTATATTTATTGTATTACATCCGTATAGATTTCAACGAAAAATTAATATCCTTTTGTTTTCTGATTTGATATTAAACAAATATGCCACTCGTTGGATAATCGATTTAACTTGGGTTAAATTGTTTGAATCCGGATAAAGTGAGTTTGCAAAACCAGTTAAATTTAAAAAAAAACATTAAAAAGAGAAAATTAGCTCCATTTTGCTTGCTTTATTTATTCTCATCCCACGGTAGAAAGATATGGCACAAGGCCGGAAAGTGGAGGAAAAAGACAGCGCCCCAACGAAAGAGCAAGGCTGGCCTGTAAAAATAGCCTGGGCAGCCTCGTCGGTATTCTTCGATAATGACGCCTAATGTAATTGACAATAAACCAACCTCTTCCCAAAGAGGGGAGGCAAGGCCTGGGATGGTGGACCTCCTAGGACTACCCAATACATAATACGTTATTTTTAGGCGGTACAATCATCAGCTAACGTTCGCAGACTGAATCATTTTGCAATCATTTTTTCTATCTCTTCTTCTTTTTCTCATTTATCTTCTTCAACTAGATTGTTCTCGTTCCGTCATCCATGCCCAGACAGAAGTGTTAAAAAAGTAATTGTACTTCATTCTTAGTTAGCATCTCCTGTGGTGAAGTTGAACCTTCAACTTCCAGAAGACTGTCACGTAGAACTGATTGTTACTCAACGCCATTATCCGTTGCGACACTAACTAAAAATAAGATAAAAATTACTTATTTTACACTTCTACCCGGTCATGGCTGACGGAATGAGAATAATCTATCCCCTGAATTAAAGGAAGGCTTCGGTTCGAAATTCTATATAAATTCCCGAGTTTGCACATAAAGATTCCCGAGGTCTATCAGATGCATCCGAAGAAGGTCGGCGATTACATCGGCCGAAATCATGTGAGAATATCATCTACGATGAGAATAGTAGTCCGAATAATGCTAATAATCTTCATCTAGATACTATTCGAAAGTTATGGCGTTTTGAGAGTTTATGAGTCTGCACACAAATAGAAACATTTGATTGGTCGACAAACAAGAAATAGGCAAGTTACGCATTACTAAGGCAGTAGGTTTTTTTTGCCATGTCAAATCGTCGAAACACTGGAAATTAAATAGCAGTTCGCTAAGATGCTTGAGTCTGAGATTTTTACACTTGCCATACCCGAGTTCGAATCCCAGGTAAGTCAAAAGGTCTATTTTAACTAAATACGTGTTTTAGAAATTTAATAGAAATTAACATAGCAGAATAACATACAAATATAAAAAATAAACACTTAAAAAAAACAACTAAGTGACTTTTAAGTAAACATAAGGAGTATTTAGCGTCATTTAAAAGCGAATTATTTTTTTTATTTAAAAAGACAATTTCTTAAGTGAAATATTTTTGAAAATCAACACATGGTGCAATTTAAATGAAAAAATCATTTATTTAATTTTTTTTTGCAAGCTTTCGTTGTAAAACAACTTTGTCAGGCGAGACTGTCTTATAGTTTTTTCTTTTCTTCTTCTTCCTCATTTTGATGGTATTAACCCCGAGGGGTCTAATCACGGTAAAGGCAGAAAATCACGTCAAGTTCTAAAAGACGTTAGAATAAGTAAAGTCCGGTCGAAAAAAATTAAATAAATGATTTTTTTCATTCAAATTGCTCCATGTATTGATTTTCAAAGATATTTCACTTAAATAAATTTTCATGCGTGCCTCGAAAATGTTGTCAATTTCCTTATACAATTTTTAAAAATGTTTTTGACAATACAATAATACGTAAATATTCCCTTTTTAAAAATGACGACAATAAAGGACATTTTGTTTAACATAGTTAACCCCAAACAAGGCAGGCCGCCACTGTAGACGTAAGGGGCTACTGAGAAAAGAGGGAGAAGGTTTGAGGGGTCAACCTAAATTGGGAGCTGCGCAGCGAGATGTCTGTTTACATTAGTTTTAAATTTCTGCATATCAGTACCGTCGGTGAAACAGGGGTCAGGGAGGGAGTTCCAGAGGCCAGCAGCACGAGGATTGAAGCTATTGGAGTAGAAATCTCTCCAGCACCTGGGGACCTCCACAGTGAATGCATGGGATTTGGCTGATTGTCGAGTTTGTCTAGTGAATTTACGTAAAATAAAAGACATACATTTTAATATATTTTTAACAAAAGGGGGATATATTTGCCTCGAATTTCTAGTTAAATACCCATATACACGAGTCCTAATACAGCTCAACAGACACTGGGATGCTTTATTATTTTTATAGTGTACATTAAAACGAGGCTATGTAACAATTACCTGTTCATTCGTATTTTACAGAACGTTTCTTGGTCACTTTAAACTAACGCTCCTCACAAACGTTATCTCTAATTGTCTTAGACGTTGCTGAATAAAATTTATTAATTTTGTATGAAATACTTTACCATTCTTTAATTTAATAATGTCATATCTTCAACACGGTTGTTAAATGTATATCACTTCCGGTAGTTGAACTGTATATAACTTCCTGTAGTTAAATTGTATATAACTTCCGGTAGTTAAATTGTATATAACTTCCGGTAGTTAAATTGTATATAACTTCCGGTAGTTAAGATACATATAGTTTCAATATATGTCATTATCATGCTTACGTCGCAAATAATCGCACATATATTATATTATTTGCCCTCCGGTTTAATGTATTTTCGCGTTCTTTTGTCCGAGTTCGAGTGAAAAATACAACACTTACGTTAAATAAAAAGGAAATATGATAAGAGCAAAATAAAGAATATAAAATATATAATAGCAAACTGAAGATTATCTATTGATTTTCACATTTAATATTTGCGTCATCAACTATAACCTTAAGCCTTACACTACATTCCGAAATAATAATAAAAAAAAAAACACGATGTTAATGTATTCAGTGGATACGAATTAAGGATTCATGCAACATCCAATCAGCAGTCGCGAGTGAATCACGTGATTGGCAGCTTTAGCGTCTTGCCATAATGAATACAGCCTGCACTTATTTATTTTTCAATCTATTTTTTAAACCTTTTTTTTTTTCGTTGCAACTTCAGAAGCATTGTTGCTTTTAATGAAAAACTCGAACCCGAGGATATCTTTAAGCATCCATTATTCTAATTCTAAGGGTGAATTTTTTGTTGTTGCTTTTTAAATCTGTAATAAATGACAATTATTCTTAATCCCCATAAGAGATCCTTCAACAGAGCCGCAAATGATAATGCATATCTATACGTTCAATGGTGCACTTAGATATTATGACCAATGGTCATAATATTTTAGCACATACGTTTTCGTCTCTGTCTGTCTATCTGTCTATCTCATATATATATATATATATATATATATATATATATATATATATATATATATATATATATATATATATATATACAGGGTGGGCCAAAATAAGGGTCCTATCTTTAAATTTGAATAACTTGAATTTGAATAACTTCCACAAAATAAAAGTTAAACTCACCAAACTTTATGTGTGTGTAGACTGACCCTTCCGAGATTTTTTGAAATAAACAAAACAAATTTTAGCCGAAAAACACTTCTTAAAACTTACAAAAACTAAAGTATTGTTTTTTACACTGTTTTGAGTTTTTAAAGCAAAAATAATGTTTTCTAAATGAGGGTACGTTCCTTAGGGCTAATACGGCTCATGCTTGCTTCGGAAGGGGTCCTTTACTTATTCTAAAAAAAAAAAAATAATAATCAATAAATAAAAAAGTTATGAATTTTTAAAAATAGGACCCTTATTTTTGCCCACCCTGTATATATATATATATATATATATATATATATATATATATATATATATATATATATATATATATATCAGTTCATATTATATTTCAATAACCATGGTTTTATTTTATTATTTTTATTTTTTCACATTTCCAAAAAATATAAAATTTCTGTGAGATATATTTTTTACGGTCCGTTTCATTTGTCTTGTGCCAAACAACATTTTTATGTCAATATCGTCTCTGCAACACTACAAAATCATCAGAAAAAATTCACAAAGAGTAAAAAGTTCTTGGATTTAAGTGTCTTGAAAAAACCTCCACTATACTTGAGTTATTAATTTCTTTTTATATATATTATAAATTTAAATATTAGAATCTAAATTTAACCCCTTACGCACACATATGTAAACCCCCTCCTCCATTTCACACAAATCACGTCCTACGTGATCTTAGGCGTGACCGAATTAGTTCCACCATTTCTAAAAATGTTTATCAGCTGACGATAATCGGGAACAACCCCTCCCCCGCTTTGAAACCGACGGTACTGATGTTGCATTGAATTTCTGTAATTTATAAATAAATATTTACGCACTTAATCCTTCGAAATCTCGGATTTCTTAATTAATCGAGCACTCTGCTGGGGTTTTCCTGCCTTACCACACAGTACTTTATATATATATATATATATATATATATATATATATATATATATATGTTATATATACAACTTTTATTTTATTTTTTCAAATTTTAAATCTTGGCCTTTGCCAACTTATCTACCCCAGCGACTTCCTCTGATGATAAGATTTTGATCTTTGAAAAGCCTAGCTTAAGGAAAATATAACTTGAATAAATTGCCTTTTTGCGGAATATATCTTGCTCTGAGCAATTGAATTGAATTTTGATTTGGCTTTTGCTTCTCTAATTCCTTTCCATTCTTCTTCATATATATATATATATATATATATATATATATATATATATATATATATATATATAAAACAAGTAGAGCACTCTAAATGGTAGTACAAACACAGCATGACGTCACTTGCTTTATATGCATCATTCCTTCTTTAATAGAAGTAGAATGCCTCGACATCAAGCCGCTTTTATATGTGTTAAATTATCATTGTTTATTGGCTATTCAAATATTGGGCGCGCGGTTAACGACGTTGGATGTAAGTTGAAAAATACTTGTAATCCAGGGTTTCGAATCGTACGACCAGTAGTTAATAGTCATATCTCTATGCTAATGAGTCCTGATTGAAAAGGGACGGAACGTATACGTACATAGATAATAAACAACAACAAATATTTTATATATATATATAGCGGTAATTTCATCCAAATAATTTACAAGCGCGTTATACCTTACTGAATTGTCTCAAATAGTTTTACAACCAGCTTGAAGAGATTTTGTATAGTTTTGAAACAGATCTGCGTATAATTAACTTTTTTGGAATTTGTCTACTAATGGTTCACAATCAAGGCCCAGTGGCCACTCGAAGATAAATGTTAAAGCGATGGCCAGTCGAACGATGATCATCACTACGAAATTATTGGAAACAATTGATGGAATAGGCAGACGATTACTTAAAGGAAATTGATTATCCAAGAGAACGGCTAAAAAGTATTTGTTTAAATTGGACTTGAAGACGACCTAGCCGTAGTCGGTTGAGAAGCGATATCGAAGTATCTTGTTTCAATAAACTTTTTTCATGGAAATTCAGTTTGATTTCTGTAGAGAGAAAGAGGGAGAGAGAGAGAGAAAGCGCGCGAGAGAGAGAGAAAGAGAGAGAGAGAGAGGAGTTCTTTGCTGTGATTGTAGCCCAACAAGTTCTTGTTTTGAATGTTTTACAGGGGGGAGCAGGGATAGGAGCTCAGTCGACCACACACCATTAACATAGAGAGAGACTAGCAACATTTCGTCTGTGTGAACGAGTTTGTAGGGATGAGAAGTTTTCATGCTTTCTTCAGACATCACCGAACAAGTAATATTTCTGAAACGTTCGTAGCCATTGTAATAATAAAGTAATTTATTTTGGAACCATTTTTGGTTAAGAAGTTACTCTTTCTAAAAAACTAATATAATTATTACAGTTCTTTCTTTTCCCCGGTGAAAATAGAGCTGATTATAGTTAAAGGTCGACTTTTATAGGAAAAATTGCAAATGGCTACCCAAGTCATTTCTTCATTAATTATCCAAAATAGATTTTTTCGTTGTTCGCAATATATTTATGTCTGTTTCTGACCGTTTACTTCCGATTATTTGAAGAAATATACAACTCATTAACCAACATATTTATCGGCTTCTCTTCTTTAATTTTGAAAATTTACATACCAATCGATTTTATCGATTACATAATATATGCGGTCCGGCATAATCATCGCGTAACGGGCAGATCAAGAAATACACTGGTAACTTCCGTTTGTACTATCGTCTGCGTGCGTGTTCATGTATGTGCGCGTGGTGTCCTCGTAGAGTTTTGTTTATACGTGCGTAGGTTAGAACTTGGAAGGAGAAATATATAAAAACAGAGAGAGAGAGGGGGTGAAGGGGGAGAAAGGAGAGAGTGGGAGAGAGAGAGAGAAAAAAGAGAGGGAGGGAGAGAAGGAGGGACAAACGAGGAACGAAGAGAGAGAGAGAGAGAGAGAGAGATGGAGCAATAGAGAGAGAGATAAATTCATGTCTTGTAAATAAACACTTTTTTTTTTCTCTTTTTTTTCATTATTTTCGTTTTCATTTTTCTGAATGTCAATTTAAAGAATGACAAATACGAACGTAATTTTACGAAAACGGATGAAATTTTATTTAACCCATTCTATTTTCATTTATTCAATTTTAGATTATAATAACGAATACTAACGCAATTTAGCGAAGAAGTCAAACACATTTACGAATAATTATATTTTATTCAAAAAATATAAACACCGACTTATACTCCCGGACAAAGCTGTGTCTGGTCAGCTAGTTTAATCTAAAACAACGTTAATAATTCATTTGAAAACCGTTTGATGATAAAAACGTTATTTCGGAATTAAGCCTAGCATTGATGATAAAAAGATAGTTTCGCCATGTTACATGAATATGTTTTCTCTTTCATGGACGCAACGTCGTGGTGTGGGTAACCGCGTTTTATCACGATCGCGCCCGAGAGTTAATCACTAAATGTGACCTGAGACTGTAAGTCAAACAGAAGGCTGGAAAAAATATAAAATAGCAATAAATTTCGAACAGCCAAGTTTTGTAGCGTAATTAGTAGTTAATCTTCTCTCCGGCCGTTTTTAAAGAAAAAAAAACAAAGCAAATGACACACCCAATAAAATGTTTGTCCCAATTAAACGCAAATATTTTATGGCCTTATTAGTGGATTTTTTTTAATCGTCTACACCAGTATAATTAGGTTACATATTACACAGCAGTATTATCTATTTATATAAAGTATATTTATATATATATATATTTGTAGATACAGAATTCACAACTGAACTAATAAAACGATCATTATGAATTTTGGAAAAAAAATGCTAGGCGTAAGTGTGAATAATATGGGATATATTTAGTTTGATTTAGTTTTAGGCAAAAAGAGCAACGTTGAGTTGGAAAATCAGATACCTCATACTTTTGAAATGTTAATAACACGTATTAGATATCAATTAATAAATATTCCTCGAATTTCAGTTATTCTGGAATATTTTAAAGTGTTTTTTATGGAAGATGATATTCTAATATTTCAGATTTGCATTAAATTGGTCCATAATTAATTAATTAAGCAAGATTCCCTGTATTTCGATTTATTCTTAAGATCCCTTTAGCTTAAACTTTAGATTTTTAGACATTTTCTAAAATTAAAATCATTTCATGGATTAGAATGATGATTCTAGACATAAGGTTTAGTAGCATAATACTTTGATTTCAATCAGCGTAAGGGGACATAAAAGTGGTGCAAAACTGTTATGTTTTGCTAATTAATTTTACTTGTTCTGGGACGGGTATTCTTCTAGTGTACTTATAAATGTACCAGACGTACACGTTACCCGTTGGGTCACAAGCATCGCAACTATTTATTTTACTTTGTATTTCATTCGAAAATTCATAAACTGTGACATATCTTGCATAATTAAAAACAATAAGTTTCTTTACTTCGATATAATCTTTATTGCGCATGTAGAAGTAAAGAAGATTATTATTTTGCTATCTAATTTACATATGTGCTTATGGTGTGTATAGAAACTATTTTATTTATCTTCCTGCCACCTGGTAAGATGTGACACAAGGTCAGGAAAGTGGGATTAGATAAGCCAGCAACATTAAAAACATTCAAGCATTGTTCATTCAATTAAAAAAGCCTAACATCAACCATGCCCGTTATGAGGGGTGCGAAGGCGTGTTGAAATGCTGTTGAATGTTTTTTAATGTTTTTAATCACATGGAAACGTCTTCGTAAATAAATTCACCAATTTTATTTTGCATTGTTCAATCATCCGCCTGAAGACGACCAATGATGGTCGAAAACGTTTGCGTCAAATATGGAGATTTCCTACATTCCTTGGTTAATAGTACGAGATCTATTGCTCGACGAATAGAAAGATGGGATCAAAAAAGGAATAAACAGAAGTTGGCACTCCTGTTCAACCATATATATATATATATATATATATATATATATATATATATATATATATATATATATATATATATATGATACTGTTATTATTATTAAATAACCGAATAATGTTAACATTTGATTATGGGGAGTTTGTATTTTGAGCAGTATTGCATGAGAGTCATTGATCTAATAAATGTTCTGTTTTTAAATCTCCGAAACGGTTATAAGGTAAACAGTTGATTACTCTCCACTTCAATTTTACGACTTAAGTTTTAGCTACACTGTTTATGTTTCAAGACTGATAGAGTTAGGTCCCCTTTTTTATTCCGTGAATTTCCCAGTGGTAAAATTCGGCTTATAAAAAATTCTAAATCTGCAATATGTGGATTGAATGCCGAATAATTCTTTTAAGATAAGACTGATGTAAAAAGGAATATGGAAGAAGGGCTGCTTCTGTATGGTTAGCAGTGGGGTTTCTTTCTGTGTTTTATTGAGAGTAAACACGTTTTCTTTTCGCAACTTCGTAACTTTCGTTTCCTCCCGATTTTGTCATTTAGTCCCCACATTACATAAGTGACATTTCTGTAAAAGGGGACAAATTGGTGTTTTCTGAGTCGCCTGTTGCTTTAATTATGCAGAGATTTTCAATCAGCTCATAGCATTCTTAATGATATAACTGTCAATCATTCAATCTCATTAACTGTTCCACTTGACTGTTTGATGCTCTGACTAATTGGCAATTTTTATTTTTATTTTTAAATAGCGTTTCTTGTGGATGGCTAAAATGGTTCTTTCTTTGTTTACACTGTATTATTTATGTTGAATATATATATATATATATATATATATATATATATATATATATATATATATATATATATATTCTTTGTAGTACAAACCTTTATAATGGAATGAAAGAGACAATATTTATTAATCATGATGAATTAAGAATTAAAAAAGTTAAAAGGGCAGCTGACCGGTTTCGTACCTCGCTCAACAGAGCCAAATATCGAGGTATCGTGTAAAAAAATATAATAAAGATCCTATGAGAATTATAGCGAGTGAAAAAGGGTAAAAAAAGAAAAGTTCAATTAAATAGAAATAACATTAAGCCCGAGGAGATTTTCTCTTTGCTTGCAAAGAGAAGGTCTCAATGACTTAATATAGATTGTTTCTAGGATCTTGAGATGATAGGAGAGTGCGACTTACTAAGAATGGAGAATAAGTCGACACTGAAATTAGAGGCACAGGTGCGGTTATTTATAAGATGTTCGGTTATCGACGAACTATAAGTATTATGTAAAACGTCCGTTAGTGAATAATTTGCATTGCGAATTTTTGTGGGCACGTGTTGTTTGACCCGGATGTCTAATCTTTGTGACGTCATCTCAACGTAGTGCATACTGCAACTACATTTAAATAAATAAATAAATAATAGAATTATTGTGATGTGGGGGAAGGACATCTTTTCAAATAGAAGTCAAGATCGGTCGGGAAGAAAAAACTCGTGTATTCGAAGCAAAATAATATTGTTGAACAGACAAAGAGATTTGTTTGGCGAATCTATCGCTAATGTTACCAAGCCAAGGTAGGCGAATGCAAATAGGGCATCTGTCCTCAGAAGCTGATTTGCGTTTGTAAAATTTTGGTTTTAATGGTAGATTGTACAATGTCTAAAGGATAGCCATTGTTGCAGTGATAAATTTAATTTCTTCATCCAGCTTGGTCTTCGAACAAATCATTAATGCCCTATGGGTAAGAGTCTTAATAAGATTGAACTTTTGTTTTGTGGGACAAAGTAAAGACAAGTAAAGGTAAGTTTCCGATATACTGACGTCAAGAAACCAGAGGAAGCTTTATTAACCAATACATCAAGAAATGGGAGTGAGGAATTGGCTTCCTTATCAATTGTGAATTTAAGAGCTGGATGAATATTGTTAAGGGACGTAAAAAAACGCCCGCTTCCGTTTCATTGTTGAACAGACAAAAGGTGTTGTCAACATAAAGAAAGTAAATATCTGGTCTATTTGGACCGAATAGGAGACCTTCTTCATGGAAGCCAACAAAATATTGGCCAATATTGGCCAATGTTGGCCCTAAGGGAGAGCCCATAGAGACACCATCAATCTGCCTGTACATAATGTTGTCAAAACTTGATTCTACCGACATCGTAGCAAATTTACTCAACTCCACAAAAACATTTTCAGGAATAGGAGGAATGGACAGTTGACCGCGATACAAGGCAT
>OY744545.1:47485695-47493195 GCA_963556195.1 Sepiola atlantica
TATATATCTATCTATCTATCTATATATTCATATATATATGTATATATATATATACATATATAAAGATATATATGTATATATATACATATATAAATATATATATGTATATATATATAATATAAATATATATATATATATTAATAAATAAATTTACAAATTCATTGTATACAGATTTCTTTTTAATTATTCATTTACAAATTAATTTTTGCGTGCACAAAAAGTATATCTACCTTTTTTGTATTTAAATATAAAAAAAATCTGCATACAATAAATTGGTTTATAAATTAATTAATTAAAAAAAATCTATATATACAAAAATTGATTAAAAAGAAAAATGCGGTACTCTGCATAGTCTTAAATAAATAAACAATCAGCTCAGGGTAGATGATGATGATGATGATGATGATGATGATGATGATGATGATGATGATGATGATGATGATGGTGGTGATGGTGATGATGATGATGATGATGATGATGATGATGATGATGATGATGATGATGATGATGATGATGATGATGGTGATGGTGATGATGATGATGGTGATGATGATGATGGTGATGATGATGATGATGATGATGATGATGATGATGATGATGATGATGATGATGATGATGATGAGGATGATGATGATGATGAAAAAAAAAAACTCACCGGTAAAAAAAAAACACCGGTTGGTATCGCCAAAATAAAAACAATGACAAAAAATCTTCATATATATATATATATATATATATATATATATATATATATATATATATATATATATATATATATATATATATGTGTGTGTGTGTGTGTGTGTGTGTGTGTGTGTGTGTGCATGTGTGTTTGTGTGTGTGTAGAGCAATCTCTTATACTAATGAACGGATCATTATCAATTCATGCATATATATTCTGATATATATTATGAGTAATATAAGTATTTTTTGGTCAATCTTAACTTTTATTAAAAAAATTAATTTATTTAAAAAAAAATGTGTTAATCCGGTGAGTAACATGGGTACATAATTTTATTTTTAAATGTTAACATTTAGAGGGTGCGTCCACCTAATCCCGCCCCTCAAAGGCTTTTAACCCCCTAAACAAATGAATTGACCATTATGATTTTTTTACATGTATTCTTCAAAATACAGTAATATTTGCACATCATTTTTTTGTAAATGTTAACATTTAGGGAGTGCATATAAATGAAGACTTTTTAATTTTTATACTTTTTTTGTATGATCCGATCATGATGAATTGTAGAATATATTTTCTCGACAACCCGGTGAATAACATGGGTACATTATCATTTTTTGTAAACTTTACTATTTATGGAGTTGTTCCCACCCAAACTTGCACGCGCTCCCCCAAAACTTTTAAAATAAGTTAGATACAAAAATTTAGAGAAAAGAATTGCTCAACATCAAATTTTGAGTTATATTCAGAAAAACATTTTCAAAGGGATCGGTGCGCGTGCATGAGCGTCAATAATATGTATGTGCTAGGTAAAATTCTAAAATATGTAATCTAGGCAACATGCTTAAAAACGTGGCCACATTATTTATGTTTTTTTGTAAAATGTAAAAACGACGCTGGAGTAGCATCACGGGAAAAAAACGTTTGTTCTGTGATGCCATTCCAGGATCGCTGAATTTAAATCGTCAACAACTTTCCTGAAACAATGCGAAACACGTTCTCTGCGCGTTTCTCAGCCGTTTTTTTATTTTAATTCCTTTCTTTCTCTAGTTTTTTTGTTCATTTGCTTTTGACACCTGGGGATGATTTGACGAAGAATCGTAAACGTTCGTGAAACCTATGGAACATTTATTATTTTTTTTGATTTTAATACAAAAAAGACAATAAAAAATCTAAAAACTAAAAAACGGTATAATTAAAGAGACGTATTCTGTTATTTTCATCAATGTTTGTATAAATAAGAAAATGCTGCTTAAATACACACAGTGCATATATATATATTTATACAATAATATTTATAAATAAATATTTATTAATTATTTTAATTACCTACAGACATCGATGTTTCATGCTAACGCAATCTTCAGTGTAGGAACTAATTCTCAACGGTCGGTGGGCGCGAATTCCGATCACAAATCGCCACTGATTCGTAGTCGAGGATCTTATCCATCGGCCATAGCCAATTAGTTAGTAAATATAGAGGAATTTTAAATGTAAATAGCGAACGGCGGCTAGATACCAAGCAGTAAAGAGTGATCTTACGAACGGCGTTCGGATCGTATATATATATATATATATATATATATATATATATATATATATATATATATATACTAGCGGTTTTACCTGGTGAGTTTTTAGATGAGCCATGGATTTTTGCGTATTTTAAAGAAGATCTCTGATAGGGGAAGACAACTACGTTTTGATTTGTCCAGTAGAATCAAATATGGCGTCGATATATGAATACACGTGTGTTTTGAACAAAAAAATCGATCTAAAAGTATGTTTTCTAAAGGAAGTTTTCAAATTATGACGATATTTTTCTGGGGTGTTCCTGATGAATCATTGTCATAGAAGATTAAGACTTGATTGAATAACTTGATGAGTGAACAATTTAAGAAACGGCTGTCAAAATGATATCGTCGTCGTTAGAACAGTTTTTTTTCTATTGTCTACTTATGAATACTCTGGAATTATATTGTATATTTATTCAATGAGTCGCCCCTATTATGGGACGTATTTATTTATTTTATTTATTCATTCATCTATTTTATAGATAAATAAATACGTCTAATAATAGGGGCAAATTATTACGTGTATATACAATATAATATATGTGAATAGAGGACACTTCCTTCGCTTAGGAAATAAAAAATATGACAACGTTAACGAAACTATAACAGAAACTATATATATATATATATATATATATATATATATATATATATATATATATATATATATATATATATATATATATATATATATATATATTAAAGAAGTGAGGCTACCAACATTTGCAAAAAACTTTTTTCAACAATTATTTGTAATTTAATTATTTTATAATTTCATAATATTGTGATTTTATAACGCGTTTCAAGCCTCGTGTGTCTCTCTTCAGATATATTTTCCATTTGAAAAAAATGTTTTTATTTTTAACAGTTTGATGTTTCTGCGCATGTGCCCGCGTATGTGTCTATGTGTGCGCGCGTGTGTATGTATTTTCATAGTTGTTGCTTCTTTGGATCAAAGTTATTTGTTTTTTTTAAGCATGTGTGATTTTGACTTTTATCTTTCCTGTTATATTCGTGGGCAGTGGTTGAATACACTTTGTTCAGAATGTTTAAAGTTGGTCTTCAAATTTTATGATATTAATTTTATTATATTAATAAAAAAATATATATATATTCTTCGATTTCATATAATTTTATATTAAAAATGTCAAGTTAGAATCGAAACCTCATACTCTATGTTTTCAGTCTGATATTTTCCAAATTTAACCATTTGTTAAGTCGACTATTAAAATAGCACTCACATGAAACACCGGAGAGATTTGGAACCACTTCCATTGTCGTCCCCGGAGAATCCTATTCATATGATATCAATTTCATCAAAATAAGATATATTTTAAGTTGTAAAGGACTATTGGCACTCATAGCTTCTTTATGTTAGGATGGCACTTATATATTCGGGACCACTTTTATATCTTCCCCAGAATTTTTTTACATAAGATTAAAATTTAATAAAAAATAAGATATGCCCTCATAGTTCCCTTAGGGGTGAACTTAGAGATTCAGGAACACTTTCATTGTATTCCCCGGTAAATTTTACATATGAATACACTTTTAGATTTTATTTAAATTCTATAACCTTTCTTTCCATAGAGACCACACAAACATGACACGCAGACACATGGACATTGAGTTTTATATAAGAGTTTATTCAACCGATGATATTTTGTGCCATTTTTCGAGGCTTTTCTACATGCTATATCTTAAATTTAGTTTGTTCTATTGTTTGGTGAATTTGATTTTTTGTAGGTGACTCAAGATACTGTCCTTGTGTCAGACTCTGATTACTTCCAGCAAATACTGATCGACGCAGTTCTACACTTGAACCATGTCATATAACGTGTTGTGTTTCATTCGACAATGACAACTGATATGCAATTACGATAATTGCAGTTGAAAACAAATATTTTCTGCCAGGGAAAAAATTACGATGTCAAAAATCCGTGAATTAAAAATATCACTTAGGACAGAGGTTCGCATGAAGGCTGCCAAGGTTACTTAGATAACTGGTGGCTTACTTATAATAAACATTTTGAATACAAGCAGGAGAACATGGTGTTGCTCGGGTAGCGAAGTATTCAAAAAATCCCGTATCCTTTTATTATATATATATATATATATATATATATATATATATATATATATATATATGATGATGGACTCTCCCGTCGATTGCGACGTATGAGGTTCCAACAACTTTCATTTGTGTCTAGATCGTTCATGACACCTGAGTCCGGCAAGAGACCTGCAAGGAAAGCCGCAGACAGTGCAAGAGTGTGAGTAATCGGATGCCAGGTGTGGAGCACTCTCTCTAACTTTTCGCCTAACTCTGGCAGTTCTCATATTATCCACACAGGTCTCGTTGAATTTTTCCAGTCCAATGCAACAAGCTGCTCGCCATGTCTTCCTGTCTTTTGTACAGTCTTCAAAGTTTTTTGGGGGTACTCCAATTGCCGTCAACGCATCTTTCAATTTATCTTTGTACCTCAGCAAGGGCCGACCAACATTCCTTGTTTTGTTTATTAACTATGTACGTATACGTTTCGTCCTTAATAATCGGGACTCATCAGCATAGAGATATAACTATTCACTACTGGTCATGCGATTCGAAACACTGGATTCCGAGTATTTTTACAACTCAAATCTCGACATCTAGAACCACTGGGCCACCGCTGAATAGCAAATAAACAGTGATAATTTTAACACTTTAACCAGCGGCTTGACGCCATAAGAGCGTTCAACTTAATGAAAGGAACGATGCATATATAGTTAGCGACGTCATGCTGTGTTAATACTACACTTACAGTGCCCATCTAGAGGCATTTCTTGGCGCTACAAATACTA
Source organism: Sepiola atlantica (assembly GCA_963556195.1). Lineage (NCBI taxonomy): Eukaryota > Metazoa > Mollusca > Cephalopoda > Sepiida > Sepiolidae > Sepiola > Sepiola atlantica. Next base: position 47,490,793 of record OY744545.1, read on the forward strand.
AATATTTGTTTTTTTTTGTTTATTATCTATGTACGTATACGTTTCATCTTTTATAATCGGGACTCATCAGCATATATATATAACTATTCACTACTGGTCATGCGATTCGAAACCCCGGATATATTCATATTTATATATATATATATATATATATATATATATATATATATATATATATATATATATATATATATATATATATATATATATATATATTAAGTTTAAATATTAACAAAATGAACAAAACCAATACTTTTCAAAAGTGCTCAATATATATTAGAGCTTTTTATAATATATATATCACCCATATTGTTAAAAGTCTAGAAACACAATTTGTTTTTATAAAAATAACTAAATGAATCCCCGTTCCAGGACGGATAACATTAATTACTTGAACAGTCGTTTGCACCACTTTTATGTCCCTGTACGAAGATAAAAATCAAGAAATAATGATACTAAACCGTTTGTCTAGGATCCTTATTCTGATTTTGATCAAAATTAATTACATGATTTTGATTCGAGAAAATTGAAGAGTTCGAATGCAAAACGCGATAAACGCCATTTTCAAAATCACGAAACTGTCCCTACAAAAAGTGTTGCATTTTAACACTCGGCGACACCCTAAAACTATGTGTTACATAATATGATACCGAAATAATTTCTTTCTGATTTCAATTAAGATCAGCTTTAATTCGAAGTCTAGGTTTAATATATTAATGTTTTTTATTGTTTAAGGTCTCAATTTAAACGAATTCGATTTATCGCGTTTTGCGTTCGAACTCTGCAAATCGTCTAAAATTTTAGGATTAGAATTATGAGGCCTTAAGAAATTGTAATTCAAGGAATCTTGATTCATTGATGTCTAATGAGTATCGATCAAATTCAATGCAAATCAAATAGTTTTAATTTTCAAATAGGAGGTTGTCGTCATATTATGCCCCCCGAAAACCCTTTAAATTAGTCGACAGGAACTGAATTTATTTATCTACCTCCCACAAGGTACGATGTGACATAAGGTCGGGAAAGTGGGATTAGATAAGCCAGCGCTCGAGAGGTGAGCACTCTGGCCATTTAAAAATTGCCTGGGCAGCCCCGTCGGCATTCCCCAGTAGGGGCGCCTCAGACAGTAAGCAATAAACTTACTCCTCCCCAAAGAGGGGGAGGCAAAGCCTGGAAGGGTGCACCTCCTAGAACTGCACAGGACCAGCAACCCCCAATAGATCGGCGTAAATCCAGACCCAAAGGCCCGGACGATACCGGTTTATTAGGTGGGGTAAAAAAAACCCGACAGGAACTGAAATTTAGGCAATATTTATTAATTGATGTCGTATATGGTATACGGAAACATGACCTGAACGATGATCGACGGCTCTAGTTGTACCACTCTCAAAGAAAGGTAACTTAAGAATGTGTCAAAATCACCGATCAATTGGTCTTATACCTCACCATGCAAAAATTAGGCTTCGTATATTATTAAACCGACTGAAGAGTAAAGCCGAAGAAGTGTTTACCGAAGAGAAAGCGGGTTTTAGACCTAAGAGAGGTACCATGGAACAATTTTGTAATATATGTTTTTTTTATTGTTTTTTTTAAAAATCATAGTTCATCCCAAACAAGGCAGGCCGCCACTGTAGACGTAAGGGGCTACTGAGAAAAAAGGGTAACGGTTGGGGGGGAGGGTCAATTTAAATCAGGAGCTGCGCAGCGAGATGTCTGTTTACATTAGTTTTACATTTCTGCATCTCAGTACCGTCAGGAAAACAGGGAGCAGGGAGTGAGTTCCAAAGTCCAGCAGCACGAGGAAAGAAGCTTTTAGAGTAGAAAGCGCTTCGGCATCTGGGTACCTCCACAGTGTATGGATGGGATTTGGCAGATTGTCGGGTTGGTCTAGTGAATTTACGTCGTGGGGGCACCAGAGCAGCAAGCTCATCAGAGCACAATCCATTGAAGTACTTGTAAAACAGGCACAAGGATGCAACATTGCGGCGAAAAACATCGCAGTCAACAAAAAAGGCTACATCATAATTTTATTGACTTTAAAAAGGTATTTGGCCGTGTGTGGCACGACGGTTAGTGGCACGTGCTGCGCCGTTTTAACGTAGAAGGAGGACTGGTACGGTTAATATATTCTTTATATGGTCGAACTAAAAGTGCAGTATTATTAAATCAATATGCCTCCTATAAAGTCCTCTAAAATACTACAAAGAAACTGAAATTTAGGAATATTTATTAATTGATGTCTAATACCTATTGGTAAAATGTCACAAAAGTCTGAGATATCATCATTTTCCACCCCCTTTACCCCCTTTTGGCTAAGATCAAAGTGTAGTATCTGTTCCGATGGATACTGCACCCCATAGACTGGTATTGTCTTGGCCTTCGTGGCTTGATTTACGCCGGTCT
>OY744545.1:47495695-47503195 GCA_963556195.1 Sepiola atlantica
TATATATACATATATATATATATATATACATATATATATATATATATATATATATATATATATACATATACATATATATATACATATACATATATATATATATATATATATATATATATATATATATATATATATATATATATATATATATATATATATATATATAAGAATACCCGTATAAGGACAGAACAGTTTTGCACCAATTGTATGTTAGGACCATTAAAATCAGGATATTATGCTACTTAACTGTATTCACAGACTTCTCATTACAATTATGATCAAAATCAATTAAATGATTTTGATTCTAGAAAATGTCTACAATTTATAGATTGAACTGAAGAGGTTTTCAAAAGAAATTTAATTTCTAGAATCTTGCTTAATTGGGGTCTTATGACCATGGATCAAATTTAAGAGAAATATGAAATATTTTTATATAAATCATAGGTTGTTCTCAGATAATGCCCCTCATAAAACCATTTAAAATTCTTAAAATAAACTGAAATTTAAAAAATATTTATTAAGTAAAATCTATTGTTAAAGTTTCACGAAAATGGGAATTAAAACTTTTAATCGAAATCTTAAACCTTGTTGCATAGGGCCCATTCAGATATATCTGTGAGGAATCTTCCGATACAATGGACGATGGTCCATTGTATCGGAAGATTCCTCACAGATATATCTGAATGGGCCCTAAATATCGTTGTATCCGATTACACACAGTTAGCATCCGCCGAATAAAACTCAGCTTTATAGAGTGGGCAATACGAGCAATTGTCATGGGGACCGCATGTAATTAGTCCTAACCCGATTACAGAGATAAGATATGTTAGCATTTAGTGTGTATTTACCACGCACACAGAACCATCAAAGCCAATCGCTCGGGCATCGCGAACAACGAGTACAAAAGCTGGACGTGCCTTGTTATAGACGTGCTGGTTACTGCAGATTTGAATGAATGTGTGTCTCGTTAGACTTCAATAAATGGAGAGTTAGGACGCTGAGTTTAATTAGGAAATATTTAGATATGCTTTCACAAAATGGTGGCCAAATATTTGTACTCCATAGAACGCATTTTGTCTTTTTAATCTTTGATGTGTCATGCAAATTATGCTAATATGGATATGTTTGCTAGTTATACATACACTTATATATATATATATATATATATATATATATATATATATATATATATATATATATACCAGGAGGTATGACACAAGGTCTGGTGTGGGTTTTGATGAAAGTGTTTCTGTGGAACGAACTGGATTCGAACCCGGCACACCCAGGTTCTCAGTCCGCATCGTTAACCACTTAGCTATTAGTAAAAATAAATAAACATTAAAAACAGTCTACGTGGATCAACCTACGTTTCGATGCTTACACGTCTCGTTCAGGACTCTCAGAGATTCCTGAAGGAGACGTGGAAGCTTTGAAACGTAGGTTGATCCGCGTATACTGTTTCTAATATTTATTTATTTTTACTCATAAAAGTTCTAATTTATATTGAGCACTTTCTGAAAAAATATTGATTTTAAGTTCATGTTATCAATATATTTTAACTTATTTAATTAAATTATATATATATATATATATATATATATATATATATAATAATAATAATAATAATAATAATAATAATAATAATAATAATAATAATAATAATAATCCCCCAATAAATTACACCGGCCTCAACTGACACGACACAAAAATGAACCAATGAACAGAAATAGCAAGAAACACCATCAGCTCACAGCCCCCCCCAAAAAATGGTACCAGCCTAGGCTGACACCACACAAAATATTTGCATATGGTCAATGGGGATGAGAAGACCGAGGAGGGACAGCGCAAACCAGACCTCCACTGGCAATGCAGAGAGTTCTGGGACCTTGCGGAGGCTTATTGCCACCCAAATCCCAAAGACCAATGGTCCTTACTAGCGAGAAATCAATGGTAAACGGCTGTTGTGATACTGCAAGTTTATTTGCGGTGGCTATCGAAAAGAGATGGAGAATACTGGAAATCTGGGGAGACTTGTTGTCACTCAGACTCCAGGGAATACCACCGGTTGTCGGTGAGAAATCACTGATAACCTGTGTGAGAACTCCCAGTGAGTACATAAAAATAATAAATCAAGCAAGTAATCCAAAAAAATTACAACGGTGCTTATAAAATGTGCTCAATATCAAATAGAGCTTTTATATATGATTACTTTTTATTTACACAGACCTGTACACAATCTGCGACACTGGCATGTCGATGTTATCGATCAACAGCTGTTATAACTGAGATCTCATCAGACAGAGTTAAAATCCGATCTTAACCTTAGATCATATTTGGAAAAATCCTAGGCTTACTCTGTGAAGCGGGTTCGCGCCTGCCGACCGTCTGAAATTATTACTTTCCTGCACTGATGAGAGCAATAAGCTTGAAACGCTAGCGTCTGTAGGTATAAATAATTAAATATTTATTTATAAATATTATATATATATATTATATATATATATATATATATATATATATATATATATATATATATATATATATATTATATATATATATATATATATATATATATATATATATATATGTGTGTGTGTGTGTGGGGGGGGATTATGACAATATATGTATTAGCATATACTATCAGTACATTTTAATTAGTATTTTCTTCAAAAAAGATTCAGCTCGATGATTGTCAACCAGTAACAACAGAGCATATATATAAAAAAGGCAGGTTCATTTTATATTCCAATAACCATGGTTTTTATTTTCTATTTTTATCATTTCACATTTTCAAATAACAGGAATGTTATGTTTTTTCAAAATGTGAAAAAAATAAAAATATAAAATAAAAACCATGATTATTGGAATATAAAATGAACCTGTCATAGAAAAATTAGTACAACATTCGTACCGTCGGTGTCAAACACGGAAGGACTTAGCCATCCGGCTCTCTTCAGCTTCTGTTGTCATCTGTTTCGGAAATGTGAAGTCACGTGTCACTCTCGTTTGGACGCGTTATTTGCTTAGAGTGTTGTGTATGTTTGTTTAAATTTAAATTTAAATTTAGTGTAAGGAAGGTTTGAAAAATAGTTGGGGGGTGAAAAGTAACAGTTGAGATTTAAACCGGAGGAGATTTAAAGAGATATAAAAATATATAAAAATAAAAATAAAAATAGTAATAATAAAATAATATAAAATAAAAAAGTTTTAAAAAAATAAATAAATAAAAAAAAAATAAATAAAAATAAAAAATAAAAATATATAAGTTAAATAAGTCAATATGCTTATATATTTGTATGTATAGGATTTATTTCTTAGCTAATTAACCGATAATAGAACTAAAAGATATACAAACTTGTGATCGTACAGAACCTGAGAAGGTGGGTTTTTTTCAGATTAGTTGTGGATACGTCCTCGACACTCAGTCCGACATTGTCTTTATTGTGGTTGGGCACAGGTATGGTTCAGTTCAGTCCTAGGAGATTCACCTTCTCTTTGAGAAAGGCTTAGTTTATTGCTAATGGCCTGAGGTGCACCTACCGGGGAATACTGAAGAGGCTGCTCAGGCATTTTAGTAGGCCAGAGTGCACTTCTCCTAGTGGGATGGCTTTTCAAACCCTCAGCTGGCCTTGTGTCTAACCTCCTTTAGGGGAATCCTCAAAACAGGTGCTAGCCAGTATTTCAAAATGGCTCTTCGTTTTTGCTAGGAGCACTTCATATTTTTTTCTCCTTGGACAGCATCCTTCTAGATAGAGGCAATTTAAATTTTTTCCAATCCAGAGTGTCCCTTTTTGGGGAGCTTGATTTTTCCAACCTTAAAAAAAACAACATTGTGTCTATTTCTGCCCTCATAGGGATTCAAGTAAATTTACAGATGTGTTCTTTATTCACTTACACGACACTTTTTTTATTTATTTTTATTTTTTTTGTAAACCGACATTTTCCAATTCCTTGGCCATTTTGGCTAAGATCAAAGTGTAGTATCTGTTCCGATGGATACTGCACCCCATACTGGTGTTGTCTTGGCCTTCGGGGCTTGATTTACGCCGGTCTATGGGTTTGTCCTGTGCAGTTCTAGGAGGTCCACCCTCCCAGGCTTTGCCTCCCCTCTTTGGGGAAAAGTAAGTTTATTGCTTACTGTCTGAGGCGCCCCTACCGGGGAATGCCGGCGGGGCTGCCCAGGCAATTTTTAATGGCCAGAGTGTTCACCTTCTCGGGCGCTGGCTTTTCAAGTCCCACTTTCCGGACCCGACCTTGGGTCACATCTTACCTTGTGGGAGTAAGTTACAACTGGCCTTGTGCCTAACCTCCTGGGGAGGTAAATAATATTTTCCAATTCCTTGGCCATTTTGGCTAAGATCAAAGTGTAGTATCTGTTCCGATGGATACTGCACCCCATACTGGTGTTGTCTTGGCCTTCGGGTTTTGATTTACGCCGGTCAATGGGTCTGTCCTGTGCAGTTCTGGGAAGTCCACCTTACCAGGCTTTGCCTCCCCTCTTTGGGGAAAAGTAAGTTTATTGCTTACTGTCTGAGGCGCCCCTACCGGGGAATGCCGGCGGGGCTGCCCAGGCAATTTTTAATGGCCAGAGTGTTCACCTTCTCGGGCGCTGGCTTTTCAAGTCCCACTTTCCGGACCCGACCTTGGGTCACATCTTACCTTGTGGGAGTAAGTTACAACTGGCCTTGTGCCTAACCTCCTGGGGAGGTAAATAATATTTTCCAATTCCTTGGCCATTTTGGCTAAGATCAAAGTGTAGTATCTGTTCCGATGGATACTGCACCCCATACTGGTGTTGTCTTGGCCTTCGGGTTTTGATTTACGCCGGTCAATGGGTCTGTCCTGTGCAGTTCTGGGAAGTCCACCTTACCAGGCTTTACCTCCCCTCTTTGCTGTCTGGGGCGCCCCTATCGGGGAATGCCGACGGGGCTACCCAGGCAATTTTTAAACCCCACTTTCCCGACCCGACCTTGGGTCACATCTTACTTGTGGGAGTGAGATAAAAACTGGCCTTGTCTTTTTTTAGGATTTTGAAAGTTACGTTTCATTTTTATGACATCATAAGTTACGTTTCATCTTTATGACATCATATGTTACGTTTCAATCTTATGACATCATAAGTTACGTTTCAATTTCATGACATCATAAGTTACGTTTCAATTGTATGACATCATAAGTTACGTTTTAATTTTATGACATCATAAGTCTTTCTATTTGATAGTGTCAATGTTTGCTAATTTCGAAGAGTCACGAAGTAATTCATTTTTTTTTTCAGCTATTAACATGAGATTTAAATGGATAACTTTTTTTTTAGGTAGAAACGGAAAGTATTATGGTGAATAGAACAACGACATAATAAAAAGAAAAAAAAACGAAACAAAAGTAGAAAGAAAAAAAAACCCGGACAACACATTTGGAAATTGGGATTTAACCTAGACAAATGTAAAGTACTTCATGTAGGATCCAGGAATATTGGAGTTGAATATGTACTAAACAACAGAGAAATCAAAGAAGTAGATGGAGAATGCGATTTGGAAGTCGGGTTTGATAATACATTTAGGTCAAATAATCATATTTTGACCATTTTATTAAGGGCAAATAGAATGATTGGGTGGATGGTTAAGAATATTATTTTGAGGGAGACAAATGTTGTGTTAAGGATATATAAAGCTCTAATAAGACCTCATATAGAATATTGCAACCAGGCCTGGGCTCCAGCGACTAGATACGGAAATTGGAATGTAATATTGAAACTGGAAGGCGTACAAAGAAGGGTGACAAAACTAATAAGTAAAGTAAAGGAGTGCAGTTACAGGGAAAGATTGGACAAATTGTGATCGACTACTTTGCTGGAGAGAACAATGAGAAGTGATATGATTGAGACTTTCAAGATAATTAATTGCATTTATAACTATGGTGGGCATTTTTTTTAGTATTTCTCCTAGATCTGGAAGGTTATTGTCAAGGCAGTTTTCAAAAACTAGATCTGTTAACCAGTTAAGTTTTTTTTTTTGCTCACAGAGTAATATGTTTTTGGAATAAGTTGCCGGATCGGATTAAGAACAGCAATAGCATGGATCAGTTTAAGAGTAGGTTGGATGAATTCAGAGAAAGTGGAAGGAGGGAGAAATTGAGGGGGCACTTTTTGGGAGTTGTGAAATGAAATATTTCACAGAATTTGATCTGGATATCGATACTGTACCAAGAGTTTAATTAAAAAAAAACAAAAAAACAGTTGGATTGAGAAGATAGTTAAAGGGGAGATGCCCAAGGAGGCATAACAAACAAATAATAATAAAAATAATAACACCGGCTAGTAGAGCCAGGTCTCAACAACTACCAATATTTATTCTACTTTAATTTCATTCGAAAATGCATACATCGCGATAGATCTGTTAGATCATTCTCCTTGCATAACTAAAAATAATAAGTCACTTTACTTCTATAATAATAATAATAATAATAATAATAATAATATTTATTCTACTTTAATTTCATTCGAAAATGCATACATCGTGATAGATCTGTTAGATCATTCTCCTTGCATAACTAAAAATAATAAGTCACTTTACTTCTATAATAATAATAATAATAATAATAATATTTATTCTACTTTAATTTCATTCGAAAATGCATACATCGTGATAGATCTGTTAGATCATTCTCCTTGCATAACTAAAAATAATAAGTCACTTTACTTCTATAATAATAATAATAATAATAATAAGAAGAAGAAGAAGAAGAAGAAGAAGAAGAAGAAACATTCATGTAAATACTCGAAGCTATCTACATAAAAACACAACAACCTAAAATTAATAACATCACATGTGAAACCAGTGGTAACATTCTAAAATGCTTAACGTAATGCGATTTTGGTCTGTGATGCCATTCCAGCGTCGCTGAATTTAAATCGTAAACGTCTTTCCTGGAACAATGCGGAAAACGTTCTATGCGCGTTTCTCCACCGTCTTTTTAAAATTCTTTTCTTTCGTCAGCTTTTTTGTTCATTTGCTTTTGACACCTGGGAATGATTCGACCAAGAATCGATAACGTTCGTGAAACCTATGGAACTTTTATTACTATTTTTGATTTTAATACAAAAAGGACACTCAAAAATAAAAAATTAAAAAAGGTTATATTTAAAATAACAAATTCTGTTATTTTTAACAATATTCGCATAAATGAGAAAATGCTGCCTAAATACACACACAATATATATATATATATAGTCTCGGAAGTTTCTCAATCATTAAAACTATATTAAAAAAAAAAAAAAAAGAAAAAACTTATAGTCCCAAGTCTTCCAGTGGAAAATCACTCATGTAAGTCAATTTATTTTTTACAGTTATTATATTAGTTTATTTCTAACACTATTTTAAGGGATCATCAGTTGTTTACCATCAAAAACTGTTTCGGGAATTTAAATTTATATATATATATATATATATATATATATATATATATAGAGAGAGAGAGAGAGAGAGAGAGAGAGAAAGAGAG
>OY744545.1:47513195-47520695 GCA_963556195.1 Sepiola atlantica
CAACCCCGCATCGAGAAAATCTGCTCCGTATCCAACCTTAAAGCTGCACTTAGAGATTCAGGAACATTTCCATCATATTACCCAGTTAATTGTACATAATAATACAGTTTTAGATTTGATGTAGATTCGCTAACCTTTCTTTTTATAGGGCACACACACATACACTAAGACATTAAGTTTTATATATAGGATATATAATACGCTAAGGCGTTTCATGTCCGTACGTACGTTTATCATTTTTCACCCACATTCGAAAAAATTAGATCAGCAAAAAATAGTGTTGGATGTCGCTAAGTTAAGAAAAATCCGACTTTTAAAATTAATTGTTCCAAAATCAAATTATATCGTCGATAAAAAACAGTAAAATTTGAAATAAATACATTTCTAAAAATGACATTTATTTTATTGATTTTAAAAAGATATTTCTCTGGACATTATTTTACGGTAAGAAGACGGTATATTGTTTTTAAAAAAATAAAATTGCAACAATTTTAAATAAATAATTTTAGCAGAGGCATATTATTTTCTTTTTTTAAAAAGTATATTTAGCTGTCAACGACAATTATCTTTCACCGAAAAAGTAAGTAATTTTAATACTATTGACTCTGACAGACAAAAGTTCGTAAACACTTGGTTGTCCCAAAAGTTCGTAAACACTAGGTTATCCCAAAAGTTCGTAAACACTAGGTTGCCCCAAAAGTTCGTAAACACTTGATTGTCCCAAAAGTTCGTAAACACAAGGTTGTCCCAAAAGTTCATAAACACTAGGTTCTCCCTAATGTTCGTAAACACTAGATTGTCCTAAAAGTTCGTAAACACTATGTTGTCCCAAAAGTTCGTAAACACTAGATTGTCTCAAAAGTTCGTAAAAACTAGGTTGTCCCAAAAGTTCGTAAACACTAGGTGGTCCCAAAAGTTCGTAAACACATAGTTGTCCCAAAAGTTCGTAAACACTAGGTTGTCCCAAAAGTTCGTAAACACTAAGTTGTCACAAATGTTCGTAAACACTAGGTTATCCCAAAAGTTCGTAAACACATGGTTGTCCCAAAAGTTCGTAAACACTCTGTTGTCCCAAATGTTCGTAAACACTATGTTGTCCCAAAAGTTCGTAAACACTAGGTTGTCTACATATGTTCCTAAACACTAGGTTGTCCCAAAAGTTCGTAAACACTAGATTGTCCCAAAAGTTCGTAAACACTTGGTCGTCCTAAGAGTTCGTAAACACTAGGTCGTCCCAAAAGTTCGTAAACACAAGGTTTTCCCAAAAGTTCGCAAACACTAGGTTGTCCCAAAAGTTCGTAAACACTAGGTTGTCCCAAAAGTTCATAAACACTATGTTGTCCCAAAAGTTCATAAACACTATGTTGTTTCAAAAGTTCATAAACTCTTGGTTGTCCCCAAAGTTCATAAACACTAGGTTCTCCCTAATGTTCGTAAACACTATGGTCTCCCTAAAGTTCGTAAACACTATGTTGTCCCAAAAGTTCGTAAACACTAGATTGTCTCAAAAGTTCGTAAAAACTAGGTTGTCTACAAAAGTTCGTAAACACTTGGTTGTCTCAAAAGTTCATAAACACTAGGTTGTCCCAAATGTTCATAAACACTAGGTTCTCTCTAAAGTTCGTAAACACAAGGTTGTCCCAAAAGTTCGTAAACACAAGGTTGTCCTAAAAGTTCGTAAACACTAGATTGTCTCAAAAGTTCGTAAACACAAGGTTGTCCACAAAAGTTCGTAAACACTTGGTTGTCTCAAAAGTTCATAAACACTAGGTTGTCCCAAATGTTCATAAACACTAGGTTCTCCCTAAAGTTCGTAAACACAAGGTTGTCCCAAAAGTTCGTAAACACAAGGTTGTCCCAAAAGTTCGTAAACACTAGATTGTCTCAAAAGTTCGTAAAAACTAGGTTGTCTACAAAAGTTCGTAAACACTTGGTTGTCTCAAAAGTTCATAAACACTAGGTTGTCCCAAATGTTCATAAACACTAGGTTCTCTCTAAAGTTCGTAAACACAAGGTTGTCCCAAAAGTTCGTAAACACAAGGTTGTCCTAAAAGTTCGTAAACACTAGATTGTCTCAAAAGTTCGTAAACACAAGGTTGTCCACAAAAGTTCGTAAACACTTGGTTGTCTCAAAAGTTCATAAACACTAGGTTGTCCCAAATGTTCATAAACACTAGGTTCTCCCTAAAGTTCGTAAACACAAGGTTGTCCCAAAAGTTCGTAAACACAAGGTTGTCCCAAAAGTTCGTAAACACTAGATTGTCTCAAAAGTTCGTAAAAACTAGATTGTCCACAAAAGTTCGTAAACACTTGATTGTCCCAAAAGTTCATAAACACTAGGTTGTCCCAAAAGTTCATAAACACTAGGTTCTCCCTAAAGTTCATAAACACTAGATAGTCTCAAAAGTTCGTAAAAACTAGGTTGTCCGCAAATTTGTAAAAACTAGGTTGTCCACAAAAGTTTGTAAAAACTAGGTTGTCCACAAAAGTTCGTAAACACTTGGTTGCCCCAAAAGTTCGTAAACACAAGGTTGTCCCAAAAGTTTGTAATATCTGGTTGTCCCAACGTTTCACTATTTTCTCCGAACAAAATTATTTTGTTTACAAACTAACGCGGGTAGATGATACAGTAGTTGAAAATATAACGCTATTAAACAGGGACTGGGTGATTTTACGTCATCTCATTTTTGTTATCAATAAAAAATAAAAATAAAACAGCCACCGCACATATTCATAAAAGTCAGTCTTTCTTTAATAGCTGTTGTTGTATGTTTACGAAGAGAATTTTTTCACATGTCATTTAAGAGTTTGTAGCCAGCATCCTCAGTTTAAGCGTAGGGGGGGGGAGTGAGGTGGAAGTTAGTGTCAGGGTTCAGGCACACTGGATCGATAGTTTATCGAATACTGGTGATTTCCGATCGTATCTCTTCACGCTTCATTTTTATAAACAATTACTTTTTTTTAAAAAATAGCCTTCCTTCCTTTCTTCCTGTCAAACGTTGCTTTCTTGCTCAAAAGCAACTCGTCCCTTTAACCGACGACAGACTAACGATGGTTAGGAGCAAAGTGTAGTATCTGATATTGCACTTCACTTTTTCTGTCCTCGGTCAGTGAAGGAGAATACTTTTTAGACTGATACGATTTTTTTTGTTTTGGGACTAATCCAAAGTGCCCCTTTAGTGAGATCCAAACTTGTGTCTAACTTTACCCTCGCGGGGAGGCAAGTAAATTTAGAAGCTAGAAGATAGTGAAAGCGTAATGTAAGAATATATTTTTTTGTTAATATTTTGAATTTGGTAAATCTCCTTAAGAATATATTCTCGTGGTGTATTACTCCTATTTAGAATCAATTGTTTATTGCCAATGACAGAATCGGCAACAAACCCTGCACATGCAGCGGAAGCAATCAAAATATGTCGGTCTTTTCGACCTGTAGAGACGAGTGGAGCGATAGGTCCCTCCACACGCGACTTCCTCAACAGCCTTGGTCTGTTTATGACGCGCCACACCGAGGACCATCTTGAATAGACTTAGCTTTACGAGCGCCTATCTATCGCCAGTATTCTTGAAAACGCATCGAGCCTACTCTCAGCCTAGCAAGCCAGCAGGACCTCAAATGAAACTTCCTGATACTTGCATATTGGTTTCGAATAAAGACATTTTATTAATTAATTAATTATTATTTGCCTCTCTATTAATCAATCGAACAATGAAACATCATTATCAGTTTATTTAACTTTTGATAACTTATTAAAACTCATTTTATACGTATTTAAAAAAAAATGGAAATAATAAATTTTATTGAATCCGAAAAGAAATTTTTTTTTTTAATTTCGCAACGAACTTCACTATTTTTAAAATTAATAATGTTTTCTCTACGAGGGGGGGGGGGGGGTAGACGCAATTTGATTTTTAATGTAGGATAAATCCCGCCCCTTCTACAAAAAGGCACTGAATGGGAGGAAACAAAATTTTCCACAGTTTCGGGGCATTTTTCCACCTCTGACTGAGGATGGAACAGACTTCGTTAAAAAATGTCTGACATACGGATCACCTTCTTCTGGCACAAGGTCGTCTTATGTTGTCTGCGACGTTTGCATCGTTTCTTCTAACCGTATGTCTGTAAGGCTTTCGAAACTCTTCCAACGTTCGTCTGTACCTAGTTCTATAGAAATCGAATCATAACGACACTTGCTTATAGTCTTATGATATTTACGTAATTTGTTAAGCGATCATATATATGTGACCTTTATAAGTAGATTATCTTCTTCCATCAAGATGCCTGTGGCACTCCGATGGCAATTACTAATCACAGAAGTGTCCTGGTTGCATCGTTTTTTTTGTTTTTTTTATTGTTACATGATTAAATATAGATATCTATTGGGGTACGTTTTTACACCTGTCCTTTCATCGTTACGAGAGGCTCTGTCTGTTGGTAGGTCAGCCGGTCGCGGTTCATTTTCACACTGTCCGTCGACCGGTTAATTGATATGTCGCTATTAAGTCACAAATTGCTAATTGAATGGACGCATCTTATTTTAGCTGCGGGGGGTGACGGCGGCTAAGTGGTTAACGATGCGGACTGTCAACCTAAGTGTGCCGAGTTCGAATGCAGATCGTTCCACAGAAACACATTCACTTAGGATGTTGACAACTTTCGCGTGGTCCCTCCTGTAAGTATCCGGTGTCTTTCTAGAAAGGATTCTGACTAGAAAAATATCGGGGAAACCAATGCCAACAATAGAATCATCTGATTCCTACAAGATAGATACTTGAATGAATTTTAGTTGCGTCTAAAATATCTATATGAGGCTTACATTTGAAATCGCATGTCCGCTTGCATGTCACAGTCACAAGTACGTTTGAAAAAGAATTTTCATGGATCTGCCATCCTTAAGGTATGAATAGCATTTTCATCGCTAAACGCGCAGATTAAATGGACGCATATTACATGCGTCCCAACATCTCTATACTAGAATTTCTCCATAAGTCGGTTTGTAAGGCTGAAGGTTAAATAGCATTTTTGTCCATCTGTCAATATCAAGTTTGATATAGCATTTAAAGTCGGTCCTGTGTATGACCTTAAAAGACATCCAGTGGCGAGGCCTCCATTTGTGAGCTGTGAGGAATGTGGAGTTGCCCCTTAGTTGCCATTGCTCTCAGGTCCACTCTGGCCCGGAGTGGTAGTACCTGTAAGGGCCCCATCTATGGGTCAAATAGAACCTACTGGCGTTACCAAATCACGCTGTCTGAAGTTATTGACTCCCTGACTCAAAATGCACCAAAGATTGATGTTTTATTGTTTTTTTTTCTTTGCAAAACTCAATCATGTTCTGCAAAATCCAAAACAAAAAACAACAATTTCCCTCCCCTCTTCTCCCCTCTCTGTCTCCCCTCCACTCTCTTTCCCCTCCCCTCTTTCACTCAACCAAACACCATGAATAAATACCTAAACATATAAAGAACTTAAAGCATAAAAAATCTTCACCAAAATGACCGGATTCAGCATTAAATAACCCGAAAAGGGTTGATATGCCGTAAAACAAACCAAACCAAACCGTTTAAAGTCACGCTCAAACTTGAATTAGTATTTTCATCGATAAACGCGTAGATTGAATGAACACAATTTTTTCAGATGCATCGAAGCATCTCTATTACAGACGATGTCGTTTTGTCTGTCACAATTAAACATGAAACAGCATTTTCGCCAGCCTATCACGCTTAAATTTTGAATAGAATTTCTCTTAGTGTGTACAATCTTGATAAGCTCCTAGATCTGACGTTGACCCTAGATCTGACGTTGATCCTAGATCTGACGTTCAGCCTAGATCTGACGTTGATCCTAGATCTGACGTTGATCCTAGATCTGACGTTCATCCTAGATCTGACGTTCATCCTAGATCTGACGTTCATCCTAGATCTGACGTTTATCCTAGATCTGACGTTTATCCTAGATCTGACGTTGATCCTAGATCTGACGTTCATCCTAGATCTGACGTTCATCCTAGATCTGACGTTGACCCTAGATCTAAACTCAAAGACGTATACCTGTTCCTAAGGTCCCTAGGAAAATAATTAGATCATTCCTTCACCCCCAGAACGTACCTATCACGTGATGAGATCCTCAGCCTCTCTAAGAGTCAGTTTCAGGAGGAGCTCCAAAAGAGTACATTTTCCTGCCTTGACAGAGGATACGTTGCTAGTCTCTTTCTGCTCTATCGAATGAGATATGAGGGGAAAGTTGTTTTAGTTGGAGGAAACGATTGAGATAGAAAAAAAAATCGTTTTCTCCAACTAAAACAAATTTCCCCTCATATCTCATTCGAGTTTTTTAGTTTTTAATTTATCATTCCGACGTTTCCTCTTAGAAAGTCAGACAAAGAGGGCCTTAAGGAAAATTTTTGCAATTTTCTTTTTTTTCTACCCGCCCGTTTCATTGATTAAAATAATATTACCTCTAGAAATTAATCCTACCAATTTATTGTACGCGAAATCTACTTATATATATATATATATATATATATATATATATTATTGTGAAAATATGTTTTAACATATACTTTTAATACTTTATGCTTACCAACCTATTCCAATTTAAGCTCGATGAATGTCAACCAGTAACAACAGAGCATATATAAGTAAGTAAAGTTCATTTACATTTCAAAAGCCAAGAATTTGACATTTTTTTTACAAAACGATTTTCAAAGCAAATACATTTCGGTGCCAATTATTTTACGAATCGTTTCGCTTAAAGTAAACCAAACGAAATTATCATTGTCAATATTTGCTCTCTTCACCTCAAACTCCTCAGAAAAATTGCATGAAAAGTTCTCAATTTGAAAAAAATTACAACGTATTGTGACGTAAAAGGCAAACGTTCAGAAGAAAAAAAAAACATTGAACTCGTGTGCGATACTCAGTCGTCCGCCATCTTGAATCCAAGATCCTAATTGGTGACAGCCGAGGGGTAAAATACCGGACTACGGGTCAGTGGTGACTTTGAAACAAGGTTCGTCCCCCCTACCCGACGGGCAAAAGTTAATATTCCCTACACTGAAGATTGCATAAGCATGAAACATCGATGTTTGTAGGTAATAATAATAAATATTTATTTAAAACATGTTGGTAGATATATATATATATATATATATATATATATATATATATATATATATATATATGTGTATAATTTTCTATTTATACAAACATTATTAGTTGCATGTGTGCATATATGATTCAGTTGTCGTCAGAGCTTTAGACCAACTCAAAAACTCAAAAGATGTTTGAGTTTCTCTAAAGGTCTGAGTAAGTTGACTCTCGATAGTGAGGACAACTGAAACATGTATGCACATATGTAACCAAGAATGTTTGTATAAATAAAAATGTATACTACAAAACAGCTCTACTTGTTACTGAGCACTTTTTATAAACACTGGAGTTTTATTGGATTAACATCTATTGAAACAAATATAATACCATATATATATATATATATATATA
>OY744545.1:47525695-47543195 GCA_963556195.1 Sepiola atlantica
TACCAGTGAGTCACCAAGGCCAGAAGACACTCGAGGATAAAGGATAATTAAATTGTAAGTTGGATGATGAACACCACTATGAGAGGATTGAAAACGATGAATGAAAATTTTAATTCTTTTTATGGAAATCGCTCCAGACAATGCATGAAGCCACTTGATGTAAAGAGCTAAAAATACTACTTCAAGGCAAAAAAAGTCAACGATTAGATATAAATGGATAAATTCCGACCCAGAAAATAGCAATTCTTCCCCCTTTGTCAGAAACATCGCTCATGGGATATGAGGACTAAAGGACAAAATAAAGAGAGCGATAGTAACGAGGTTGCGGAAAGTACACTGAAAGTGCACTTTCTACTCTCCTAAAAGGGCGACTCGACAAGAATCTATTCTTATTAGACTTGAAGACGACCATGCTGTAGTCTGCATGGAAGCAATCCTGTAGTAATGTGTTCCACGGATTGAAAGTTTTTGGAAAGAAATTCTGTTCATGGAGATTCCGTTTGGTTTTTGATACAAATATACAGAGAGAGTAGTTATTTGCAGTTGTGGTTGAAATGACGAGTACATGCTGTGAAAGTTACATTAAGAGGGACCAGAGATTAGAGCTCAGTCGAGCACCTTCTAAAATTGAGATACGTCCACTGAATATGCGGGTGTAGCGATGAAAATACAATTTCAAACTTGAAGGTTCAGACAAACGGATCGACTCTCAAACTGAGATGCGTGGACGTATCTACAAAGATTACTTCGAAGTTAAACATGGCAGACCAAAAAACATACTATCTTAAAGGTAAGATTGCAGACAAAAGAGAATAGTCTTTAAACGTGAGTGTAGCAGACACAAATAAAATGTTATTTTTTAAACGTGGCACACCAAAAAAGAAACGTAAGCGTTACAGATCAAATGAAATGCTTTTTAAACGTAAGCGTTACAGACCAAATGAAATGCTTTTTAAACGTAAGCGTTACAGACCAAATGGAATGCTTTTTAAACGTAAGCGTTACAGACCAAATGAAATGCTTTTTAAACGTAAGCGTTACAGATCAAATGAAATGCTTTTTAAACGTAAGCGTTACAGACCAAATGAAATGCTTTTTAAACGTAAGCGTTACAGACCAAATGAAATGCTTTTTAAACGTAAGCGTTACAGACCAAATGAAATGCTTTTTAAACGTAAGCGTTACAGACCAAATGAAATGCTTTTTAAACGCAAGCGTTACAGACCAAATGAAATGCTTTTTAAACGTAAGCGTTACATACCAAATGAAATGCTTTTTAAACGCAAGCGTTACAGATCAAATGAAATGCTTTTTAAACGTAAGCGTTACAGACCATATGAAATGCTTTTTAAAAGCAAGCGTTACAGACCATAAGAAATGCTTTTTAAACGTAAGCGTTACAGATCAAATGAAATGCTTTTTAAACGCAAGCGTTACAGACCAAATGAAATGCTTTTTAAACGTAAGCGTTACAGACCAAATGAAATGCTTTTTAAACGCAAGCGTTACAGACCATATGAAATGCTTTTTAAACGCAAGCGTTACAGACCAAATGAAATGTTTTTTAAACGCAAGCGTTACATACCAAATGAAATGATTTTTAAACGCAAGCGTTACAGACCATATGAAATGCTTTTTAAACGCAAGCGTTACAGATCAAATGAAATGCTTTTTAAACGTAAGCGTTACAGACCAAATGAAATGCTTTTTAAACGTAAGCGTTACAGACCAAATGAAATGCTTTTTAAACGCAAACGTTACAGACCAAATGAAATGCTTTTTAAACGTAAGCGTTACAGACCAAATGAAATGCTTTTTAAACGCAAGCGTTACAGACCAAATGACATGCTTTTTAAACGTAAGCGTTACAGACCAAATGAAATGCTTTTTAAACGTAAGCGTTACAGACCAAATGAAATGCTTTTTAAACGCAAGCGTTACAGACCAAATGACATGCTTTTTAAACGTAAGCGTTACAGACCAAATGAAATGCTTTTTAAACGTAAGCGTTACAGACCAAATAAAATGCTTTTTAAACGTAAGCGTTACAGACCAAATGAAATGCTTTTTAAACGTAAGCGTTACAGACCAAATGAAATGCTTTTTAAACGTAAGCGTTACAGACCAAATGAAATGCTTTTTAAACGCAAGCGTTACAGACCAAATGAAATGCTTTTTAAACGCAAGCGTTACAGACAAAATGAAATGCTTTTTAAACGCAAGCGTTACAGATCAAATGAAATGCTTTTTAAACGTAAGCGTTACAGACCAAATGAAATGCTTTTTAAACGTAAGCGTTACAGACCAAATGAAATGCTTTTTAAACGTAAGCGTTACAGACCAAATGAAATGCTTTTTAAACGTAAGCGTTACAGACCAAATGAAATGCTTTTTAAACGCAAGCGTTACAGACCAAATGAAATGCTTTTTAAACGCAAGCGTTACAGACAAAATGAAATGCTTTTTAAACGCAAGCGTTACAGATCAAATGAAATGCTTTTTAAACGTAAACGTGGCAGACCAAATAAAATGTTATTTTTTAACCTAAACGTGACAGACCAAAGAACATGATATATAAACGTAATCGTGACAGACCATATAAAATGCTATTTGAAGCAAAACCGCTAAAGACCAAAGAAAATTTAATTTTAAACATAAGCTTGACAGACCAAAGAAAATTCAATTTTAAACGTAAGCGTGACTGACCAAAAACTACTGTTTTAAACTGAAGCGTGACAGACAAACTGAACGGCATAGTGCATCGTTCAGCGATAAAAACGCGATTTACAAACTAGAGCGCCCGGCAGACACAGCCACTTCTTGCGATTCTTGGGCGCAATCTCAAAATTATGAGTCAACTCCCAAGACGTGCTGAAATGAAAGGAATGATGGCGAGAATTAAGTCACCTGATTTTTTAAATAATGAAGAAAAAAAATGGTTGTAATCCAAGCAAATTATTTCATCTGCTTAGATTGGCGTTGCGGTCTTAAACTACATAATGGGGAAGGCGATAAGAGGATTATCATTGGTTTTAGGTCTCGTGAGACCTTGATCAGCTTCAACTGCGTGTGTAATTATTTGAGCGTTGCGATCCCTTTATCCCAGTATGATGTAAAGTTCTTTTTGTGTCAATCTATCCATCTCAATAGTAATTCGCTTTCTTTCTCTCTCTCTCTCTCTCTCTCTCTCTCTCTCTCTCTCTCTATATATATATATATATATATATATATATATATATATATATATATATATATATAGGATCAAATATAAACCAAAGTAAAACTTATAGTAGATGGAACCTATTGTGAAGAAGATTAGCTCAATATACGAGATAGAGCAATTGTAGAGATAGAAGAAAAAAGAGTGATAAATATGAGACGATTGTCCAAATTTATTTCAAATTTCAATTGTTCTATGCAAGGTGTATTCAGTAATAAACTAGTGTTTATTATTCATTCCTTAATCCAAGGCTTTTCAAAGATCGAGATCTTATCATCAGAGGAGAAATACAGATGGATAAGTTGGCTTTCGAAAGCCAACTTATCCATCTGTATTTGATGCGAATCAAATTTATCAGCATTCAATGTTCAAGCAAAGTACTTTAATGTTTTGGGCCGATATATTTGATGTTTTATATACTTTTATGTATTTTTATGTAATTTTTTTAATATATTTTCAAAGTTTAATTTTATTACCTGCTATAATATCATTGCGGTAATGGTACTCTGAGGAGCAGATTTTCTTTGAAAACTCATGAGTTAAGGACTTTAAAGTACTTTGCTTGAACATTGAATGCTAATAAAATTTTATTAACACCTTATTTTATTCTTTCACTTCATCTAGTGCTATTAATGCTCTATCCAGTATATTGAGCTTCAGTTTTATCCGGATGTTCACTAATTAAAGATATTAGTTGCCTCTGATATCTTTTGTTGTATTAACTTTATATATATATATATATATATATATATATATATATATATATATATATATATATATATATATAACGATGGCTTAGTGGTTACCGACGCGGGTGTTTCAGTTCGTTCAACAGAAACACGTTAATCAAAACCCACACCTGGCCTTGTGCCTAACCTCCTTGATAGGAGGTTAATAATAATAATAATAGTAATAATAGTGTAAATTACACGAAATGATGTTTTCAATACTAATTATAATAAGATTTGACTTGTATATTTATTTAAAAAATGAACAATACATGAAACAATTTACAAAACCTCTTTATATACAATATTTCTAGTGAAGGTAGTTCCTCTTCTCTGGCCATGAGTACAATTATTCTGAGGACAAATTTTCACTCTTACACTGTCCATAGACCTTGCTCTTGAGAAGGCTACATAAAGTTGCCCATGAGTAAAGCAAGGTTGTGGTTAGTAGATCTCAACCTTATCGAAAGTCTGTCTTTGAGCTTTATTCATGAGTAGCATACAAAGATTCGGAAGGTCGTTGCTTTTGATGTAAGTGTGACACTTAATATATATATATATATATATATATATATATATATATATATATATATATATATATATATATATATATTATATTATATATATATATATATATATATAAGTTAGAAATAAATAATTCAAGCCAACATTCCAGTCATTTCACGTTATAATTTATTTCTTCTCCTCGGGAGGTGATTCATCAGACGTGTTGTTATGGCTGGTTGTTTCTAACTGAAAGCTGGAAGCGCTCACGTCGTCCTATTACTCTTTAAGGAAGAGAAAGAAAAGGTGGGGATAACATATATATATATATATATATATATATATATATATATATATATATATATATATATATATATATATATATAAATATTTGTTATTGTTTATTTATCTATGGACGTATACGTTTCGTCTCTTTTCAATCGAGACTCATCAGCATAGAAGTATGACTATTCACTACCGGTCACACGATTCGAAACCCTGGATTACAAGTATTTTT
This sequence comes from Sepiola atlantica, assembly GCA_963556195.1. Classification (NCBI taxonomy): domain Eukaryota; kingdom Metazoa; phylum Mollusca; class Cephalopoda; order Sepiida; family Sepiolidae; genus Sepiola; species Sepiola atlantica. The sequence continues at coordinate 47,530,665 of OY744545.1, forward strand.
CAACCCCAATCCAACGTCGCTAACCGATTTTGAATAGCTTATAAACAATGATAATTTTAACACATTTAAAGCGAGACGTACAGGCATTCTACTTCTATAAGGGGAGGAATGATGCATATAAAGCGAGTGACGTCTATATATATATATATATATATATATATATATATATATATATATATATATATGTATATATGCATATATATATATATGCATATATATATATGTATATATATATATATATATATGTATATATATATGTATATATGCATATATATATATATATGCATATATATATATGTATATATATATATATGTATATATATATGTATATATGCATATATATATATATATATATATATATGCATATATATATATGTATATATATATATATATATATATATATATATGGGAAAATGAAAAAGGAAAACCAAAAAATGGATGTTTTTTATGTGTACATCAACGTTTCGTCTTTATTTATAAGACTTCATCAGGATGATAAAATAGAGAAAAAATGTCATGCAAGTACAGATACATGTAGGGTAGACATATTGGGAGGAAAAATAAAATGAAATAATGGCCCCATCACATAAAAAACATCCATTTTTTGGTTTTCCTTTTTCATTTTCTTATCACGTCGGATTACCTTCATCCTTCTCTTCCCATATATATATATATATATATATATATATATATATATATATATATATATATATATATATATATATATATATATATATATATATACATATATATATATATATATATATATGTATATGTATATATGTATATATATATGTATATATATGTATATATATATGTGTGTGTATGTGTTATTCGATCGAAAATATATCCGTTCGAGTCTTCCATACTATGAAAGGGAAATCCACGACTTGAGAAGGGATAGACGGTCGTAGATTGCGTCATTCCTTTCCTCGTCCATAAAGATAAATGGCCGCATAGCGTGCACCTCATTTCGATGATATGTGCATTTGATTGTCGGACGGATCGGATCGGGGGGTCAATGGTGACAGGGTGGATGAGATGTCGTTAGACAATTGATTAGGGCGGAAACCCGATGACGAAGTTAGAATACATTTGAAGGATGTTGGATGTTATGTATAAGGTTTATGTCATAACCGTTACGGTACATAAAATATTCCATTCAATGTCAGTCAGTCAGTCAATCTATCTATCTATCTATCTATCTATCTATCTATCTATCTATCTATCTATCTATCTATCTATCTAACCCCACCCTTATAGATCGGGTCTGGATTTACGCCGGTCTATCGGTTGTCCGTCCTGTGCAGTTCTAGGAGGTGCACCCTCCCAGGCTTTGCCTTCTCACGCTTTGAGCAGGGGTTGGTTTATTGCTAATCGCCTGAAGCGCCCCTACCGCGGAATGCCGACGGGGCTGCCCAGTCAATTTTTAAATGACCAGAGTGCTCAAATTCTCGAGCGCTGGTTTTTCAAATCCCACTTTCCCGACCTTGTGTCACATCTTACCTTGTGGGAGGAAGATGAATAAAATCTATCTATCTATCTATCTATCTATCTATCTATCTATCTATCTATCTATCTATCTATCTATCTATCTATCTATCTATCTATCTATCTATCTAACCCCACCCTTATAGATCGGGTCTGGATTTACGCCGATCTATCGGTTGTCCGTCCTGTGCAGTTCTAGGAGGTGCACCCTCCCAGGCTTTGCCTTCTCACGCTTTGAGCAGGGGTTGGTTTATTGCTAATCGCCTGAGGCGCCCCTACCGCGGAATGCCGACGGGGCTGCCCAGTCAATTTTCAAATGACCAGAGTGCTCAAATTCTCGAGCGCTGGTTTTTCAAATCCCACTTTCCCGACCTTGTGTCACATCTTACCTTGTGGGAGGAAGATAAATAAAATCTATCTATCTATCTATCTATCTATCTATCTATCTATCTATCTATCTATCTATCACAATCTGTTAATGACTCACTTTACATTTTCCCGAGAAACCTTTTGTTTAAACTAGTTACAAACTATTTGTTATAAATAAAGTAAAATCACGCACAGTTGTCTTAGCTGTCTATAGATGTTATGCCCGAACGCAAATTCCATCATATTATTGAAGAAAATTACCTGAATACAAAATTAACACAACGATTTCATTTCTTGTTAAAGTTTAGTCAAAAGAAATGTGTTATATCTTGGTATAGTGTTTTGTTATCAATTGCCCCCCTTGGCACACATATAGTATAGATTGTATTTACATTACTTAAGAACCAAATATACAGTCAACAGGTATCTGGTTTCCCGAAGAGAAATGGTTTAATCTTGTTGGGCTTTGTTTTGCGTTGAGTCATTGGAAAGAGAGAGAAAGAGAGAGAAAGAAATAGCGAACAGATAGTGCGAGAAAGACAGGGACAACATGTCTATCGTATACATTTCGTAAAAACAAAACAGTATCTTCATAACACCTGGAGATCGATCTTCGGCCAAGCCGTAAGACTTCGACTATGATAAAAAAAGAAGAAAATAAGAAAAAAAGGAAAATATTGTCTGTCCCATGTTTATAAAACCTAAAATTTGGATATAAAAAAGAAATGATTTAATAAATATTTCATTTCAAAATCTCGCGTCATGTTAACTGATTCTTACATTTCAAAGTTATCATTATAACGGCGCTTCTAAAACTGTAGTAAAATTTAAATCTCATTATATATATATATATATATATATATATATATATATATATATATATATATATATATATATATATAAAAGTAAAGTTTGCGTACAACAAAATCGTATGATAAATTTCAGAGGAAATATTTTTTTTTAATCAATGAAACGGGGGGGGGGGGGGGGTTGAAAAAAAAAGAAAATTGCTAAAATTTTCCTTAAAGCCTTATCGTCTGACCCTCTAAGAGGAAACGTCAGAATGATAAATATATATATAAGAAAATAAATCCTTGTCTCTTACTTAGAACGTTCTATTCATAATTACCATGTGGTCTTTCACCCGCGGTAAATCATAATTATTCTTTGTGAATCAACAAAGGATATGTAAAATCGGTCTGTTCAGTGGGTTTTAATAGATATCCGAAAAAAATAGAATCATAAGGAAATAGAATCATTGAGTATATGACGGACGCGAAAGTTTGGTAAAAGTATAAGATCTCAACGCATGTATCTCGTGTAGAATCTCGACGTGCAAATTAAAAGAAAATATAATGTTTTAGATAAGTATATATACAAAAAGTATTAGATAGCACGAATACAAATTTTTCCAGTGATTCTATTTTTTTTTTTTGAAATTCCATAAATAACATAATAGGTCGCTTTTTAGTGTTTAAAAAAAACACATCTCCCCCAAAACAGGCACTAGATTGGTACACAAAAATGCCTTAATTTCGAAGGATTTATATTCGCCAAAATATGCCGAAATCCTATTTCAGTCACGTAATTTACTTACAGTGAAATGGGTTCTTTTCTGATTTTTTTTCAACATTGCTACTCTCTCTTTCTTATATATATATATATATATATATATATATATATATATATATATATATATATATATATAAAATTAAGACGATTTTCCCTGTACCTTTGTCAAGAATAGGAAAATAACCACGTGCATGATAGGCTACTAAAGTCACCATTATATTACGCTTATTCACTCGAGCGTGTTATAGTAAATTTGTTATTTTCTCCAGCTAACAATAAATATTACTTTTAGTCCATCATCTTTCACTCTTCCCGAAACATACTCCACATAGGTGGTAGCAAAACTTTTCTCCCTATAACTTTAGTACTAACGCTGGGAACTAAAGAACAACGTCTACTTTTAAAAAATGTGACTCTTGTTATTTACTATGCGTCTTCTATTAATTTACTACATGATACAATACATTACGCACACATTTAATGAAAGCTTCTTCTAATTCCGCTGATTTTCGAGAATATCGGATCACTTTAGACATATCTCTTAGTCTTCATTTGCTTCAGGTGTAATTTCACTTTTTAGTTAAACACTTAGACAATTTCAAATATAACTCTTTTAAGGCTTAGAAATATTTTTCTAAATACTTACCGAGTAAAACAAACTGCAGTGTTCATTTCAACAACATTTAATTGTTGATACCAATTCCATGGAAGCCCGTAGTATCAGTTTCTTTGCGAACCTTACACTACTTTAACTAACAGAAAACACAAGTTAATTATTTCACTTTTGCCAATCCATACCAAACTTAACATTAAAACCAAACATTTGTATTTTCCTTTTCACGTTAGGTATCTTCTTATTTGTGGATTGGTACGTAAAACGTTTTCTTTTCTTCTTTACATTTCACTATTATAACTTTCTATTCACTCTCTCACTACCTACTTTCTGTATCTCTCTCTCTCTCACTATTTCTCTCTCTATATATATATATGTTTCTCTCTATATATCTACCTACTTTCTCTCTCTCTCTCTCTCTCTACCTACTTTCTCTCTCTCTCTCTCTACCTACTTTCTCTCTCTACCTACTTTCTCTCTCTACCTACTTTCTCTCTCTCTACCTACTTTCTCTCTCTCTCTACCTACTTTCTCTCTCTCTCTCTCTACCTACTTTCTCCCCCTCTTTCTCTCTACCTACTTTCTCTCTCTCTTCCTACCTACTTTCTCTCCCTCTTTCTCTCTCTCTTTCTTTCTCTCTCTCTGTCCCTCTCTCTCTACCTACTTTCCCTTTCTCTCTACCTACTCTATCTCTCTCTACCTACCTACTTCCCCCTTACTCTCTACCTCCTTTTTTTCTCTCTCTCCTTCTCTACCTACTTTCTCTCTCTTTACCTAATCTCCCTCTCTCTACCTATTTTCTCTCTCTCTACCTACTTTCTCTCTCTCTACCTACTTTCTCTCTCTCTACCTACTTTCCCCCTCTCTCTCTCTACCTACTTTCTCTCTCTCTACCTACTTTCCCCCTCTCTCTCTCTACCTACTTTCTCTCTATATATACATATATATATATATATATATATATATATATATATATATATATATATATATATATATATATATATATATATATATATACATACATTTCGTTCGCAACAATTTCTACAGAAAAGTATTTACATTTTCGCAGCCAATAAACATTACAAAGATACGGACGTTTCTTTCTGCTCACATGCGATTTAAATTAGCATTCGTCGATGTTTTAAGTCTATTTTTATGATGACGAATAACGTTCATTCACTAAACTCACAACAGTTAAAAAGAAACACAGACCGGCGTCGCTAAAAATACTTATGATAATGTGACGTATTTGCGTTCTCTCGGCATTTTGATAATAATACATATTTTACACGTGGTTGAAATAGTAATTTATCAACACCTTAATTTGCGCAATTCAGATCAAAATTGATTTCATTTTTTTATCTTTTTAATTATTACACAATATATATTTATCTTACGTGCCTAAACTAAAATGTACATTCGTTACACATGGTCCACTTTCAGTCACATTTATCTACCCACGAGGGCAGAGTTGGACACAACGTAAGTTCTTACTGCGTCAAAAATCCATCAACATAAATAAACATTTAGGCATTCTACAAGGATTTGCTTTCAATGAAGGACGAGAGAATAGCTAACAGCCAGACCCGAAAATAATAACCTTTCCCATAATCGATCAGTGCAGGAGATATCCTTCTACACTGTGGCAATTTCTATTTTTGTTCAACTCAAAAGTAATTTGTTTTTCGTGGGTAAATATAGTCCGATGTGACCTATTTGCGTTCTCTCTGCATTTTAATAATAGATATTCTACACGTGGTTCATACTAAATAATCATAGTTTCGTCTTTTTACACTCATACTTGCTGATGTGACCAATTTGCGTTCTCTCGGATGTTAGGGTTAATTCATTCTTTCATTTTTCTCCCGGGCAATGTCAGGCACCGGATCCAGCTAGTATATATATATATATATATTGCTATAATATATTTTCATAGCTTACTATATATATATATATATATATATATATATATATATATATATATATATATATATATTTAATTAACTTGTTACAAATATCCAGGGGGTATGAATCCGAAGGAAGTTGAAACCGGGTTTATGAGAGTGCTCAATGAAAATTCAGAGCAAAATATATAATTTTTGTTGTTGATTTTATTCCATTAGTTGCGACAAAACATATTCTGTTTCGTTAACACTTTCAAATAGCGTTAACTTCTTCAGGCTACAATGGAATCCAAATGGCATAAGTTTTTAAATTCACCTCAACAGGAAATTGAAATTGAAGATACATTGGAGGGGAGGGGGACAGAGATTGAGCTCTGTCTATAACGGTGACATGAGACATGTGAGGGGAGGGGGACCCCAACAAGTCGTGTTTCAAAATATTGCGTGGGAGGTTTTCACGTGTTTGGGCCGTGGTGATCTCAATTCCAGCCGGGGCGACGGGGAGGGAGGGGCAGAGTGAGTTAAATTTAAAATGAGAATAAGATTATAATTATAACCGTCATTTGACGCTATTTGCAAGTGTTAACGAAACAGAATATGTTTTGTCGCAACTAATGGAATAAAATCAACAATATATATATATATATATATATATATATATATATATATATATATATATATATATATATAAGTCAGATATGTTTTTACGTTTATATATTTGTATGTACAGGATTCGTCCTTAAATTAATCAACCGATCATCTTAAAATTTGGAACACAGCTGCTACGCGTAAGTAGTCAAAATGTGATGTATATTAAGTTTAATTTAGTTTTTTGCAAAGGAGAAACAGCGGATAACGGCCCTTTTGCATGAATTCAAATACCTCCGACATTTTGTGAAATTTCTACAATAGCTAATTAATGAGTATTTCCAAATTTTCACATTCTTTGAAAGTGTTTAAAAGGCTTATAAAGAGAATAATATGTGTACAACCTCTCATTTAAGAATTAAAAATACTTTATATTTTTATGGAAGTTGATCCATGGCATACCTCCGGGAATACTTCGTAGAATATGGAGAAGTAAGGCCCAGTTTAATCGTTAGCACATCCTTACGCTGTCAGACGGAGGTAAGCACTCTCACGACTGACTTATGTTCTTGCTTTGTTTTATTTCACCTGTTTAGCGTAAACATCAGTGCAAATTTTCATTGTCGTGTTTTGGTTAATAATGAAGAGAAATGGCGTCTGTACTTTATCAGCAGAAACAATTAAGAAATCTTGATAACGGCCAATTGTCCTTCTTGTCTGCTTGTGTTCTTAATTATTAAATGTCATTTCGAGAAAATGTATTAAAAATTTGAATCAATTAATAATAAAGAAGGCTGCGTGCATTGGAAGAGTTTCAGGTTCCACTTTTCTCTTTAGGTTGTTATGTCAACCAGTCATCAGCGCCATTTTAATTTTAGCGATGGGCAAGCTTCCGGTTGGCGCCAAAAAAACGCGGCTGCTTTGCACCTGCTCTTTCTTCAATTTTTTTTACTATTATTGATTATTATTATTATCATCATTATCATTATTTTCATCATCATCATTATCATTATTTTCATCATCATCATCATCATCATCATCATCATCATCATCATCATCATCATCATCATCATCATCATCATCATCATCATTATTATTAGCAGGACTATGCGGTGCTGCTCGTGCAGTAGTAAGTAATCTATTATTATCAATAACAATTGATTTCCTACTATTGTCACGTGCGAAGTTTAATCCTATTGTAAAAACACAAACAACTAATCGAGAAAAAAACTTACAAAAAAAAAGACAAATACGTAAATTAAATCTTACTTAAAAAAACAGACAAGCAAAAGTTTACAAAAAAATACGTGAGGTTTTACTTCTGTGTGAATGTGGGTTAGGTCCTGTCTTAGTCACAAAAATATTAAGAACAAGGGAATATTTTGGTGCCTATTAAAAGTGAAAGAAATTATTTGCTTTATTTTTCATTACCAGTTATTAATATTAAGCCTCCCCTGCTTTGCTCATAAAAATTAAATTTGCATACATGATTGTTCTTTCCTTTCTTTATTAATATTATTAGTTATGATAAGGATTAAAATTAAACATCTCTTTCTTTGCTTTTTGATCATAAAAAAATTGCATACTTGATTATTGAAGCGAACCGGACACACGTACGTTCACTTTTATTATTATTATTATTATTATTATTATTATTATTATTATTATTATTATTATTATTATTATTATTATTATTATTATTATTATTATTTACAAGGATTTGTCATTATTAATGATTGCTCACTGAGTGATAACAAGTCTCCCAGATCTCCAATACTCTCCACCTCTTTCGATAACTTTTGCAAATGATTCTGCATTATCGCAACAGCCGTTCACAATTGATTTTTTTAAGCAACGACCATTGCTTCTATCTGGAACATGGACGGCGCTAAGCCTCACCAATGTACATGTACGTTCCGCACACTTCCACTAGATGGTCTTTCCACCCTCCTTGACCTCTTCAGAACCATTTTGTGTGGCGTTAGCCAAAACTGGCGCCACCATATTTGGGATGGGGGCATTGGTATTAGTTTAAAGGATATCTAGCAGTTTCAGTTCCCTTGGGCTCGTATAATTTTCTATCTATGCTTTTGTTTTATTTGTCGTTCAACTAATGTGTGACTGGTTATCGTTCGTAATTTATGGGGGTTAGTTTCGCATTCAAGTATTTCCCTAAGATTTTGGTTTGCCTATTATTTACTCACTAGGAGTTATCACACTGGTCATCGTCAGTGGTCACCCACTGCCGACAACCTGTGGTATTCCCTGGAGTCTGAGTGACAACAAGTCTCCTCAGGCCTCCAGTATGCTCCACCTCTTTTCGTTCATCACCGCTGATGACCTTGCGGTAATCGCAACAGCCACCTACCAACGATTTCCCGCTGATAAGGGCCATTGGTCCCCTCTGGGGCCCGAGTGGCAACAAGCCTTCCCAAGGTCTCAGAGCTGTCCGCGCTCTTCCAGTGGAGGTCTGGTTTTGCGCTTTCCCTCCTCGACCCTCTGTCCATAATTTTCGTGGCGTCAGCCTATGCTTGCGCCTCTCTCGTGCGGTTGTATTTCCCCGGTTCTGTTGTTTTGTGCTTCCATGTGTTTGTTCTCCATTCGTTGCTTATGTGGGTTGGTTTCCGCATTCGAGGACATTTCTCAGGATTGTAGCTGTTTTGATCATTACTGTCCTTTGTATGGTCTCAGTTATCCCTTTGATTCCTATTTCTCCTAGTCTTTTCTCCATGTTTTTGGGGACTGTTCCTAGTGCTCCTATGATTATTGGTGTTATACTGACTTTCTTCATGTTCCATATTCCTTTCAATTCTCTGGCAAGTTCAGTATATTTGCTTCTCTTTTCCGTCTCTTTGATCTTCACTCTGTGGTCTGCTGGAACGGCAAAGTCCACGATTTTGCAGGATTTTTCTTTCTTGTTGATTATTATCATATCCGGTCTCCTTGCTGTTATGGGTTTGTCTGTTTGTACATTCATATCCCATATGATTTTGTGTTTTTCGTTTTCTAGTACAGTTTCTGGTTTGTGTTTGTACCGTTTTCTTGCATATTCGAAATTAAGTTGTTTGCACATTTCCCGGTGTACTTCTTTCCTTATGCTGTCATGTCTGTTCTTGTATTCCCTTTGTGCTAGCTTGCTGCATTCACTTATTATATGATTTATCGTTTCGTCTCTTTGTCCACACAATCTGCATTTGCTGTTTATTATTATTATTATTATTTATATTATTATTATTATTATTATTATTATTATTATTATTATTATTATTATTATTATTACTACTACTATTATCATTGTATATACTGTTATTATTGTTGTTGTTGTTTCTTTGTTTCTTTGTTTGTTATGCTTCTTTGTGCATCATCTTCCCTTTAAACTATCTTCTCAATTCAACCCTTCAAACATTGAGCAAACAATTCGAACTATCAATACAGTATCAAACGCCTTTTAGCCAAGATCAAAGTGTAGGAACTGTTCCGATGGATACTACACCCCATGAACTGGTATTGTATTGGCCTTCGGGGCTTTATTTACGCCGGTCTAGGAGGCCCACCCTCCCAGGCCTTGCCTCCCCTCTTTGGGGAGGAGTAAGTTTATTGCTTACTGCCTGAGGCGCCCCTACCGGGGAATGCCGACGGGGCTGCCTAGGCATTTTTGTAGGCCAGGGTGCTCACCTTCTCGGGTGCTGGCTTTTCAAATCCCACTTTCCCGACCTTGTGTCACATCTTACCTTGTGGGAGGAAGATAAATAGAATTAATACAGGATCAATATACAGATCAAATTCTGCTGAATATTTTAATCAGAAATTTTCAAACATGCCCCTTTTTATTCCAATTTTTACCATTATTTCTGAATTCTTCGAATTCCATCTTAAAATCTGCTACGCTATTGCTGCTTTTAATCTGATCTTGGAACTTGTTCTCAAAATATGTTACTCTTTCAAAAAAAAAATCCATTAAATTGGTAAATAGATTTTTTAAATCAAACTTGACAACAACCTTCCAGATCGGGTGAATTTCTGTTTTCAAAACTATCCGCTTCTTTCGATAACCATTGCAAATAGTTTTGTGTCATCGCAACAGCCATTTACCAGATTAGATTTTTCTCGTTCCGTCAGCAATAACGAGGTAGAAGTCTTTACTAATCTTATTTTATTCTAAGTTATTATCGCCAGTAATGAAAATACGATCTTCGATCATCACAAGACAGTCTCTTGGACCTGATTGCACATAACGCCTGTATCCATTGCGCCACGGGTCTATTTGCATGAAGGTATTGAGCAACAACCAGTTCTAAGTGACAGTTTTCTGGAGGTTGAAGGTTCAATCCTCACTACAGGTGATAATAACGAAAAATAGAATACAAATTACTTATTTAAGACATCCACCAGATCATCGTTGGCGGACCGGGAACAATATACCCTCGTGGATTAAATAAAGGGTTCAGTTTAAAATTTCGTATAGATTACCGAGTTCCGACATGAAGATTTCCGACTTTGCCAAGGTGCACCTGAAGAAGGTCGAAACTTATATTTGCCGGACTGTTGGTAGAATCACATCCAAGGTGAGAATAATAGTCCGTATAATGGAAATAATACAAACATGGGCTTGTTCATTTCGATCTGGCTAGATATGTAGTATAGCTGGGGTGTTCTTCAATCCTCACGTTTTTGTTATCAAGATCAGCTGGTTGAATCTCTGCAGTTGCGGTGAAGAGGTTCCCCTCTTCTCTTTGTTGCTGTCTTTTTCTTAAACGTTATTAATTTAAAAAAAAACATTAAGAAATGAAGTTGGGGTTTTAAAATAATATGTTATTCTTTCTTTATAGCATGCAAGTATACGCATACAACACCGACCCGCTCCTCATGGGGCCATCAGATATCCAAACCCACTGCTCTCTCTTTCTCTTCTGCCCACACCTCTCTCTCTCTCTCTCTCTCTCTCATATATATATATATATATATATATATATACATATATATATGAAATATGAAACTGAAAGTATACTTTTAGTAGCTAGAACCTATAGTGAAATGGCTTTTCCACTGCCAGCTTATCCATCTATGTAATTTCTTCTTATGATAAGATTTTAATCTTTGAAAAACCTTGGCTTAAGGAAAGAATAATAAACACGTTTTTACCGAGTACACCTTGCATTGAACAATCGAAGTTGAAATAGATTTGTCATTCGTATATGTTTATCCCTTTTCTTTCATTTATCTTTATATATATATATATATATATATGATAGTTTTATTTACACAGACATGTACAAAATCTGCGACACTGGCATGTCGATGTTATCGATCAACAGTTACTATAAACTGAGATCTCATCAGGCAGAGTTAGAATCCGATCTTAACCTCAGATCATATTTGGAGAGAATGAAGTGGAGGGGTAGAGACAGAGAAGAAGAAGGAAAGAAATTTAACATTTCAAAAATTAAAGCCGTTAAAAAATTAAAATTAAAATTAAAAATTAAAAATTAAAAATTAAAAAATTAAAAAATCTAAAAATCAAAGGTCTAGAATCTGAAACAGACAGGGCAAATAAATAAATAAATAAATAAATAAATAAATAAAAAAATAAGAATATATGGTGGAAAGAGGAACAAATAATGATGAGGGGAGAGACACATATGTGCAGCCTCATGCTCGATTGGTTTTAAGAAGATGTATTCGCTGATCTGTAGCATTTCTGAACGCGACTTGTGATATCTCTAAAAGATCTGGGATATGCGCCTATTCAATTTACCTTCAATTTATGGTCCATGTTTACTGCGATATTCTGTGTACCGTCTGCAGAAGCATTGGTAGATTTCCTGAAAGCTATCGCCATTTTATCTGAACTGGACTACCAAGAAGATCTTGAATTTCACTTCTGGTTATAAGAATGTATCGAGACTCTGTCGGACGGCATATCGTGTGTGGGTCGATCTACAGTACCGTCTGCTCGTTGAATGTTGCATATCTGTTAAAGGAAATCGGAAAAGC
>OY744545.1:47548195-47555695 GCA_963556195.1 Sepiola atlantica
CTTCGCTTAATTTCGATGATCTAACGGGAACCGTTGTATTAACGTGGTTATGCTGTTATTATAAACCTAGATAGAAGAATACAATTGAAAATATCAAAGACCTACGGATACGGCCAGACCGGAAACAGGGGTACGCATGTAAACATGCGGAATGCTGTATGTTTAATGGCGTGCATAGACGCATGCTGCAGACGGCAGACTTGCAATGGGAACATATTTAGCTTAAAGAAAAGACAACTCATGAAATTGGCCGGCGTCTTTGGAACAACAATAATGATAATAATAATGTTTTTTTTGTATGCAAGATATATAACCAAAACAAACTTATTTGTTTGAATAGCATTAATAACGTATTTGTGTTTGGGCACATGTTCGTCTTTTACCATAGTTTGTTTTTCACAACTTATTACTGACCATTTTTTTTCTTTTTTCGGTGTACACTTACCTATCAGGCTGCTAGAGAATTCCGGGGTTTTTGGAAATTGTTTTCAAATATTTTACATTTTAGGAGGGGGATCAGTTTCCAATGTAAATTCAACGTAGACTGATCCCCCTCTTTTTGACCATCTCAATTTAAAAAAAAATCTTTTTCGGTGTACAATTACCTGTCATATCAATAGAGAATTCCGTGTTTTTTTGGAAAGAAATTTTTAAAAATTGAGATTTTAAGACGGGGGGATCAGTTTTCAATGTAAATTCAACATTGACTGATCCCCCTCGTTTTGACCATCTCAATTTTAAAAAATTATTCTTCTGCTTACAATTACCTATCATGTCCCGAGAGAATTCCGGGTTTTTTGGAAAGAAATTTTAAAAAATTGAGATTTTAAGACGTAAAACGTTGTTAAAAACGGACCAAAGGCGCTAACAAGAACACCCATGATTATCGCAAAGATAGGAGATGTCTATTAGCCTTAGTCTTGAGAAGACCAAGGTTGGTAGGTAGGAGGCAAACAGTTAGCAGGAAGAGAGTTCCGCTAGCTTGTGGTTCTTGAAAAGAAGCTACTGAAATAGGAAGCTGTATTACAATGAGGTATCAAAACAGCGAATTAATATTTGAAAGTTTTTATGTATATACTTGTTAGACCAATATTCTGCCCCCCCCCCAAAAAAAAAGTATTACTATGATTAATAACGATGACGTGGTTTTTTAATTGAATAGTATCTGAAAAATGTTCATTTGCGGAATAGAATTACTGCACATTTGCTCATTATACATATATCACAAGAAAAATTTATATTCGAGTTTTAAGATATTATTGCTGTACTTCTTGCTGATAAGGTATTACTTATTATTATTATTAAGAACTTAACTGTTGTAGACCCATGCTAGGGGTCACAAAGATAACAACCACAAATTGTGACAGGTTAAAATATACAATGTATTTATTCATAGCAATACAGTAACGCCACTAAATGTGGTAGGAGATGACCGGATTCCTACCATGCGGTAAAACATGAATAGGAATGTCCTCGATATTTAACACCTACCCACTATAGGAGTATGTGACACAAGGTCGGAAAGTGGGATTTGAAAAGCCAGCGCCCGAGAACGTGAGCGCTTTAGCCATTAAAAATTGCCTGGACAGCCCCGTCGGCATTCCCCGGTAGGGGCGTCTCAGGCAGTAAGCTACCAACTTACTCCTCCCCAAAGAGGAGAGGCAAAGCCTGGGAGGGTGGACCTCCTAGAACTGCACAGGACAGACCCATAGACCGGCGGAATCATGCCCCGAAGGCCAAGACAACACCGGTCTATAGGGTGTAGTATCCATCGGAACAGATACCACACGTGGACACTCACATGATAGGAATGTCCTCTGTTTGAGTCTTTGCAACCATGGTAATTATTATAGATGGTTGCTTCCATTAGTTCTTCAATAGGGGTGATTTGTACACCACAACATTAACCTATAATTTTTGCTACTCAGGTGTAGTATCTGTTCCGATGGATACTGCACCCCATAGACTGGTATTGTCTTGGCCTTCGGGGCTTGATTTACGCCGGTCTATGGGTCAGTCCTGTGCAGTTCTAGGAGGTCCACCCTCCCAGGCTTTGCCTCCCCTCTTTGGGGAGGAGTAAGTTTATTGCTTACTGCCTGATGCGCCCCTACCGGGGAATGTCGACGGGGCTGCCCAGGCAATTTTTAATGGCCAGAGTGTTCACCTTTTTTTCAAGTCCCACTTTCCCGACCCGACCTTGGGTCACATCTTACCTCGTGGGAGTAAGATAAAACTGGCCTTGTGCCTAACTCCTGGAGAGGAGTAAATAAATACTCAGGTCTTATTCTAATGTTCATACTGTTAAGATGTTATTATAATACTTATTACTACTAATTTATTAGTGTAATACTTCTGACTATTACGGTATTACTGTAATAATGTAACATATTTTATTCCTTATGCATTGTTGTAATGATCCTTACTACAAAGGTATTACTGCAATACGTCATTTTTATACTGTTTACTTCTGACTACTAAGATGTTAGTGTAATACTCCTTCCTACCAAACTATTATTGCAATACTTCTTAATGCTAACATATTATTGTAATATATCTTACTACTAAATATTGTAATACTTTTTTACAATTAAGGTATTATTGTAATATTTCTTTTTATTGAGGTATTAAAAAACAATTATTACAACTAAAGTATAACTGTAATACTTCTTACTATTAGAGTATCACTATAATACGTTTTACTAATAAGTTATCATTGTAATACTTATAACTACTAAAGTATCGCTGTAATACTTCTTACTACTAAAGTATTACTGTAATACTTCTTACTACTAAAGTATTAATGTAATACTTCTTACTACTAATGTATCAATATAATACTTCTTACTAATAAGTTAGCACATCTTACTACTAAAGTATTACTGTAATACTCCTTACTACTAAAGTATTATTTAATACTTCTTACTACTAAAGTATTACTGTAATACTTCTTACTACTAAAGTATTGTTTAATACTTCTTACTACTAAGGTATTACTGTAATACTTCTTACTACTAAATTATTACTGTAATACTTCTTACTACTAAAGTATTGTTTAATACTTCTTACTACTAAATTATTACTGTAATACTTCTTACTGCTAAAGAACTACTGTAATACTTATTATTACTAAAGTATTTCTGTAATACTTACTGCTAAAGTATTACTGTAACACTTCTTACTACTAAGGACTACTACAATACTTCTTACTACTAAAGTATCACTGGAATACTTCTTACTGCTAAAGTATTACTGTAATACTTCTTACTGCTAAAGTATCACTGTAATACTTCTTACTGCTAAAGTATTACTGTAACACTTCTTACTACTAAGGATTACTACAATACTTCTTACTACTAAAGTATTACTGTAATAATTCTTACTGCTAAAGTATTACTGTAATACTTGTTACTGCTAAAGTATCACTGTAATACTTCTTACTGCTAAAGTATTACTGTAATACTGCTTACTACTAATGGATTACTGTAATACTGCTTACTACTAATGGATTACTGTAATACGTTTTACTACTAATGGATTACTGTAATACTTCTTACTACTAAGGTATTACTGTAATACTTATTATTACTAAATTATTACTGTAATACTTCTTATTGCTGAAGTATCACTGTAATACTTCTTACTAATAAGTTATCACCTCTTACTACTAAAGTATTACAGTAATACTTCTTACTACTAAAGTATTGTTGTAATACTCTTACTGTTAAGGTATTTGTGTAATACGTTTTAACATTAAAGTATTACAGCAATATTTCAGATTAATCTGGTATTAATGTAATATTGTAATATTTCTTACTTCTAAATTATTATTGGGAAATTTCTTACTACTAAAGTAATATTGTAATATATTTTACAACTTGGTTATTACTATCATACTTCTTACAGCTCCGGTATATAATTGATACTTCTTTATTACTAAAGTGTCATGTCACTGTAATACTTCTTAGTACTAAGGTATTACTCTAACACTTCCGACTACTTGTTGTGAGCTGAAATGTTTTTATTTCATTTATTTTTCAAGAAGAAACCAGATAATTTTTATGTTAGAATTATGTAAGAAACTTGATCGGAGAAGGAAATCGATTACACGACGAAATGCTGCAATGTCTCAACATTGAAACACATTTAATTGTTTGTTTTTGTTTTTGTATTTTCGCCGAGTGTCTATTAATCCGGAGCATGTATTAAACTGGCCCAGACAGACGATTTATTTCTTCTTTAAGTTTTAAAACGAGGAAATTAAACCTATTCTGAATTTCTCTCGCATAATTTAAGTGTTAATAAAACGACCTTTCGCGCCTTTGTATAATCCCTGACTCGATGAGAAATTGAGCCAGGATTATATCGATTTGACTGATTGCTCCAAATTGAGCTGCCGCGTCTCAGGGTGCGCCGCGTTTTGAATCGCAATCTACTTTAGTGATCAGAATTTCAAATCGGCTATGGAAACAAAGAAATTACCGGTAGAGCAGCCGATAGAGTGCCCGGACAAAAGAGATCCAGTCAAACCAGGTCTATCATGGCAGACGACTTTAATACAGGAAGTGAGATTTCTGGAACTGTTTTCATTGGTTGATGCGAAACGTCTATGTCGCATACAGCCTGTTTTTCCTTCTTATAACTCTACTAGTTCTGTAAGGTTTATCTCGTGGATAATCATGTTGATAAACTGATTTTCATTAAATAAATATTATTTATTTCTTCCTGTGATTAAGTGTTTCTCCATTCTGTCTTTCATACTTCTGCCTCTACGACATTTAATTTTATGATATATCGTGTTATGACATTCTTAACTCGTCTGAGAAACAGAAGAAAAAAATATAAGTAAACAATTAAAACGAAAAAAACTCAGCCACACATACACACACGTAGTAATTAAATCTATGTCGTTCTTCTCTATATAACTCTTTCTTAAAATAGCTAACTCCCCATTCACTAAGCTTACTTCCCTCACTTAGCCCACCCTTCATTTAGCTTATGCAAGCGCGTTATGTTATCTTAAACCCATTCCTCTCACTGTAAACACTAGACAGGCGAAACTTTCGAAAGAATGATAAGCAGCCACGTCTCCGAAAAGATTTCTGGAACTGTTTTCATTGGTTGATGCGAAGCGTCTATGTCGCATACATCCTGTTTTTCCTTCTTATAAAACCACTAGTTCTGTAAGGTTCATCTCGTGGATAATCATGTTGATAAACCGATTTTCATTAAATAAATAAAGTTAAGCAACGTTGGGTCTGGTCAGTGCCAGATGGGTAACCATTTGCGAATACCAGACGATGTGTGTATTATTTGGCGAGGTGCCGCTCGGAGAAACTTTCCCTGCCTTGACAGAGTACAACACCGACTTCGAAATCTAGTAGGAGATGATGGCTTCCTCCTGTCCTTACTGCCTCTCTATCACAGAAGAGAGGTTACTAGTCTTTCTCTACTCTATCATAATTTTTCAACGGAGGTGCTCGCCCGAGCTCCAATCTATGGTTACCCTGTAAAACATTCACAACAAAAACTCGTCTACCTACAACCGCTGTAAATAATCTTCCTTTTTTCCTTTGTGTACCTAACAGTAAACAGAACTTCCATGAGAAAAGTTTCTTTCCAGGAAGTGCGTATCTGTGGAACACAATACCACGGAGCTGCTTTCCAGCTGACTACAACATGGTGGTTTTCAAGTTCAATTTTAACAATTTCTTGTAGAGCGGTCCTCTTTAATAATCAAATTCTAATCGACACGACGTTGTCTTACTGTCTACCTGACAATATCATTAACTCTTATCCTCGAGTGGACTTTATGCTTTGATAAGCGGTGATTCATTAGTACATAAAAACAGTTAGGCATAAGTGATTCATTAGTATATAAAGTGATTCATTAGTACATAAAAGAGTTAGGCATAAGTGATTCATTAGTATATAAAGTGATTCATTAGTACATAAAAGAGTTAGGCATAAGTGATTCATTAGTATATAAAGTGATTCATTAGTACATAAAAGAGTTAGGCATAAGTGATTCATTAGTATATAAAGTGATTCATTAGTACATAAAAGAGTTAGGCATAAGTGATTCATTAGTATATAAAGTGATTCATTAGTACATAAAAGAGTTAGGCATAAGTGATTCATTAGTATATAAAGTGATTCATTAGTACATAAAAACAGTTAGGCATAAGCGTTTGTTCTTCATTCAAAGAAATAGTCCTTTGGGCCAACTGCTTTTATTAATATATATATATATATATATATATATATATATATATATATATATATATATATATATATATATATATATATATAAAAGAATGGAAAAACAATTTACAACATGGGAAAACATGAAATTGGATAGCTTCGTTCGGATCAACGAACAACTTTAGAAAAGTCACTTTTTCTGAAAACGATCGTTGATCCGAACGAAACCGGTTAATTTTCTGTTTGTTTTTATTTCTTCCTGTGATTAAGTGTTTTTCCATTCTGTCTTTTATACTTCTACGACATTTAATTTTATGATATATCGTGTATCTTATCCTCATATATATACACAAACATTATATATATATATATATATATATATATATATATATATATATATATATATATATATATAGAGAGAGAGAGAGAGAGAGAGAGAGATTCTTAACCCGTCTGAGAAACAGAAGAAAAAATATAAGTAAACAATTAAAACGAAACAAACTCAGCCACACATACACACACGTAGTAATTAAATCTATGTCGTTCTTCTCTATATAACACTTTCTTCAAATAGCTAACTTCCCTTCACTTAGTCCACCTTTCATTTAGCTCATGCAAGCGCATTATGTTCTCTTAAACCCATTGCTCTCACTGTAAACGCTAGAAAAGCGAAACTTTCGAAAGAATAATAAGCAGCCACGTCTCCGAAAAAGAAAGACAAGAAAAATGACGGCCGATTCGCCCAAATAAGAAGCGAAGTAGCGGGACCCCTAGAAAAAAATAACGAAAATGTATCTTGTTTTAGGGCGCATCTTGCCTTAAATAAAATGTTCCCCCAAATGACTTTACCATACTTATTCAAATCCAAACCTAAGTATGAGAGAAGTATATGTGAACTTTCTAACTTCCGACAGAATGTCAATAATGTCGAAAGCGGCAACAAGGAAACTACTGTCAACAAATATAACAACAAAAACAACCACAGAATATCAACAAAGCCGAAAGCGGTCGAAGAAACACTCTGACTTAATGATTCGTTGCAGACTGACTGAACTCCCAGAAAAGAAAAAGAGTTTAATCTATTCCATCGAAACCTTGTCAGGAAAGAGTTTACATGGTTGCAGTGAAAGGAATAGATCGACACAGAGAAATTGTTTATTTTCAAGTAAGTAAACGCAGATGCAATCTTGAGATGAACGGATTCCCCGTTATATGATAATTCAAGTCAAGAAAACGAGAGATTATATGTGGCGCAGAGAAAAAAATATATATATATAAAATGAGGGATGAAACAAAAAA
>OY744545.1:47563195-47595695 GCA_963556195.1 Sepiola atlantica
CATATTAACCTGGCAAATGTGTTAACACTCTGTAATCTGGGCAGCTAAAGGTTATCAGCTGTTAGCAATTTCAATGTTTCATCCATTCTTTCGTCTGAATGACTTCCTGTAGACATTTTAGATCCGTACCGCATATTTTATAGCAGACAGGTAATCATAATTCACGCACGTATTACAATAATTGAAGACACACTCAACTATTAATATCTTTTATGACTTAAAGATATTAGGTCTTCAAGAACAGTATTTCCATCGATGAGAATCTCAGGAAGAAAAGGGGCACGTCTACGATTGAAAGACACGAGCTGAGTCTAAACTGGATTAAATAAAACAAGCCATTTTGTACCCTAATCCACATCTGAACCTAGGTCAACTTCTAGATCAGCTGCATATTTCAACTGATCCTAGGGAGAGATGGCGAGAAGCAACACCAGAACAGAGAGCGGTATCATCAGCATAGATGTTAATTTTCTGAACAATATTCTCTGGAAGAGAAGAAACAGTTTTACCAAGGCTTAAAAGCCAATCGAGGATGAGGGTTAATGAGTGTGTCAGGTGGACGGTGAGACAAACACCTTGAGGACTGGAGACGATGAATGAAATTGTGCAGAATTTGTTTACATTGGACTTGAAAACGACCATGTTGTAGTCAGCTGGGAAGCAGTCCCGAGGTATTGTGTTCCACAGACGGACAGTTATCAGCCACACACATACACACCACACACACACACACCCCAACACACACAAACATACACACCACACACACACACACACACATACACACCACACACACACACACCCACCACACTAGAATAGTTGCTGAAAAAAGGGTTTGCTTATTCTACTGCTCTAGAAAATACCTCACCCCCGATGCAATACGTGTTGCGATATTCACAGGGCGTTGCCCGTTTGGAGATATATTGCTGGTCCAAATAATTTCAAATATCGTTATTTTTATAATTAATTCGATCTTAAAAAACATTATTTCCGTTATTTTTTTTTATTAATTAGGACTTATGATATTCATATGGCGTTGTTAGGGTTAGGGTTGGAGATATATTGCTGGTCCAAAATAATTTCAAATATCGTTATTTTTATAATTAATTCGATCTTAAAGAACATTATTTCCGTTATTTTTTTTTTTATTAATTAGGACTTATGATATTCATATGGCGTTGCTAGGGTTAGGGTTGGAGATATATTGCTGGTCCAAAATAATTTCAAATATCGTTATTTTTATAATTAATTCGATCTTAAAGAACATTATTTCCGTTATTTTTTTTTTTATTAATTAGGACTTATGATATTCATATGGCGTTGCTAGGGTTAGGGTTGGAGATATATTGCTGGTCCAAAATAATTTCAAATATCGTTATTTTTATAATTAATTCGATCTTAAAGAACATTATTTCCGTTATTTTTTTTTTTTATTAATTAGGACTTATGATATTCATATGGCGTTGCTAGGGTTAGGGTTGGAGATATATTGCTGGTCCAAAATAATTTCAAATATCGTTATTTTTATAATTAATTCGATCTTAAAGAACATTATTTCCGTTATTTTTTTTTTTTATTAATTAGGACTTATGATATTCATATGGCGTTGCTAGGGTTAGGGTTGGAGATATATTGCTGGTCCAAAATAATTTCAAATATCGTTATTTTTATAATTAATTCGATCTTAAAGAACATTATTTCCGTTATTTTTTTTTTTATTAATTAGGACTTATGATATTCATATGGCGTTGCTAGGGTTAGGGTTGGAGATATATTGCTGGTCCAAAATAATTTCAAATATCGTTATTTTTATAATTAATTCGATCTTAAAGAACATTATTTCCGTTATTTTTTTTTTTATTAATTAGGACTTATGATATTCATATGGCGTTGCTAGGGTTAGGGTTGGAGATATATTGCTGGTCCAAAATAATTTCAAATATCGTTATTTTTATAATTAATTCGATCTTAAAGAACATTATTTCCGTTTTTTTTTTAAATTATTAATTAGGACTTATGATATTCATATGGCGTTGTTAGGGTTAGGGTTGGAGATATATTGCTGGTCCAAAATAATTTCAAATATCGTTATTTTTATAATTAATTCGATCTTAAAGAACATTATTTCCGTTATTTTTTTTTTATTAATTAGGACTTATGATATTCATATGGCGTTGTTAGGGTTAGGGTTGAAGATATATTGCTGGTCCAAAATAATTTCAAATATCGTTATTTTTATAATTAATTCGATCTTAAAGAACATTATTTCCGTTATTTTTTTTTTTTTAATTAATTAGGACTTATGATATTCATATGGCGTTGTTAGGGTTAGGGTTGGAGATATATTGCTGGCCCGTAATAATTTCAAATATAGTTATTTTTATAATGTTGCCTTGAAAGAAAAGTTTAAAAGACATTTCTATTACACCATCAACTCCTTTTTCCCTGATGGGTGTATAAACATGGTCGTTGATGGGCAGAAGTCTGGAGCACATCAACAGCTGATGTGCTGACTGTAATATCACACAAGATCAGTGAATCTATTGATGAGAGCTTCGTTTCATGACATATCAAATGCCTTTAATAGGGTTTGGCATAAAGGACTACTTCACAGGCTTGCTAGCTATGGAATATCTGGAAATATACTCTCAACCATCCCATCTTTTCTCTCTGATAGGTTTATAAAAATAGTCATTTATGGGCAGAAGTCTGTAGCAGATAGTACCAATGCCGGCGTGCCTCAAGGATTCATTCTGCCCCGACCCTCTTCCCGATTTTCATCAATGATCTTCCAAATCACATTATCAGATCATTCATTTACATTTATGCAGATGACACAACCATCTATGGCAACACTTCGAAAAGCATTAATCTTTCTAACAATTTCCCCAATAGAATAGTCGATCAACAAATAAAGCTATATATAAACTTCATACGCACAAAAAAATAAGAACTAAACCAATCAAAAATGACACTTTCCATCTATATTACAAAATCAAATGCACCCTTATTATAACTTCGGTGAAAAGGCAATAATTAACCTAATACACCGATATACTAAACTTATGTAAAACATGAGAAAATTAAACTTACAATCTACTATACAAAACTTAAAACGTCTAACTTAATAATAATAGTTAATAACATTAACTCAACTCTAAACAAAACAAACGTATTATATATGTCCACATGCCCATTTAAAGATGTCTTCTTAATAACCAAACTGAAAAAAATATATAGTACCTACTGTAATGACAAACGAGAAAAGACGTATCCTGAGAAAGCTTTATTCAGCATGTAATATCGGTACAATATTAGTGCTACTATTTATATTGTTTAGTAAAAGCAGGAGAGTTCTCCAAAGGGGAGATAATTCAGAATAGATAAAGTTATTCGTAATTGTTCATTACACCTACATTGGCCACGCATCAACTCTCTCCCGACGTCTTACATATAATCTATCCGACACCAACGTAATTCAACGCCACATTACTATACACAAGAAAACACTACGCTCAGTAGAAATATGAACAAATATTAACACCAAATACTAAACTCATACACTAAAATAATTGCACACGTCGATTAAAAATCTTAGAAGCAATATTTATGAAAAAAAAACAATCCAATATAAAAACGAGCCTTTAACATCAGTACTTATGTATTAAAATTCTTCCATAATTAAAAATAATGAATATTTTAATAAAAAATGAAAAAATAAATAAAATAACCAAACAAAATTAATAAATAAATAAATAAACAACAGACTCAATCACAGACCTTTTTATTTATTTTTTCTTCTTCCGCCTAAACTTGGGAGATAACAATAAAAACACAAAAAACGACAACAAAAACCTCGCAAAAAAACAAAACATATATATGCATATGTATACATATATATACATATATACATATAAATATATGTATATGTATATATGTATATACATATATATACATATATATGTACATATATGTATATACATATATATACATATATATGTACATATATATATACATATATTTACATATATATATACATATATTTACATATATATATACATATATACATACATACATATATACATATATATACATGTATATATACACATATAAATATACACATATAAATATACACACATATATACATATATATATATACATATATATATATATATACACATATATATGCATATATATATACACACATATATATATACATATATATACACATATATATACACATATATGCATATATATACACACATATATATATACATATATATACACATATATATACATATATACACATATATATACATGTTTTATATTTACATATATATACATACATATATATATATACATATATATACCTATATATATACATATATATACCTATATATATACATATATATACCTATATATATATACATATATATATACATAAACATATATACATACATATACATATATATATACATATATATATAAATATACGTATATTGAGGGG
Organism: Sepiola atlantica; assembly: GCA_963556195.1. Lineage (NCBI taxonomy): Eukaryota > Metazoa > Mollusca > Cephalopoda > Sepiida > Sepiolidae > Sepiola > Sepiola atlantica. Next base: position 47,567,700 of record OY744545.1, read on the forward strand.
GAAAGAGACGTATACATCTGAAATAGTTCATTTCCCTCCTCTCTCCATATATGTATTAAATATGTTGTCGCTCTCTCTATATGTGTATTGAATAGTGAGTGTGAGTTTCTCTTTTTTCATTTTCAAAAATGTAATCGCCTCGCTTGGATGCTTGAATAAGGCCGGAGGGTCGAAATAAATTATTGCATCGGTGATTATGTAATTCAGTGTTACTTTACTTTATTTTATTTATGCTCTGTTTATTACATTTAGCTCTCATACTCGGAGTTACTTCTGGAATTTATTTCACTCTAACATACACACTATATATATATATATATATATATATATATATATATATATATATATATGAATACATATTATACTGTTCATGGCTTTTCATGCATATCTGCATGTCAATTTGGTTTAAATTCCACAAGTTAGTTTCTGGGTGGTTTGTGGACGGGGACAAAAAGACACTTCAGCTTTTAGATTATTTAGATAAACCATTTCAAGGACTGTTTACCCATCATGCTCTATTGCCCTTTATTTTTGTTGGTTCACTACTCCTGTTCTATTTCTTACCTGGTGGGTATTGTTGCATTTAATAATACTTCAACTCTCCACAACGGCAATTTAATCGCTAAGATTGAAGGTGCCCTTTTATAAGGCACAAGTGAAAACACTCAGCGAGAGGGGGCGGGTGGAGAGGGAACGAGAAGGAGGGTGTCAGAGAGTACGTGTGTTAAAGAGAAAAAGGAAGGGAAAGAGAGAAAGAGTGTGTGTGTGTCTGTGTGTGAAAGAGAGGGAGAGAGTGTATATGAAAGAGACAGGGAGAACGGAAGAGGCAGAGAGTGCGTGTGTGTGTTAAAGAGAGAGAGAAAGTGAGAGAGAGAGAGGGGGAAAGAGAGCGTGTGTGTGTGTGAATGTGTGAAAGAGACGGAGAGAAAGAAAGAGTGTGTGTGTGTGATGGAGAGGAAGGGAGAGAAAAAGAGAGTGTGTCTGTGAAAGAGAGGGAGAGAGCGCGCGTGTGTGTGTGTGTATGTGTGAAAGAGATGGAAGGAGAGAAAGAAAGAGAGAATGTGTGTGTATATTTGAAAGTATCGGCGGGAGAAAGAGAGAGAGAGAGTGTGTGTGTATGTGAAATAGAGGGGGAAGAAAGAGAGAGTGTGCCTGCGAAAGAGAGGGGGAAGAGAGAGAGAATGTGTGTGTATGTGTGTGTGTGTGTATGTGTGTGTGAAAGAGAGGGAGAGAGAGAGAAAGAGAGCGAGATATCAGGATAAGAGAGAACAAGAGAGATTTGCAGAAATACACCTTTGCTTAACAAATACATGATTGAACTCAATATAGTAAATAAAAATAAAAATAGATGAGAAATATCTTTCTGTTGTTGTTTACTAAATAAAAAAAAATCGCGGGGGAAAAGGAGAACGCCACGACGATGATGGTGACAATTCCCGATTGCCATGACAACGTAACGACCGCAGCTTCGACGTTTGAGGCAACGGCGATGCTCTCTCGTGAAACAGTCCATGCTCCAGTTAACTCATAAAATCATCAAAATAAAATATAATAAATAGATGGAAATAAATGATCTCAATGGCGGGTTAGGCTGAGAGAAGATGGCGGTTGCATGATATGGCGCGACGACCACGGAGGACAAAAAACAACAACAACAACAGCAACAACATCTGACATCGTTGACGCGTTTGTTGAGGAATGGGGTCGATGATGAGCTTATCGTCGAGTCGAATCAAATGTCAAGCGTTTTGATTGGATGGTTTGCAAAGAGGAGAGCAAAGCCGGCACCGGCGCCGACGCAGACGACAAGACAATGGCGGCTCTGCGGTTCTCTTTAGAGCCGTATCGATAGCTTTTCGATCTGAAATGTTTGACCTTTTTAGAGTTGATCAAGAAGAAAAAAGAAATATCAGATATCGCTTCTACGACATACACTTCTCAACACACACGGACACATTTTATTTAAGATTTTATGAGAATAAAAAAAAAAAGTATACAAAATATAATTGTACTAGTCCAGGTTTCACGCTGGTTTCGTATTTCACTTCTTTAGACAAATATGGCCATAATATATTTACTAAAAAAAAAGTAAGTTCGTACGAAGCAGCATGGTGCAACTCTTTGATTCTGTTATTGACACTTGTTTCCCCCGGTTCCTTCTAGAAGCAGGCACTTACAGGAGACGCTACTTACAGATTGCCAATATCAATAAGTGAACGTGGGGGGATGGAACCGACTGGAATCGAACTAGGCACACCCAGGCCGTCATACCATATCGTTATCCACTTTATGACTGCCACCTCCCAATATTATATTTATCTTTAAAAATTTGCAAAAAAGTTCACAGTATAATAAATTTTCTTTATAAAATAAGATGTGGCACAAGGCCAACATTAAGTAGGGTGGGATATGCGTCGTCTGTCGTCCTCTTGGTCTATTCTCTAAACTAGTACCAGTCACCAAAATACCACATTCCTTCGATGGGTAAAACCTACTTTACATTATCCGCAATGGGTTATATTATTTTATTTAGCAACCTTCCAATATATGTATTTTTATAAATATAGTATATACTTACTTTTCTTAACAGTTTATGTTTTAATATGTTCAAGAACTCTGTTCACACCTCATAGAAGGCCTGAAGAAGGTAATAGTTCTCGAAAATCTCCCAATGTATGTAACTTTATAAATATACTAAATCAGCATATTATTACTTTTTGTAACAGTTTATGTTTTATTATGCTCAAGAACTCTGTTCACACCTCATAGAAGGCTTGAAGAAGGGAATGGTTTCCGAAAATCTCCCAATGTATGTAACTTTATAAATATACTAAATCAGCATATTATTACTTTTTGTAACAGTTTATGTTTTAATATGTTCAAGGACTCTGTTCACACCTCATAGAAGGCTTGAATAAGGGAATGGTTCCCGAAAATCTCCCAATGTATGTAACTTTTTAAATATACTAAATCAGCATATTATTACTTTTTGTAACAGTTTATGTTTTAATATACTCAAGAACTCTGTTCACACCTCATAGAAGGCTTGAAGAAGGAAATGGTTTCCGAAAATCTCCCAATGTATGCATTTTTTAAATATACTAAATCAGCATATTATTACTTTTTGTAACAGTTTATGTTTTATTATGCTCAAGAACTCTGTTCACACCTCATAGAAGGCTTGAAGAAGGAAATGGTTTCCGAAAATCTCCCAATGTATGCATTTTTTAAATAGACTCAATCAACATATTATTACTTTTTTTTAACAGCTTATGTTTTAATATGTTTGTGTGATCTTGAGGATCATATTTAGGAAACAGATTCAATAGTTGGTAGACACTGGCAATTGTAACGCTAAGCAACTTGCATTAACAAATGAGGTATGAAGTTGGTCTCATTCGTAGTAGAACCTTGAACAACTGAAGCGATTCTCGGCGGCAGAACGATTAAGTTATTTCTTACAAACGTTGGTAAAATGCTGAAATAAAACGTAATGAAAACTAACTTTGCATCACTTTCTTCCTTCTCCTTCATTTTATTTGGCTTTTTTCCCTTCCTAGTGTGTCTATATTATTCTTATGCTTTATGATAAAATATTTATACGCTAGTCTGGCCACTATAAAGAGGCTTCGGTAGTTGCGTCATTTTTAATAAAAAAATACTTTCAGTTCCTGAGAGTGTCTAAGACACAAGTTTGTTCTGTGGCCTTTCCGAGTAGTTTATATTGTAACTGTGCAATTTTATTGCAGTTTCTTTGATAAATGAAGTAATTTGGTTGAAATGAAGGTTGCGGTTTTTTTTTCAAAGTATTGTTTTGACACGGATAGAGGTGCTTTGAAAACAAGTTAGGTTGGTATTCAGAATATATATTCTTTAAAAATATTCTTTATGAAGAAAAGAATTAAAAATGCTAAAATATATTTTCCTTTTTAACTGTTGTGAAAAAATATCAGAATACAGCTACCCAACATAATTTTATCTGCTTGAAACCATTTCAAGTCATGTTTACATTTTCAATTTACGTCATGGTATTTTAAATGTGATTTTACTTTCTTAAATGAAGATTTTATTGGTAAACCAATGATCGTCAATAATGCTGGTGATACCTGGTCTCGCCGACAAGGAAGTTTTTAGCAGTCTGTGAAATCGTTCAACTATACCGTTAGTATATGGGTAGTTAGCGGTAGTTCTGATGGAACGAAGTAAAGCGATGAATTATCGGAATATGGCTGATTGTAATTGTGTTCTACGGTCAATGGTTCTCACTTATAGTGTTCTAAAAATTGCAACCCTGGCTCTTATATATTTTTTGGGAGACTGTGATTGCTATTGTATATTTCAATACTATTGCGATCGGCCATCTGGAAAATCCTATTGCGATAGAAAAAAGTATGTCGGATATGGTTGTTTTCAGGTGTAGGAGTTGTGAACTCTTTTTACGGGTCTCCAGATTTCAGCCCCGAAAAATGAACGATGAACATCGATCAACAATAAAAACCAGCGCCGTATGAAAGTGGGCTATTTACTGAATTGAAAAGTGCTCAGTTACATCGACATAGCTAGGTTTCAACCTTACCATTCTTCAGAAGCAAGTAGTGTTCTATGCTAAACCAGAAATATTAATTTGAATTAGTGCAATATATACAACGTATAACTATCTAAATTTAAATGAACATTATTAATGTAATATAGAAAAGTATTTGTCTTTGAAGAGAAGGTACAGTCAGAACCTTCATATTTCGATGTATACAATAAAACCATATGTATATAATATATATATATATATATATATATATATATATATATATATACATTTCTTTTCGTTAGTATAAGAAATTGGCCCAACTTTAGCAGTTTTTCATTATATATATATATATATATATATATATATATTGTCTGTGTATATTTCGGCAGCTTTTTTTCATTCAGGCAAACAATATTAAATAACACCTAGTGTTTGTTTTTGTTTTACAATACTGCTTTTTCAATTTTCCGAATAGTCCATTTAGTATTTCGGTTAAATTAGTATATGCAAGTACCGTGGGTGTTTTTTTCCTTTTTTCTTTCCTTTTTCGCAGGTATTTCGATTTGATTGGTACAAATCATTTTCATTCGGTGTTAATCTTGGTATCTTTACAAATATCTATTTGCTGTTGAGTTGTTTAAATACTAGCTGCAGAATTTCACTTTTTGGTTTTCTTCAAAGTCTTAATAAGATGTATGATCGTCGAAACGCAGATTAATATATATATATATATATATATATATATATATATATATATATATATATACAGGGTGATTCATAAGTCACTTAGCTATTTAACATGATTACCATATGAAGCACAAACATACTATGAACTTTTGATAATTGTTATCTTACTGTCTAATTACTGCTATTTGTTATTTTAAATTTGTTCGTTTATATATTTGTTTCTATATATATTTATTTTTATTTATTTAAATTTGTGTAAATCATCATATGTGCTTTTTTCAGGCAGTATGTCATTTACAATTAAAGAGCGAATTTTTATTGTTATTCATATGGCCAAATTTGAGGAATCTCCCACACTCGTTGAAAGGCAATGACGACCTCAAATCAAATATCACTGCCGAGTTTGTTAAAATTAATCAATCAAATATGCTACAAAGAGTCGTAAGTTCCTTTTTAAAAAGAATGGAGCTATGCATGCAGAACGAAGGTGGAAATTTTGAAAATTTGCTGTAATTTTTAACTCCCATAAATGAATTTGTTGAATAAACTTTCTGTTTTGTATTACCGTATTTTTTAACTTTAGAATTTCAAAAATAAATAGCTAAGTGACCTATGAATCACCCTGTATATATGGAAATTGAAAAAAGGAAAAACGAAAAATATTATTTTATTATTGTTTTTTCTTTTATCAATTTCCATTACGTCGGAACACTATTTCAATTTTGATCATATATATATATATATATATATATATATAGAGAGAGAGAGAGAGATAGAGATAGAGAGAGATTAGTAGATATATAGAGAGAAAATCGTGTCAACGTTTGCGTCCTGTTTAGATGTATATTTATATGTATATAGATGTAATCAGTCAACAGAAAATATTAAGCGCACAAGTTGGAAAAGAAGTATAATAGTAGTAGTGAATAAAAAACTGAGAATGAAGAAAAAGTAAATAAAATTTCACCTTACAATTCATTAGACGATTTTATTAGATGATTTTATTGGGCGATTTTAGAAGCAAGGTAAAATAAATCCGAATTTTAGTTTTTGTCTTTTTGGGGGGGGGTATAGTCTGTAGGAAATTTACGGGAACCATTCCCTTCTTCAAGCCTTCTATGAGGTGTGAATAGAGTTCTTGAATTGTGTATACTGATTACCCCTATATACATATAGATACACACATTATATATATATATATATATATATATATATATATATATAGCACTAGATAAAGTGAAAGAATAAAATAAGGTGCTATCAAATTTTATTACCATTCACCACCTGGACTGTTATTTAATCAACCTTTTTGATATCTTTCTTGAAGCTGTTTTAAACTTTATGACTTGGATGAACCGTATAAGTTTAGCTAAAAAGTATGTTTTGGGCCGATATATTTAATGTTTTATATACTTTTATGAATTTTTATGTAATTTGTTTTTAGATATTTTCAAAGTTAAAGTTAAACACTTTATTACATGCAGTAATGTCATTGCGGTAATGGTCCTCTGAGGAGAAGATTTTCTTTGAAAACTCATGAGTTAAGGACTTTAAAGTACTTTGCTTGAACATTGAATGCTAATAAAATTTGATTCGCACCTTATTTTATTCTTTCACTTTATCTAGTGCTATTAATGCTCTATCCAGTATATTAAGGGAGGGCCTGTGGACGAGTGGTTATATCACTTGTCTTTGGGCTGGACGACCCGAGTTCGATCCCACTCACGGCATGCGAATTTTCGGGTCTGAAAACTCCCTCTGTCCACCCAGCAGTAAATGGGTACCTAACTAAAACTCAGGGAAGGCTCGAGGCAGCGGAAGGAGAGGGTTGGGCTCCGGCTTCAATATGCTGTGCCCTAGACACGGTGATTCTTAACATGGGCAGTGTGTGATGTCGACAACGACACTCGTGCGCGTCCATGCTATGCGATCGTTACCTTTTTTACCAGTATATTGAGCTTCAGTTTTATCCGGATGTTCACTAATTAAAGATATTAGTTGCCTCTTATATCTTTTGTTGTATTAACTTATATATATATATATATATATATATATATATATATATATATATATATATATATATATATATATATATATATAGAAGCTTTGAGTTATTTTAAACAAAAAGACAAAAAAAGGAAAATGCAGTTTAAATTCCCACAGAACTAACTAAATCCAAAATAGTGCAGACTTAACATTCGTTGGAAAATTCATAAATAAATAAAATATATAATAGTAAGTAAATAAAATAAAAAGGGGGATTAAGTATCTAACAGTGAAACAAAAACAGGAGACCTTAACGTAAGCATCTAATATTAACACGGGGATCATCAGCTGTTTACCATGTAACTGTTTCGGAGATTTAAAAACAGAACAGTTATATGCATGACTCTCCAATGGTACAGATCAAACTACCATTTCCCCAATAATCAAGTGTCGAAATAATTCAGCTTAAAATGTTACTTATATATACATAAATAAATACTACTAATAATAATACTCAAATAATAATAATAATAATAATCAAATGATAATAATAATATACTACCCTTAAGACTACCGTGCGATATGGTAATTTGCATATCAAATAAAATTCTTTATAACAATAGTAATACTAGTAATACTACTACTACTACTACTACTACTACTACTACTACTACTACTACTACTAATAATAATAATAATAAAATGCTATCTAAACACTACACTCAAGAACCATTCTGCGATATGGTAGCTAGAAATAAAATTAAGTAAGTGTAGTATCTGTTCCGATGGATACTGCACCCCTATAGACGGATGTCGTCTTGTCCTTCGGGGCTTGATTCCACCTGTCTGTGGGTTTGTCCTGTGTAGTTCTAGGAGGTCCACCCTCCCAGGGTTTGCCTCCCCTCTTTGGGGAGGAGTAAGTTTATTGCTTACTGCTTGAGGCGCCCCTACCAGGGAATGCCGACGGGGCTGCCCAGGCAATTTTTAAATGGCCAGAGTGCTCACCTCTCGAGCGCTGGCTTTTAACCCCACTTACTCGACCCAAGCTGTGGTCACATCTTACTTGTGGGAGTAAGATAAGACTGGCCTTGTGCCTAACTCCTGCAGAGGAGTAAATAAATATATATATATATATATATAAAGCCACCTTCCATCTTAAGGAACAATGCATACATCTGTAATCTCCAACCGCACCTCTCTTGAACCGGAACTGCTCGAGGTCACTGACACTGTTGACTCGATGTCTCTAATCGTAGATACACATAAGCTCTCTTATCAGTATTGAGTAGTATTTCGTCTCGATACTGTAACTAATATAACTATATTTATTAAGATAGGTGTATATAAATTGTCATTAATTTATTGCATAGAAATTAATTCTGTGAATTCATACATATTTATTGGCATTTAGTCTGACGTCAGTCAATTATAGATTTCTATTTTATTCACTTATTTTTAGAAGGCGCGCGTTTCCGAACACAAAGGCCAACCGGTTCCACAGAATTGAATTACCATATATTTTCTTTTTTGTCTCAATTTGATATCTTATGCAATCATATGAAAAGAAAAGTAAAACAATTTGGTTCTATAGTTTATTCTTTTATTTCCCTCCTTCTTTCTTAGAGCGACAAAGAGCTGTCAAAAACAGGAGTCACTTCTTCCGCTGGCGATTGTCGTGCGCCATGTTGGAATAACTAACTCGATAAAATGTCGGCTGTTGCGCATGAGCAGATTCACTTTATATTCACAAATCCTCTCGGCTACTCTGCAAGTGTGTGTCATGAGTTTTCTTATTTTTAGGCCGATTTTTTTTTCTACCATTAAATAATTTATGAAATTTCATAAATCAATCGACCATAAACATACATGACTGATATAAATAAATAAAAAAAGTGATATCTTTTCGAAGTGTTCATAAATCTTTAACTAGCTGACAGGACAGATAAGTAAAAGTAGAGAACAATTAACCCTTGAGAACTCGGAAACAAACATTTACAACAACGTATAGTTTATATAAAACGCATCAAAATCCAATTTTCTACCGACTCCGCCTAGTTTTAACGTGCGGCAATGATTTGTAAGATTTTTAAGCGGTATCAGTAAAAAATAGTCAACACTCGATAACTCGTAAACCAAAAGAACAACGCATTAGAATGAAATTCCCAACCGAACCCGCCTAATTTTAACGTGTGGAAACTATTTTGTGAAGATATTATAAACGGTAAAAGAAAAAATAGTAACAAAAAAACATAAATAATTAATATAAAACGCATTGGAATGAAATCGAATGCCAAACTAGCCTAGTTTTAACGTGTGGAAACGATTTATAACACATTTTAATCAGTAAAAGTACATAATAGTTAACACTCGAAAATTCACAACACAAACGAAAAACATAATTTATATAAAACGCATTAGAATGCAGTTCTCCACCGAACCCGTCAAGTTTTTACGCGTAGAAACTATTTTGTAAAGATATTATAAACAGTAAAAGTAAAAAACAGTTTTAAAAAAACCATAAATAATTAATATAAAACGCATTAGAATGAAATTCAATACCAAGCCAGCCTAGTGTGGAAAGGATTTGTAAGATATTTTAAACAGTAAACGTACAGAATAGTTAACACGCGAAAATTCACAAACAAACGAAAAACATAATTTATATAAAACGCATTAGAATGCAGTTCTCTACTGAACCCGCATAGTTTTAACGTGTAGAAACGATTTGTAAGATTTTTTAAACGGTAAAAAGAATCTTATAAATTGTTTCCACAAGTTAAACCTAGGCGGGTTTTGTAAGGAATTGAATTTGGATGCGTTTTATATAAATTATAGATTGTGGTTTTTGGTTTACGAGTTCTCGAGTGTTAACTATTCTGTACTTTTACCTATCTATCTTTTCAGCGAGTTAAAGATTAATAAACACTTTGTAAAGATGGTCTTTCTTTCTCAAAAATGTGTTTTCATGGTCGATTGATTTACGAAATTTCCTAAATAATCTAATCGGGAGAAAATCAGATTCCGTAGAGAATTTAATTCTAATGCGTTTTATATAGATTATGTGTTTTTTGTTTTGTTTACCAGTTCTCCAGTGTTAACTATTCTGTAGTTCTATCGATATATAACGAAAATAAAGGTAGAAACAATATCCGATTTTACAAAGATAAAATTCAATTTTGTAAAGTTTTATTGAAACCTTGCGAAAAGTACAAAGGGTGGGGGGCCATATATTTTTGCCATATTAAAAAGCCAATTTCCATTGTCTACATTCCTACATTATCTACATTGTATCGACGTAATTCAACTTCCGGTAGAATATACACACTTACATCTCCCAAATTTATTTTAAAAAATGAAACCACCGTTTTAATACATACATAAACTTGAATAGACCACTCTAGGAGCAAAGTGTAGTATCTGTTCTGATATTACACTTCATCTCTTCTATCTTCGAACAGTGCAGAGGAAACCATTTTCGACCGAGGCAATTTTAATTTTTGCCACAATCCAGATTGCCCCATTTTGTGGAACTGGATCCACATTAAAAAAACGACTTTGTGTCTAATTCTGCCCTAGGGACTGCTCCAAATTTACAATACATAATCGTTCGATATATCATATCAGTTTCTTTTTTAAATACGTATTACCAAGGAGTGAAACCAGAATTTATATTAAAAATGAACTATCGAAACATAAGTCAATTAAAACTAAAAGCTTTAACTGGTAGAAGGTGAGTGGAAAATAAATTACTAATAAAAGTGAATTGCGAACTAATTTTCGAAGTTAGCCTGTCGAAATCATTCGGGGAATGAGACACAAACATTTATGTGTAACGTACCTGTTAAGTATATTTTTATACTAATACTAAGCTCTCCTCGGTTATCGAGCACTTTTGAAGTAAATACTGAATAAATAAATATATATATAAATATATATATATATATATAAACAAATTATTTGTTTAAAAAACATGTTAGATATTTAAGAGAGATACCATGGTTTCAAATCATCAGCAACTCACGAAATGAAAACAAATTGAATAATGGAGAATTCAATAATTTCCAATTAAACATCTATTTATCAACGTTGTATATCGAATCAGGGTGGCTTGGTCAGGTATCAAGTTTCATTTTATTTTTTAATTTTTGATTTTCGAGGTATTACCTCCTTATCAAAAAATCTCCATTCTTCCGATATCATTCTTTTTACTTTTAGACAGGTGTATGAGACTTATTGTACGGGTATATATAAACTGAAACATCCAACACGAACTATGACCTGGATATTTTAAGCTGAGCTCATCGACCGCAACTGGACGTATATATTATTGACCTCTTTGTCAGGAGATTTGACACAGGGTCAGGTGTGTTTTGAGAACCCAGCGCACTGGGATACGCGCACTCTAGCCTAAAAAAATACCTAAGAAGACCTGTCGGCATTCCCCAACGATTAGTTATAAACTGACCCCTTTTCAACAAGAGAAGGTAAAGCGTGGAATAGTTGATCTCCTACGACTGAACAGAACAAGTTGGGCATCTTTTACGAGACTCAGCAGAGTAAAAACGCTAAAAAAACAAATTTACAACAAATAAAAGTAACTGTAAGCTGTAAAAGCTAGTTTCAAACTTGCATGTGCTATTTGTTTGTATTTTTAGACCGTTACAACCGCTATTTATTAGAAATCAATAGTTTTATCACCGTAAGCTGGGGAAAACATGGCCGCTTTTGGGGGGGTATTTGGTAAGGGAGCATGTGAATCGCCATCTTGAATTTTGTGCAAGCCTTTGGGAAAAAAACAATACATTTTTTTTTTTACATCTAATAAAAACCCATTTATAATACGTAAAAATAAAAACAAATTACATAGGTAAATAGAAAAATATCTATTCTCGTCGCAGGTCAACTTCACTTGTTGCAAATTTATGCTTTTAAACCCTTTCTCGTTCTTTTTTTGGACCCCGTTCGCGACTGTGCTGAGCGTCGTAACATATACCCGAACAATACAAAATATCTAAGATAGTTTGATTGTTTATTCATTTTAGACACAGAAACGTTCAATTTATAAAAAGTAATAACTCGTTTATACTAGCTATTGTGGCCAGGCAAACATTTAAAAACAACTCACAGTTATACCAACTCCATCTAGTGACAGAAATGTCTATTGCGACACTACAACACCCAAACCCAGGTCAAACGCCCGGCCTTCACTGCGACCACGAAAGAGCAACCCTGAAAATGATCAGCGAAATATTTATATGGCATGAAATGAACAATAATTTCAGACTTTGAACTGGCAACTTCATAAACTATCAACGTTGTAAAGTTGACCGCCACACCAAGTCCACCATTCGGACATTTAGCAACTCCGACGCCAGGTTCTCTCATCTGCACATAGATATCGTTGAACCCCTACAAATTTGCCAGAACTTATGTCATTTTCTAACAATCGTCGATCATTTCTTTGTTGGCCTACTGCAGTCATCTTAAAGGGCATCTCAGCAGGAACAGTAGTAAACGGTCAGTGTAGATTTTGTCACTTAGCAATTGAGAGCCCGAGTCACCTAATGACTGGATGCCAGATTTTACTAGCTGATGGCCATTACACTGCCCACCACAACAAAGTATGCACATACCCCCCATTGGAAGAAATGCGGAGAAATTCAACTCGACAAATCGTCGAACATCTGGGAACATCAACCTCTACTCATAACATCAAACGGAAAGGTGACAGTGTTCTATGGTAAGGACATACAGGAGGGCAAATACATAAAAGACAAAGCCATACATTGTTATCTGGAACAAACCTGAAAGGACGGCTCTTATTATAGATGTAATCGTCCCGAATGACTATGTCCGCAATAGAGCCGAACGCGACGAAGATCACCAAATATCAGGAGCTCAAGAATGACTTAAAAGCAACATGGTCTCTGAAGGAAATAAAGATCATACCGGTTGTGGTAAGCACATCTGAACATAAAAAAATATTTAGACACAATCCCCGAAAAACCAAGCTGTAGCGAAATACAGATATCAGCCCTAAAAGGGGCAACGTCTATCCTAAAAAGAACCCTAGGATATAAATTCAAATTATAAGGAAATTAAGTTAGCTCAAGGAAGGGGTCCTTTGATCTCTTCAAACTAACTGAAATAAAATTTTTAAAAAAAAGCAAAATATATCCCAAAAGAGTGGATAGCTACACATGGTGTACCCCCAATCATTACGACCGATGGGGCCATACAGTTCCAGTCAAATCTTTTTGCTGAATACAATCGCCTTCGAGACATCACAAAAATGGCATAACTGAAACTGTTTCCACTAAAGTCTGCTTCAGTGGAAAAATCACAGTAAAGCAAATAGACACACGGCAACTGTAACGATTCCGATACTACGGAGATACCCAGTATTCCAAATGCATACACCCACCACAAAAATACAAGAACACAGACCAGATCTGGTAAAAAAGTAACATTTTGACACAACTTTGAAACATACATCTAGATGAATAAGCGTGAATTAATTTTCATGTATCACAACTACATTACCATTAAAACGGGTTACATTAATTTAAATCCATAACACACAGTATTTATTTACTTCCTCTCCAGGAGGGTAAGACACAAGGTCAGTTTTATCTTACTCCCTTAAGGTAAGATGTGACCCAAGGTCGGGAAAGTACGACTTGAAAAGCCAGCGCCCGAGAAGGTGAGCACTCTGGCCATTAAAAATTGCCTGGGCAGCCCCGTCGGCATTCCCCGGTAGGAGCGTCTCAGGCAGTAAGCAATGACCATACTCCTCCCCAAAGAGGAGAGGCAAAGCCGTGGGGAGTGGACCTCCTAGAACTGCACAGGACAAACCCATAGAACGGCGGAATCAAGCCCCAAAGGCCAAGACGATACCAGTCTATGGGATGCAGTATCCATCGGAACAGATACTACACTTTGATCTTGGCCAAAAGGCCAAAGAACTCTATTTATAGTAACAAGCGCAGTCTCAAACAGAATCCTTTGTTTACCTAATTTGCATAATGATATTTTAAAACAGTTTATTATGATGTTATTCTATTTTAATTTGTTTGTCTTATTTGCATATATATGGAATATTTTTGTCGATATGAAAAGTAATTACTTAAAGTTTTTTAATACCAAAAAATGACAAAAAAATCGAAACCATGTTCATTACTTTTCAAAGGAGGTGGGCAAAAATTACTTCTTCATAAATTCATTTGCATATCTCTATCTTTTAACACGTTCAATTTTATTCTTTATATAATTTTTATAAAAACACAGGATGAATTACCAAAATATGCTAACTGTCCCCTCCTCCAAGGGGAATAAATTATTTATATGTAATTCTTCTCCGTTCGTCCACACCAGTCGACAAGCGAAACAATATTTTTTTTAAAACTTAGTTAATTAATTTTTATATACCATATATTTTTAAAGCGTATTTTCTCCTAAAAAACAAAGCAACATTCGTTACTGTTATAACTGAACGCTTTAAAAAAATCCCTTTTTTTTATTTTAAGCATTTAATTTTCATAGTTTTTACATATTCCGTTAAGAATAAATAAATAACTTTTTTTATAATTAGGAAAGTAAATGCCTTATTTGTAAAGTTTAACAAAAGTTTTTAATGTTTACAATCCGACTTTTCACTATTCACCCTAAAAATTAGATTCTACTTTTTTAGACGATTACGAGTGAACACCCTGTAAAACTTGTCGGAAAGAAGAAAAGAAAAAAACCCGGTTATTTTAGAATGTAGAGTGGTGGATCGGTTTCGTATATGAATTCAATGTAAAATAATCTCTCCATTTGCTGGGTGATTATAGCTTTTTAAGCCAGTTAACTAAATTCTATTTTGCTATGCGAGCTAAATCCGCTGCGTTTTCTTTTTATGGGGGTGATTTCGTGACTTGGACTTAGAGTTAGTAGTAAAAGAAGTTGATTAACTGCCCTAAAAAGTTAAAATGCCTCTTAAATGAGGTATCATTTTACATTAAATATAGATGAAACTGAACCCCCACTCTAAATTCTGAAAACTTTTTTTCTTCTTTCCGTTTTCCACGGTGTTTACATGTAATCGCCTAAAAAGCAGAATTTCATTTTTGTGTGTGTGGGGGGTGGGGGTAGCGGACGCTGTTAATCTGCAGTGTTATCACTATTTTTCTTTAATTTTATTTTTTTAAATACGTCCTTTTTATTTTAATTTTAAGCAATTTATTTTTTTTTCTGTTGTGCTTACCTTTCCCGTAAACATTAAATTAATAACTTCTTTAAAATTAGATAATTAAATACCTTATTTTTAAGGTGTAAAGAAAAATAATAAAATGTGGGTATTATCGTAGATTAACACCCTCAGCCCCCCCCCCCAAAAAAAAACCCAAACATAAATAAGATTTTTCTTTTTGGGGGCAGTTACGAATGAATACCCTTAAAACCCTAGCGGAAAGAAATCCAACAACAACAAAAATATATGTAAACATTTAGAGACGAGGAATCAGTTTCGCAGATAAATTTAACGTAAAATGATCCTCTACTTCCTGTCCATTCTAGCGTTTTATGGCAGTTTAATTTTTTTTAATTTTTCTATTGGAGATAAATTCTGCGCGTAATTTTGGGGTGAGTTGGGTCCACTTTTAGGTGATTCCATGCGATTTTACGACCTTTCCAGTCAAAAGTTTAGTGATAAAAATAAGTTAACTGTCCTAATAAGTTTTTAAGAGGATTGTTTTACGTTAAATTTATATACGAAACTGATCCCCCACTTAAAATTGTTTTTTCTTGTTTCTTTTTCTCTTCTTTTAAGTTTTTAAGGGTAAAAAGGTAAAGGTAAAGGTCGCATAGCCTGGACGCGCACGAGTGTCGTTGCCGACATCGCACACTGCCCATGGCCGTAGCGGCGGTGATTTGTTAAGAATCACCGTGTCTAGGGCACAGCATATGGAAGGCGGAGCCCATCCCTCTCCTTCCGCTGCCTTGAACCTTCCCTGAGTTTTAGTCAGGTACCCATTTACTGCTGGGTGGACAGAGGGAGTTTTCAGACCCGAAAATTCGCATGCCGTGAGTGGGATCGAACCCGGGTCGTCCAGCCCAAGGACAAGTGCTATAACCACTCGTCCACAGACCCTCCCTTTTTTTAAGGGTGTTCACATGCAATCGCAAAACAAAAAGTAGAATCTCATTTTTTAAGGAGGAGGTAATTTACCAAAGTTTGTTGTTATGGAATTCTCTGAGTAGAAACATATTAATTAAACGATTAATTACTGCCCGGGATGGGCGTATATGTCTTGTTAGTATATTATAAAAAACAGATTTCGAAAAACGCTTTTCAATCTAGAGGGGGTAGAATTATCGACCCTTATTTTACACACTTACACGCACTTATCAGGGTCGTATCACGCCCAATTATCTCCCCTTTTGTGATAATAGAGGGTGCTGCAATCGGTTGGTATCAAAATGAATTAGAAAATTCTCCTCTTTTTTCTTGTTTCGCATCACATGAGCACACATGCACTACACGTACGAATTCCACGGTATGTAAGACATTTCCATCAACTTACACACACACATCTGTACACATTCTTTCTAGACTATGTTGTACGAATTATAACTATTTATACATTTTATGAACACAATGTGAAAGCGAACCTTGTCGGGTTTGCGAAAAATACATGTTTTTTGCATATATTATCGTTTTCGGTGTTGTTTTTTTTGTTTAATTTGTAATTGCTTGTATTAATGTTGTAATTTGTATTCTTAACCCCTCCGCCTACTGGATGAACTCATCCGTCAGACTTTCTTCATAAAGCCTAAAATTATTTAATGTGTGTTATTTGTTGCAGTTTTTTTTTTTTTTTTTTTTTTTTTTTTTGTAATTAAAATTGTAGTGAGGAGGAAAGATAATAAAAGACCAGAATACCTTTTGGTAAAGGTTTACCAAATGTATTCCGGTCTTTTATTATTCCCCTTCTCGCTACAATGAACGTGTTTTGATGAGAAATGTTACCCAAGCGTCAGACAAACTCCTTCAACCTAAAAGGGTTGATATCTCTTTAAACTTTTGAATGGAACCAAATATTGCTGCCACGCAATCGCCCTACCTGTTTTGGCATTGCCTATTATAAACCATTCTATGTAAACTTCTTGAAAACGGTAATAGCGCCTCTTAGGTGCGATCTATCAACGCGCTCTGAGGTGGGGAGGCTCTCTGTCGAAGAAAAACTATCCAATTAAACCAACGTGGAGATCGGAACGGAAATCCTGTGGTGTGTATGTGCGTGTATGTGTGTGTCGCCCACACCAAGTAGATCCGCTTGAATGGGCTCAGAAGAAATGATCACCGTTTTTGCAGGAAGCAATGGTTGACATGGCCACCTGCAGGCAAAACCTTTAATTTCCTTCCAGTGACCGAAAAGCGGCGAACGTCGAATAATTAGAGATTACAGGTTAGAGTATCTATATTTGACATGGAAAAGAGCGGGGAAGTTGGCAGGGTGAAAATAGGGATAGGCAGAGCCAATAAAGAAAGGAAAAGATAGATAGAGAGAGAAGGAGAGAGGGGGGGGGGTTAGAGGGAAGAGATTAGATAAAGCATACACAGAAGGAGAGGAAGACAGACTTATTTGTAGTATTATGCTATAACATTATTTGAGATTTAGACAGAGTAAAGACGAACACCACTAAATAGAAAGAGGCAGAGCATAAAATATAGGGAGAGAGAAGAAGCGACGAATATATATATATATATATATATATATATAAATATATATATATATATATATATATATATATATAAAGAAAGGAAGGATGAGAGTAATCCGACGTAATGGGAAATGAAAAAAAGCAAAACCAAAAGATGTTGTATTTTTATGTATTTATCAACGTTTCGTCTTTATTTGTGAGACTTCCTCAGGATGATAATTTTAAGAAAAATGTCATGCAAGTACATAAAAATATTGGTGGCTACTACTTCTTCTCATTAACCCATCATGTCAACCCAATATTTTTATGTACTTTCATGACATTTTTCTTAAAATTATCATCCTGAGGAAGTCTTACAAATAAAGACGAAACGTTGATGAATACATAAAATAAAAACATCTATTAGTTTTGCTTTTTTCAGTTCCCATATATATATATATATATATATATATATATATATATAACGTTAGACTATTGACATCAATAACGAAGGTTCGATCCTTGTCCAAGTTAGCTAGGATGATGACGGCTGTGAGACAGAAACACGTGTCCATAGATTACTTTCATGTACATATGAAATTAATAAAAATATATATGTAAACAAAAAACACGTCTTATAAAGTTAAGGGCGACTAATAATGTACTGTTTTGCATCTTTATCACTTAGGAAGTGAAACAACTGATAACGTAGTGTATTACTAAAACAAGCAACAAACGCTACAATCACCAATAAAACAATTACATAAAAATACATATATATATATATATATATATATATATATATATATATATATAATATTTAAAAAAACATAATAATGTAGTGGCAAAATAAATAAAATTTATTTTTTTAATCTGAATTTTCGAGAAATAAAATACTCCTTGTCAAAGCAGTGTTTTTCTTCTTTATTTTCTCTTCATCGTCCGAAAATCACCCTTTCTAATTCAAATTGGCTTAGCCGCGCTTAGAGACATAACGTGATATTCTGACCCAAAAGTCCATTACCATCGGACGATGAAAAGAAAAAAAAAAGAAAAACACTGCTTTGACAAGGAGAATTTTATTTCTTGAAAGCTCAGATTAAAATAAATTTTATTTATTTTGACACTACACATTGTTATGTTAAAAAAACTAACACTATCCGAAACAATGGTTTAAAAAATATGTCTACACACCCTTTATATATAAGTATTTAATAATTTTTTTTTGCAATGCAGAAAAAAACGAAAGGATGAAATACAGGGTGACACCCCCCCCAAAAAAAAACGGGCCCCCGTGTACACTTTATGTGATATCTCCTTTATTTATTCACCGATTGCCCTTATTTTACAAGACATGGCAGAATCAATGACCGTGAGTATACCAAGACCTCAGTTGGAGCTGGGACAAAGAATACACTGTGTTAAATTTTACTACAAAACAGGCTCGTTTAAGAAAACCCAGGAAAGTTTCATGCATCAGTTCGAATGTGAAAAGGCTCCATTTAAAAGCAGAATTCAGAACTGGGTGAACCACTTCGAGAAGTATGGAACCGTGGAGAACCTCAACGCTGCCAGTGAGAACCGTCTAAGCCACTCGTGACGTCCCAAAAAGCGGACAGCCGAGCTGGTCGAAAGTGTGAGAGAGTCTCTCCAGGAGAGTCCGAAACGCTCTGTGCGTAAGCGAAGTCAGTCCCTTGGTATCTCCCGTGAGACTTGCAAGAGAGTGCTGGTGAACGATATCAGGGCTTACCCATACAGAATACAGACGCTGCAGACCCTTACAGCCTCAGACAAGAAGCAGAGGAGCGCTATGGCAGTCAAGATGCTCGATAAGATCGAGGAGACACCAGGTTTCCTTAACCTCCTTTGGACCTCAGATGAAGCACACTTCCATCTTGACGGAAAGGCGAATCTGGGGGTCTTCCAGACCCAATGAAGTAGCCACCAAGCCCCTGCACTCTCCTAAGTGCACGGTGTGGGCTGCCATCTCGGTCAGAGGGATCATCGGACCAATCTTTATCGAAGAATCTGGCGCAGCGGTGACAGTTACCAAGGAGCGGTATGTGGAGGTCCTCAAAACCTTCAAGAGTGAGTTCCAGACCCTCTACCCGTCGCTCATGAGCAAGGTCTGGTTCCAGCAAGACGGAGCAAGTTCTCACACCTCAAACTCAAAACTTCGGAGGCCGAGTAATCAGTCTCAAGATTAATTTTGAGTGGCCACCCCATAGCCCGGACCTAAGCCCCCAAAATCTTTTCCTTTGGGGCTATCTTAAGGACAGAGTGTACGCAGGGAAACCCAGAACCATCACGGAACTCAAGGAAGCCATCAGGGAGGAGATGAGAGCCATTCCCAATTCAGTCTGTAAGAACGTCATGGACAACTTCGTTCTGCGCCTCAAGAAATGCACGGAGCTAAATGGAGGCCATCTAGAACACATGCTGTAGAACCGAAAAAAAAAGGCCAAAGACCCTAGTATTTTGATGTGATGTTTTGAATATAATAAACTAGTTATGACCAAAAATTCATTTAATTCGGACGAAACACTAAGAAACGAGGCCTAATTAGAGTTGGGGCACGTTTTTTTTTTGGGGGGGGGGGGGGTCACCCTGTAGAAGATGAACGAAATAAAAAATTGGAGACGATATATAAAATATTTTTCGTCAAAAACTTATCTTATGTTTCTGAATTATTTAGATGAGGATTGATAATTTGTATAATATGGATTATTCAGACTAATGTTCTCATCTTAACCAATCAGATTCTTTGTTCTATTAGCAATTCATTGGGCTTCTCATAAGCAAAGGTTCGGTTGATTTTACTTACTATTTCCTATTCTATAGTATGACTAATCCCCGTTTATTTGCTGTTCCCTAAGCCAATTGTTGGGCTTCACAAAGTGTAGGATTTGAAATGTCTCATTTAGACATAATCTACCCGGCAAAACTAACCCCATGCATTTTAGCCTGACAGTTCTCCGTGGGGATGAAACGCGGAAGCCTCTGTGTAGCTTAATTGCCATAAATATATTTTCATGACTTACTACCTAGCTCTACTCACGTATCGAGCACTGTTGAAGTAAATACTGAAAATGAATACATAAAACATTATATCGTCTTATAACATTTTATATGGATACATGAAATAATATATATATATATATATATATATATATATATATATATATATATTCCCGAAACAGTTTTCCATGGTAAACAACTGATGATCCCTTTAAATAGTGTTAGAAACTAACTAATATAATAACTGTAAAAAATAAATTGACTTACATGAGTGATTTTCCACTGGAAGACTTGAGACTATAAGTTTGTTTTTTTTTATATATATATATATTTTTTTGATATAGTTTTAATGGTTGAGAAACTTCCGAGACTATATATATATATATATATATATATATATTGTTGTTGTTGTTGTTGTTATGTAAACTTCTTTATTTCTTCTGTTTATTTTACGTTTTTGAAGAAAATGAAGTACATTTCTCTTTTTTTCATAAGTCAAATCGGTCATATATAAACTCTGATAGATCAAAGTTTGAGGCAGTTTTTTCAATAAGGTCAAAAGGTCAACAACATTGCAAGATTCATGATCGCCGACTCGAGTGATCTCCCTTTGCCCTGGTGGCGGTAAGTTAATCCAATTCTCCAAATTTCTAAATGACGCTCTGATCGACTTGAAACGAGTACCTATTGTTCTCTATATTTGATCCATAATATGACAAAACTTATTAAATAAGCAAATGCCTAACGTCTACTTCGGCTACAGTGTCCGCCTTTCCTTAGATTTGATAAATTAATTATCTGTCTCTATAAACACTTGCCGTTTTTAGTGTCTTTTTCTGTATTCATTTACCTCCACTAAGGGAGGTGAGGCACAAGGTCAGGTGTGGGTTTGAAAAGACGGCGCGCTAGGAGAAATGCACTCTGACCTACAAAAAAAAATAATGAGTATTTATTTACCTCCTCACCAGAGGGTTAGGCACAAGGCCAGTTTAATCTTACTCCCACAAGGTAAGATGTGCCCCAATGTCGGGTCGGGAAAGTGGGACTTGAAAAGCCAGCGCCCGAGAAGTTGAGCACTCTGGCCATTAAAAATTGCCTGGGCAGCCCGTCGGCATTCCCCGATAGGGGCGCCTCAGGCGATTAGCAATAAACTAACCCCTTCTCAAAGGGTGAGAAGGCAAAGCCTAGGAGGGTGGACCTCCTAGAACTGCACAGGACAGACGCATGGACCGGCGTAAATCAAGCCCCGAAGGCCAAGACAATACCAGTCTATGGGGTGTAGTATCCATCGGAACAGATACTACACTTTGATCTTGACCAAAAGGCCGAGAAAAAAAAATTAATGAATATTGATTTACTCCTCTCCAGGAGTTAAGCACAAGGCCAGTTTAATCTTACCCCCACAAATAAGATGTGACCCAAGGTCGGGTCGGTAAAGTGGGGTTTAAAAATTGCCTGGGCAACCCCGTTGGCATTCCCCGGTAGGGATGCCTCAGGCAGTAAGCAATAAACTTACTCCTCCCTAAAGAGGGGAGGCAAAGCCTAGGAAGGTGGACCTCCCAGAACTGCACAGGACAAACCCATTGACCGGCATAAATCAAGACCCGAAAGCCAAGACAACACCAGTATGGGGTGCAGTATCATCGGAACAGATACTACACTTTGATCTTAGCCAAATGAGTAGCCCCGTCGGCATTCCTCGGTAAGGGCACGTAAGGCGATTAACAATAAACTAACACCTTCTCAAAGATAGAAGATAATACCTGTGAGGGTGAATCTCTTAAAACCGCAAAAAATCATACCTCAAGCCGACAAAAGCAAAGCCACTGTCGGACTGATTGTCGAAGACGTATCATCGACTGGTATGAACAAAACCTTCTTAAGCTGTGCCAGGTGGGTATGCTATGTCCGTAACAATATCTATTAAAACTCTGATAATCAGTGAAAAACGAGAGTGAGAGGATGACGTAACTAATTAAATGGTGTAGATAAGGGATAAACACATAAACGGTCGTCCGTCTGTACAATTACCATAGCAATAAGGGTTAGCTTGCATGACGCAAAAATAAGTTCATTCAGCAGCAGCAGCAGCAGCAGCGTTCAAAACGTTAAAAAAAAGTGTGTTTATTTTTATCGTAACTTGTATGTTGGACGCTTATTCGTTAAATTTCGACAATTTCCCTTTGAATTGAAAGGAGACGATAACTTTAGTCTATAACTCTTTAGGTGTATGTTTTTTACAAATATCTGCCTTCCTACATTCACACTCAGAGATTATTTTTTTTACTTTTACTAAGTGTTTGCATGTTTTTAAAAAGTATTTTGAATTTGTATTGTGCAATTTGCACTGAAGATTGCCACACCAATAAATAAATGCATATGAGCATTTTACAAATATCTTTATGTTAGCCGATACGACTGTCTGCGAAATAAAAAAAAAATAAGTAGTAAAAAATGACGTGAATCTGTCCTCTGCTATATTGATGGGATATTGAACTACATAAAAATACTGAATATAGCATAGTTTTTTCTTTACCTCGGCAACATCAAGATACTTGTTTATCACTTAATTTCATATGACTAAACTGGGCCGGGTTTGTTCTGATAATTTGAGGGTACAGTATTAACAGATTGTCTGACTTATCTTTTCGACTGGTAGTACAGAGGCCATAAATCTTAGCTAGCGCTAAGAGCGGCTACTTTATCAACAGTTATATGATATCGGAATAATTTTAATTCCATGTCGTGCGTGGAAAGGAAGACTGCACTTATTTCCGGTGTGCATTTCCGAGGTCACAACCCCATAGATACAGATGCGACTAATAGTCTACTTGTGTGAACTTCGTTTTTGACATCCAAGAAGCACCCACATTCTCCGAACATCATCTATCTATGTTATCATATTGTGGGTACGTCATCCTCTATCTATGTTATCATAAGTGGGTACGTTTGCTAGTATTCATTTCGTGATTTAAATTCACGGCTTATTTCGACATGTACATATGTTGTCGGATCAGCGAGTGCTTTCATATGCCATCTTGACTCTGAGTGTACTGCGAACGGATGTCACGACAGCCGAGGGGGTAAGAACGGATAAGGCGACTAGTACTGTTGAAGTGTCGGGGGCGACAGACGTGTAAAATGGCTGTGTATTTGAACACAACAAATCCGTTGCTAAGAATGCGCCCCATCCCGCTGCTCACAAAAGAAAAGAACCCAACTACACCGTCAAAAAGACGTCTTTCTTCAAATCCATGGTTCTTCATTCTTCGTGGTTGTGAAATAATTAATTGCAGGTGTCCTCAGTTATTGGGAGGAAAACCGACGAGCGGCAAAATGGCAAGCAGAAAAATGTACGTTGTGAACTTGTATATTAAATTGATTGTGAACTGTAATGCGTTGGGCTTTCCCTAAGGGGGTATGCTACATCTAAAAACAAAAACAAAAATAAAAAACACTTCATTTTGCTGTGATCACATTGAGCTTTTCTCTAATTAGAGTAAACCTAAGTATTTCTTTATGGCATTTTTATTTATAAATTACAAAAATTTGCCATACAGCCTCCCGTATTCATTGGCTATTGTATTTTTAAATTTTTAATTACACGTATTTTATGTATTTGTGCCACGTATAATATTCCTTCTGCCCATTAGAAATATTAAATTGATTGTAACCTTTTCGTTTAAAGTCAACGCATTCTTTTAATCCTGGTAGAACCAACCCCAATCAACAAAGGTTATCGCTCTTCTCCAGCGCAGACCCATCGGAGGCCGGCTTTAATATATGCCGATTCCAGCCAATTACATTACTTGTTTGATGGGGTTGGTGACCTTCTTAAAAACTAGTCACAATTGACGTCTCTTTTTTTTCACGCTCGCCTTTATGTAAATAAGTGACAAGGAATGGGAATTGTAAAGTTCATTTAAAAACAACGGACACTTTCTGTCCGTATAGTCCATCTTGATTCCGGATCAAAGTTCTACACTATGTTTTTTTTATAAATAATAAAATATGTTCTCCAAACACATAACAGACACTCAATCTATTATCAAACGGGGCGCGAGAGCGCTCTATCCCTTAATAGACTTCAAGAATTGCCTATGCTGGAAATCTCATTTCTTTGATCAATCATAACTCAAAAACCAATACACCAAATTAGTTAAAACTTTGCACAAAATTTTTATTTGATAGGTTCTATAAGTGTGTAGAATTTCAGCATCATTAGTCAAGACAACCTAGAGATCCAGAAAGTTCAATCATGACATCATGTTATCTGTGTGTACGTTCGTACGTATGTGCCACCCTGTATCTCATCAACTATTTGATGGATTCAGCTGATTTTTGGCAGAGATAGAGGTTCTAGGGTCTAGTTGATGGCATTTTATTATTATTGATTAC
The DNA here is from genome assembly GCA_963556195.1 of Sepiola atlantica. Classification (NCBI taxonomy): domain Eukaryota; kingdom Metazoa; phylum Mollusca; class Cephalopoda; order Sepiida; family Sepiolidae; genus Sepiola; species Sepiola atlantica. The sequence continues at coordinate 47,592,997 of OY744545.1, forward strand.
CATATACCTTAGTTTTCCAGAAAATTCCAAAAAACCTTAAAAATGACCATTATATTGAGGCATAGCCTTTACAAAAGTAGTGACATTCCATGATAAATGCCAGTATACTGAAATCATATGCCCTTAATAGGGTTAAGATGAAACTTCATATACACTAAATTTGGGAATTTGGGAATTTCCTTGCTTTTGTACATTTAGTGTATATGAATTTTCATCTTAACCCTATTAAAGGCATATGATTTCAGTATACTGGCATTTATCATGGAATATATTTATATTTCCAAAAATCATTTATTATGGAATTATACTAAAGCTGAGTATATCAATATTGCTCAGGCGGGTTGAGGAATAAACCGCCTAAGAACGGGAATGGGGCGATAAAACGTTTCTATGGGTAGATGGGGCTACAAAACTGATCTAACTATGTGTGAATGTGGAGTGGAGGACCATACGATGCAACGATGCCTGGTCTGCTCCCTACTACGTCACCGGTGTAGCTTGAAAGATGTTGCAGAGTACAACACTATCGCTAAGGACTGCATCAAAATGCTGAAAACTGTCATATGACCACATGCTTCAAAGACACGCAACGAAGAAGAATCAATATTTGTTTCCCTAAGGCTTTTTCTATATATTTTCATCACGCGGAATACATTCCTTGGTCTGGGATTGAGTTATGCCTTTTAAAAAGTCCATTTTAATTGTTCTAATTAGCCGTAATTTGCAGTTTATTCGTTAAGTCACCGTTCTTTTACAGAATTGCGGTCTATGAATCTATCTCTTTATTCTATGTTGCGTGACACTCTCGGCTTTTATTTTATAGTCTATCATCAGTCTCTCTGTATCTTTATCTGTCTCTTTGTCTGTCTGTCTGTCTCTCTCTCTCTCTTTTGCTGTTATACTTACATATTTATGAGAAAGTCAGAATAAAAGAATAAGAGAGTGGAAGAAAGAGAGAGAGAGAGAGAGAGAGAGAAAGAGCGAGCTAGAGAAAAAGATTCCCGAGTACAGCAAGACGCACTTGAAAAAGAACCGGAAGTTACATCAGCTAAAACGTTGTGATAATAGCATCCAAGATGTGAACAGTAGTCCGAATAATCCAAATAATACAATAGAATACACTTCAAGCTGGTAATACAACAAACAGTGACCACTGGTCTAGTGAATAAATAAATATTTATTCATCTTTGCTGTCATATTCTTCACTCTGTCTGTCTGTCTGTCTGTCTGTCTGTCTGTCTGTCTGTCTGTCTGTTCACTAACAGAAAAATGAAATACAACTATTAAATAGAAAATAAGAATAATCCATCATAAACAATAGGGGATATAACTACAAGTAGTAATACTATTTATTAAAATGATAATGTCTTTGCAAACTCACTTTTTCCTGATTAACATAATCTAACCGAATTGCTGATCCATAAGGTCACTGCTTATATATATATATATATATATATATATATATATATATATATATATATATATATATATATGTGTGTGTGTGTGTGTGTGTGTGTGTGTGTGTGTTAAGACTAGTGTAAATACTTGAAAGCAAACAAATATAGTAACGACAAAAAATAAATTGACTTACATGAGTGATTTTCTACTGAACGACTTGGGACTAAAATGTTTTTTTTCCGTATATAGTTTTAATGGTTGAGAAACTTCCGAGACTATATATATATATATATATATATATATTTAAAAATATGAAAGTTTTTTTAAAGATACCTACAGACGATTCCGTTTCGGATTTTTTACCCTCATCAGTGCAGGAGTGGTGGTTGCAAGCGGTAGCATGGGATCGAACGCAGTTCGTGGATTAAGACTAGAATCACGAGACTAACGTCTATGTCCACGCGGCCACGAGAGATCGTCACACGCAGTAATTGAAGTTAACGTACACTTACCGAGAGGTATGTATTAATTTACTCAGAATTACAATAACTCAGAAAACCGTGTCAAAATAGAATAATTTATTTCCCTTTCTTAGTAGGATCGACAGACGTGGAGCTGAAACATTAGCAACAAAAACCAAGAGATATCCAGATGTTCACATCCTGTAAAGTAGGTGTTACATTTTGGAGAGGACGTAAAGAATTCAATCTATTTATCCAGTCGAATTTTGAGGACCAGTCAAGTGGCTGTTTTGTGAAATAACATTGCTAATTATATTTAATATATGAAAAATATTTATGATTAAATATAGAAATATCCTTCATAAAATTGGGTATGGTATAAAATTGAATGAAAAATATTACATGTATATATATATATATATATATATATATATATATATATATATATATATATATATATATATATATATATATATTAAGGCGTTGGATGCAAGTCGAAAAATACTTGTTATCCAGGGTTTCGAATCGTACGACCGGTAGTGAATAGTCATATCTCTATGCTGATGAATCCCGATTGATAAGGGATGAAACGTATACGTACTTAGATAATAAACAACAACAAATATTTTATATTTGTCGCTCCTCGTAAAAAAGTAGAGCCCTCTTAATGGTAGTAGAAACACAGCATGACGTCACTTGCTTTATATGCATCACTCCTTCTTTAATAGTAGTAGAGTGCTTCGACATCAAGCCGCTTTATATGTGTTAAATTATCATTTGTTTATCGGCTGTTCAACTGGTGGGCGCGCGGTTTAAGGCGTTGGATGCAAGTCGAAAAAT
>OY744545.1:47603195-47610695 GCA_963556195.1 Sepiola atlantica
ATGTCGGGTTTAAGTTGTTTCTGTGGGAGATAGATACATAACACTGCTTCTAGGCCTTTTAGCCAAGATCAAAGTGTAGTATATGTTCCGATATATACTACACCCTATAGACTGGTATCGTTTCTGCCTTCGGGTATTGATTCCACCGGTCTGTGGGGTTGTCCTGCACAGTTCTGGGAGGTCCACCCTCCCAGTTTTTACCTTCTCACATTTTGAGAATGGTCAGTTTATTGCTATAGCCTGAGGCGCCCCTACCGGGAAATGCTGACAGGCGTTAGCTTTAAATGTCACAAAGACCCCCGACCCCCACCTTCCCCCTTCCACAGTGGGCTTTCATGCCTAAGGGTGGAAGCATTCTGGGAATATAATTTTGATTCCCTGAATTAATGTTTCCCGGGATGTATTGTCCTAAATACAATCTGTTCCGATGGATACTACACCCTATAGACCGGTATCGTCTTGGCCTTCGGGTCTTAATTCCGCCGGTCTGTGGGTTTGTCGTGTGCAGTTCTAGGAGATCCACCCTCCCAGGCTTTGCCTCCCCTCTTTGGGGTGGAGAAAGTTTATCGCTTACTAGCTGAGGCGCCCCTACCGGAGAAAGGCCGACGGGGCTGCCCAGGCATTTGTTATAGGCCAGAGTGCTCACCTTCTCGGGCGCTGGCTTTTCAAATCCCACTTTCCCGACCTTGTGTCACATATTCCTCCTGAGGAGTTAAATATCTTCTCCTTAAGACGGTTAAGAGACCAAAAGCGCCAGAGGAATGCCCCACGACACAACGTTAGCGCCATACTCCACCAATTAACACCAGAAAACCGACGAATCGCTCGCCGCGTCGAAAATTAACAAAAAAGATAGCGAAGAGAGAAAACTCCTTGGTCTTCAACGACGCGTGTATAATAAATGACTTGCTGCCGAAAAAAAAATATATATATATATATATATATATATAAATTCTGAAAGATTTACTAGAAGATATATAGATACTGGTATAGAGAACGCACCGCGTTTCTGTGAAGCACCCGAGAGTAGACGAAACTATTAACCAATCAGATTGGAGCAGGAATTAGACAATCAGGTTGCAAGCAAACAGACGATAACTTTTGGAAGAAATTAATTTTTACGATCTGCAGTGTGTTATAAAAATGAATTTCTTAAGATCTCTCGAAGGATTCATAGAGTTCTGTCAGCAACGGTCACTTCTAGCGAAATACTAACCCTAACCCTAACCCTTAACCCTAACCCTAACTCTAAACCCTAACCTTAACCCTTAACCCTAAACTCTAAACCCTAAACCATAAACGTTAACGCAGAAAATGTTAAAAAGAAAAAAAACTGAAAAAAAAAACTGAAAATAAAACAAACAAAAAATTGGTTAAAACCAGTGGTTTCGTATTTTGTTATATAAAAAATCAGCTTTTGAAATTTTTCGGTGCACAAAACAAAACTTTTTATTTAAAAACATTTGATTTACAATGGTTCCTTTAGGGGGGAAAAGACATCTAATTAATAACAGTTGTTTAGCTATGGTTAGTTCTTTTTTATATATGTATTTTACTTTGATTTTCTTCGTCTGACTGTATCGTCTGCTAGTCTTCAATTTATCGTTTGGTATTTTTCGCCTCGTCAACTCTCGGGCGCTTCCGAGATCTGCCCGACCGTTGTACGACGCGAAGTCACGGAAACGCGGTGCGTTCTTTATAAGAGTACCAATATATATCAAGAATGTTGTCCTCTCGGCGATCTCAACACTCTACTAGGTTGCTTGAAATATGTCGTCTGCCGATGAAAGGGAGTGGGTCGACGTTACTAATTTTGTTTTTGTAAAAAAATAGAAAAACGATTATATAGTCTACATATTTAAAAACATTTGATTTACAATGGTTCCTTTAGGGAAAAAAAGACATCTAATTAATAACAGTTGTTTAGCTATGGTTAGTTCTTTTTGTTATATATGTATTTTACTTTGATTTTCTTCGTCTGACTGTATCGTCTGCTAGTCTTCAATTTATCGTTTGGTATTTTTCGCCTCGTCAACTCTCGGGCGCTTCCGAGATCTGCCCGAACGTTGTACGACGCGAAGTCACGGAAACGCGGTGCGTTCTTTATAAGAGTACCAATATATATCAAGAATGTTGTCCTCTCGGCGATCTCAACACTCTACTAGGTTCCTTGAAATATGTCGTCTGCCGATGAAAGGAGTGGGTCGACGTTACTAATTTTGTTTTTGTAAAAAAATAGAAAAACGATTATATAGTCTACATTCCCGTCTGCAATTAACAATGTTTTTTTGCACATTAAAAATAATATACTATAATTATTTCATGTAATTTCACCTTTTGCTTAATTATACTTAAAATTATATAATATTAGCCAATTATATTTCCGGTTGAACGCTATGGAAAGCCCTACCCAGAGTCACTTCACATTGCGTATTTCATTATTACCTGTCCCGAAATTTGTATTGTTGTTCTCGTCGGATAACTGAAGACGGGGAAGCATATGAATGGGTGACCGTTAGAGAATATCAGGTCTCGTAAACAACACTTTCAGTTAATTTATCTACCCCCACAAGGTAAGATGTGACACAAGGTCGGGAAAGTGAGATTAGAAAAGCCAGCGCCCGAGAGTTGAGCACTCTGGCCATTTAAAAATTGCCTGGGCAGCCCCGTCGACATTCCCCGGTAGGGGCGCCTCAGGCAGTAAGCAATAAACTTACTCCTCCCCAAAGAGGGGAGGGAAAGCCTGGGAGGGTGGACCTCCTAGAACTGCACAGGACTGTCCCATAGACCGGCGTAAATCAAGCCCCGAAGGCCAAGACAATACCAGTCTATGGGGTGCAGTATCCATCGGAACAGATACTACACTTTCATCTTAGCCAAAAGGCTAAACTTTCATCTTACTGGCAAAAAATAAGAGACATATATTGAGTTTTGAGGTGATACGTAACTGCTAGGGTACAACATTGCAACTAATTTCAACATCTACAAACATAATGACTTGGCACAACCGGTGTGAGAAAGGGGGGAAGAATTGCTGTTTTCTGGGTCATAATCTATCCATCTAACAGTTATCGTTGGCCAGTTTTTGACCTTAAAGTAGTATTTTATTTTAGCTCCTTACATCAAGTGGCTTCATGCCTTGTCTAGAGCGATTTCAATTTTTAAAAAAATGCCAGACTTTATCGCAGACACGTATATATGCTTATGTGAAGCAATGAGAAACTAATCGCCTTTGAAATGTATATTTATTTCTACTAGGAACTTACTGGTTTATAAAGTTAATACAAAAAGACCCAAATTTTCAAGGGGTTAAGATCACGTGACGCAAAATAATATCGCGTGGGGTATGAACAATTTGGGAGTTAGTTGACTGGTACATCGATACAGAGAGACAATCAAATCATTTACCTACGACACGTCGTGCATGGTTCCAGTATCAAGTTCCCAGCTGCAATAAAGGAATTCTTAGGTGTATAAGAACGAGTTATTTTTTAAGGAACCTAAGCGTTGGTTACTAAGTAACAATATCAGCCGTACAAAGAGTACAGCTATTATTTGAAGCGTAAGCCTAAGGCAGAGGCGGGCAACCTTTTCGGAGTGAGGGCCAGATGAGACTTTTGGAACGAGATCGCGGGTCGGAGTGAAAAACGAAATCTCAGAATTACTATATTTTGTTTACATGAATAAATTGTACAAAAATTGCATTGAACATTCTACAAATCTGATATCTTTTCTCAAGAGACTTCTGTATGTGATGTTATAAAAGGCGCCGACGAAGAGCCATTTTGGAATCATATATATTATTATTATTAACAGTAAATTATACAGATTAATGTAGAAATCACCGTGGAATTTCAACTGGGTCTCACTAATCTTATCTAATATATAAAGTAAAGTCAGTCTTTCTATCGTTTCCTTGTTAGTGATAGCTTTCTTCCCACAAAACCAATATTATTATAACCAGTAAATTATACAAATTAATGTAGAAATTACCGTGGAATTTCCACGGTGTCCTGTTAGTATGTGCATGATGCAGAAAAGCAGTGGAGCATAAAAAACAAATATGCACATTTGTGTAATAAGGCTTTTTTTTCGTATGTTTACTTAACTGTGTATAAAACGCAGAATGCAAAGAAAAACCAATAAACCACAGGAAAAATAATTAATTAAAAATGTTTTTTTCCTGTGTTAAATTTTAATTTTTTTTTATCTCTTACGCAGCGGTAATATGTAACACAAGGTCGGAAAGTGAGATTGAAAAGCCAGCGCCCGAGAGAAATAGTACTCAGGCTTACAAAAAATGTCTGGGAAGCCCTGTCGGCATTCCCCGGTAGGAGCGAGTCAGGCGATTAGCAATAAACTAACGCCTTCTCAAAGGGTGAGAAGGTAAAGCCTGGGAGGATGAACCTCCTAGAACTGCACAGGACAATCCCTGATCGGCGGAATCCAGGCCCGAAGGCCAAGGGGGTACCGGTCTAAGGGGTTGAGCATCCATCGGAACAGATACTACACTTTGATCTCAGCCAAAAGGAGTTATTTATCTTCCTCCCACAGCAGTAAGATGTGACACAAGGTCGGGAAAGTGGGATTTGAAAAGCCAGCGTTCGAGAAGGTGAGCACTCTGGCCTACAAAAAATGACTGGGCAGTCCCGTCGGCATTCCCCGGTAGGGGCGCCTCAGACAGTAAGCAATAAACTTACTCCTCCCCAAAGAGGGGAGGCTAAGCCTGGGAAGATGGCACCCCACAAACCGGCGGAATCAAGACTCGAAGGCCAAGACGATACAGGTCTATAAGGTGCAGTATCCATCGGAACAGATACTACACTTTGATCTCAGCCAAAACGATGCGTTTAATTTTTTCAAATCTCTCTCTCTCATATATATATATATATATATATATATATATATATATATATATATATATATATATATATATATATCGCGCATTTTATCCTCTTACTTAACTTTGTATTTAGTTTAAAACTAATAATAACAAAGAAGGTGCATCTAATGTAAATGAATCTCAAGAAGAAAAATATGTTACCTGACTTGACCAGTGTTAGGTTATAATTAATTAGATTAAATATTTAAAAGAAAAAACGATGATCAACATTGGTCCTGAAGAAAAATAAGGTACCAGAGTTATGTCCCTTGCACACATTTCTCCTTTACAACGTTTGTTTGTGAAGATCAAATATGACAAAATAAAACAACGCCAATTCTCTGTATTTTTAATTTATTTTTTACGCAAAACTGATGACGTTTTATTCAATTTTAATGTTTGTTATTTGGACATGCGTGGTAAAAAAAGAAGTCCCTCTCTGACAACGACGGTGTTGCGGACAGGCGACCATTTTTTTAATGCTGTAAGTGAAAAAGCTATCCAGACTCGAAACAGGTCAGGTATGGGTTTTGATGAAATTGTTTCTGTGGATTCGAACCGGCCTTTTGGCTAAGATCAAAGTGTAGTATCTGTTCCGATGGATACTGCACGCCTGTCCTGTGCAGTTCTAGGAGGTCCACCCTCTTTGGGGAGGAGTAAGTTTATTGCTTACTGTCTGAGGCGCCCCTACCGGGGAATGCCGACGGGGCTGCCTAGGCAATTTTTAAATGGCCAGAGTGCTCACCTCTCGGGCGCTGGCTTTTAAACCCCCACTTTCCCGACCCGATCTTGGGTCACATCTTACTTGTGGGAGTAAGATAAAACTGGCCTTGTGCCTAACTCCGCGAGGAGTAAATAAAACACCCAGGTTCTCAGAACGCGTCGTTAACCACTTAGCCACCGTGCCGTCTACATGAAATAAGTAGGATAGTGTTAGTTGTATATAGGATTTATAGTGAATAAAGTAAACGTTCCTATTAGTCGAAAACAATTAATTTTGATCAATTACGTATTTGTGACCTATTTGCGTTAAAAACAATTTAATATTTAATAAAAAATATATAAGTATAAAAAGTTACTGTTAGGATTAGTTAGGATTGCCCCCAGAAGAAAAAAAAACATGACCAACGGATAACTAACTACAAACGGAGGGTAGAAAGTGGACCTTTGGGTTTACTTTCGACAGCCTCGTTACTCTCGCGTCCCTTATTTTGTCCTGTAGTCCTTACATTCCATGGGCGATGTTTCTGATAAAGGGGAGAGAACTGCTGTTTTCTGGATCGGAAGCTATCCACCGAACAGTTATCGTTCGCTGCTTTTTTTTTTTTTTTTTGCTTCTTACATCAAGTGGCTTCCTGCCTTGTCTAGAGCGATTTCCATTAAAAAAAAAACGCGGGGACAATCAAAGTCTTCCGCAAAGAGGAAGTACCCCCCCCATCTCTACCGGATAAGAAAACTTATCACACCTGCTACTGTCCAATATCTTGTTCGGATCGAGGGACCTACCGGCAAACCGGTGTAGTTATGTTTTGAAAGGAGGAGGTAACTGCTACAATCTCTCAAAAGCCACCATTCGCCCGTACACAAAGTATTATTGTCATATCTGGACTGGTGACTCAACCACTAGCCTCTTCCTCTTGGACAGGATGTAAAAAAAGACTTCTTAACCTAAATAGGTCCTGCACTGTCTGCCAAGCTCCAGCCCCTGTTGCATCGCCGCAGTGTTGCATCTCTGTGCCTGTTTTACGAGTACTTCAATGGAATGTGCTCCGATGAGCTTACTGCACTTGTACCCCATCAATGTAAATACACCCGACCAACACAAAAATCGCACCCCTTCACTGGAGAGGTACCTAGATTCCGGAAAATTTTCTTCTCTATTAGCTTCTTTTCTCGGACCGCTTGCCGTTGGAATTCCCTCCCTGCCCCATGTTTCCCCGATCGTACGAACATAGAGAAATTTAAATGTAATGTGAACAAATATCTTGCTGCCCAACTCCCCACCCAGGTTGCTCCTATAAATCTGACCTCTATAACAGTGGTCCCATTACGCTCCAATGGCAATATGTCTTGTTTGAGATGAACAAAAGTAAAAAAGAAAAATCTTAACCAACCTTAACGGTAACTTAACATGCTTATGCTTTCTATTTTTGAAAAATAAATTGTTTTTAATGCAAATACGTCACACATAAGTAAATAAATTAAAATGTTCCACCATAGTCGAGGGCAACCAAAAGGCTCCCCTTTCATTAGCTATTACATTTAAATGTAAAGTAGAGCGCCTTTCTTAGGATTACTCCACTTACCCTTGAACCTTCACCTTATAATGCTGTGTGTTTAACAAGGAGTATCAAGTACAATTTTTTTAGTTTTTTGTATGACTTGACCAAAGATTGAACCCCGGTGTCCCGGCCCATTACTCTAACAATTATGCCAAATTTTCGGATTAATATTGTATGTCGCCAATAATAATTCAACCCGGGGTTAGTATCTGTTCCGATGGATACTACACCCCATAGACCGGTATTGTCTTGACCTTCGGGTCTTAATTTACGCCGGTCTATTGGTTGTCTGTCCTGTGCAGTTCTAGGAGATGCCCCCTCCCAGGCTTTGCCTTC
>OY744545.1:47623195-47645695 GCA_963556195.1 Sepiola atlantica
ATTGCTTTCAGATAAGATTTTTAAAGGAATCTTAACTTACTTATCAGATCTTATCGGACACAAAGTTAATAGTTTTACTGTCTCTTTGTATATTTATTACTTATCGGCTCCAAGAGTACTTGACAATATTGCATAAAGCATCCTCGAGATATTTAGCGTGTCACTGGAGTGTAAAAATGTTTCTGCTATTTATTTGTGTGTTTGTGTGTTCGGCACCCGATCGCAAGGGTTTCAGGTAGGTGCGCAGGTCACCAGGCCGAGAGTCATCGTGAAGGTCGGATAGTCATTTACAGTTCTCCCATACTGCAATCCACGCCCTGGGTGGTAGATTAGGACGTCATGGGATTGGGGGCGTCCAGTAAGTGATTGTGAACTCTTTGGCAATCTGTTAGTATTATCAACGAGCTCGCACTTCCTGCAAATTACGTCAGTTGCCGATTGGTTTTGAAGAGCCAGTATTTTAGCCTGAAGAGATGCCCCGATATGAGTCGACCAAAGGCAACTTGCTCCTTCCGGTTGAAGGACGCCTACAAGTGGTGTTAGACTTTCTCTCCTCTTTCACTATAGATTTCTCGTACTCTCGTGTGTTCAGGTAGCTGCATTCGGATTGCTCGTCGGATGGCAGCTTTCCATGGTGTCGGGTGTGTGCCCCTCACTATCGGGGCTAAGAATGTGAATTTCAGGGGTTTTTGTTTTTTCTTGGGAGGGGGGGGGAGGCGGTTCTCAACCCTAGGCGTACTAACGACAGGACAAACACCTATAGAGAAGAGACTCCACCTCTGGTCGTCGAATTTAAAATTCTAATGCTTCTGCTGCTGTTGATATTACTACTGCTACTACTACTACTACTACTACTGCTACTACTACTGCTACTTCTACTACTACTACTACTACTATTACATTTACTACCGCTACTATTACTATTACTACTACTATTACTACTACTATTATTATTACTACTATTATATTATTACTACTACTACTACTACTACTACTACTACTACTAATAATAATAATAATAATAATACGACCCCCCCCCCAAAAAAAAAAAGATGCTGTCACCATCATTGACTGGTACCACACAAAAGTGGTCGTAAAGACTCAAGGTTGGTTGTTGGGTTTTTCGGCATATCCACCATCTCTCGATCATTTTATGCTGAAATCGTACGTGTTTTTATATTAAATAAAATTATTTTTTTACTAATGATTCACCACATATCAAGGCCAAAAGCCATCCGAGGTTAATGGGATGGATGGATTATCAGTTGAATTATGGAGAATATTATGAAAGGATTGAAAATGATGAATGGAATGAACAAAGTTTGATTACTTATGAAGAACGGTTAATGACAAGTACTTGTTGACATTGAATTTGAAGAAGACCATGTTGTAGTATGCAGGGAAGCAGTTTTAGATACGATTAATTTGTAGATTAATTTGAATTTGTAGAGATTGCGATTACATGCAGTACCTAGTATTCACCATTTTGTACTGGTCACGTTCAACGTGATTTTACGGAAACTGATGGGTCAATGTGGTTATAAATGTCAATGTGATTATAAATGTCAATGTGGTTATAAATGTCAATGTGATTATAAATGTCAATGTGGTTATAAATGTCAATGTGGTTATAAATGTCAATGTGATTATACCAAAAACTAAATTTAATTTCCATGAACAGTTTCTTTCCAAGAACCTCCCATCTGTGGAAGAAATTAAAAAAATTTTTTTTATGGAAATCGCTCCGGACAAGGCATGAAGCCACTTGATGTAAGAAGCTAACAAGAACTAAATATGATTATTGCAAAGACAGGAGATGCCTATTGGCCTTAGTCTTGAAAAGCCCAAGGCTATAGGTATGAAGAAAACAGTCAGCAGGAAGAGAGTTCCACAAGCCTGGAGTTCTTGGAAAGAAGCTACTAGAATATGAAGCTGTATTACAATGATGTATCAAAACAGCAAATTGATGGAGACCACTAGACCAACGAGTCAAACGAGCTGAAACAAAAGAAGCAGGGAATAGATCACGCAATTCCGAATACCAAATGCAAGTCATGTTTTGATTCTTTTTTCTAGCAAAAATGTGTCTCACAATGCAATTCGACACGTATACGAAAGTCTATAATTGTCTAACCTGAAGTTTGAAATTATTTCTACAAAATTATTAAATTTATATGCAATTGTTACACCCCCCCCCCCCAACATAAATACCCCCGATCAATCCGACTAGCAGCAAAATCCAACCCCTTCATTGTAAAGGTCCCTAAATGCCAGAAAACTTTCTACTCTTAATAGCTTCTTTCCTCGGACCACTGTCCTTTGGAATTCCCTTCCTGCTCCTTGTTTCCTCGACTGCACCAACATGCAGAAATGTAAACGAAATGTGAACGACTGTTTTGCTACACAAAAATCTGGCCCTTAATTCCCAGTAGACCCTTACGTCTCAGTGGCAATATGCCCCCTTGTTTGAGGTGAGCAAAAGTTTTTAAAAAACACATCGTTTTTGGTGAGTTCGCTCTAACAAAAAAAGTACTGCAGTCTTAATACTCATTGTCACTAGGAATATTTCATTTCTTAACGTATTATACTAAACAAAAGTTTTGTACATGATTGGCCTAATAGATGCAGCCATGGAGAAAGAATCGTCTGCCGATGACGAGTTAGGATCTGAACTGATCTATGACGTTCATTTACGTACTAATATTAAATATAAAGGTATTATCCCCTAACCCTTCATATATGGGTTAAATAGTAACTTGTGTCCATTGAATCATTTCGATAATTCATTGCACGACTCATCACGAGAAAGCAGAAAAATGCGACACTAATTGTGATTGGGTAGCGAATCCCAAAGCTCATCTGAAGAAAAAGTTCCCAATAAAGGAACTGACATTTCGAGAATTCACCAGATCACTGGTCAGCTGAATTAGACAGACAGACATACATACAGACAGAGAGAAAGACCAAAGTCGGCGATCGATTAAAGACAGAAATACAAAAGACTATGAATAATACTTTTTCGAATTCAACCTCCACTAAATAATAAAACAACAAAGCAAATTTCAAATTCCCCTAAGCAAGTCTTAGCGTCAGTCAAATTCTTCAACTTGTCTGTTTTTCCTTAACAAGAGCAAGATAAGTTTTCTTTTTTTATTATTGTTACACACTTGTGTTCCAATAAATATATCTCATTGTTCACAGGGTGTTTTACTTGCTTTTCGGGGCTGCCGACGCAACCGACCACTTACAACAGTTCCCGACTAAGCCGCGTCAACATCAAAATTCTGCGGATCTTTTAAACACAGCGTGGGCGTAGAGCGATCGACAGAGAAGGCAGGCAGAATATATGCGCTCCTCCTTGCCTCGGACTACATGTCTGTCACGCTTAAGTTTGAAATAGCTTTTCCACCGGTAGAAGAAACAATAAATAGACGCACTATAAAAATGTTTGTTTTTATTTATTACGTGAACGGATCAGTCAGTTTATTTGGGAGATATCATCTCATGACCCTAATACATTTTTTTCCATTACGAAACGTGAATGTAACCAACAAAACGCAAAAAAAAAAAAAAATACGGAGCTAAAAAGAATCAACATATGCACGAGAACAATTGTTTTATAACAATAGAAAAGGGTTTCTTGCCTTTTGGCCAAGATCAAAGTGTAGTATCTGTTCCGATGGATACTACACCCCATAGACTGGTATTGTCTTGGCCTTCGGGGCTTGATTTACGCCGGTCTATGGGGCTGTCCTGTGCAGTTCTAGGAGGTCCACCCTCCCAGGCTTCGCCTTCCCTCTTTGGGGAGGAGTAAGTTTATTGCTTACTGCCTGACGCGCCCCTACCGGGGAATGCCGACGGGGCTGCCCAGGCAATTTTTAATGACCAGAGTGCTCAACTTCTCGGGCGCTGGTTTTTCTAATCCCAGTTTCCCGACCTTGTGTCAGATCTTACCGCTGTGGGAGGTAGATCAATCTATCAGTTGAGAATTGGATGATGACGCCCAACCTCTTTTCCTGTAAATCGTCGGGTGATACGGACGTTTATTCAGGGCGATCGTACGGAGAATTCGCGCCCTGCAGAAATCTGCGTACAAATAAACACGGCATTATTTTTTTTTTTTTAACTCCGGCTCACATGAAAGAAACCCTGGCCAATATAAATAAACCTTTTTGACATTCATCATTGTGTTAACATCTTCTCGTCCAAACAAGAGTACATGATGACAGATACAAGATGGCGCCTGAAGTATATGGAAGAAGAACTATGCAGCAGACATTATTTTGGTACCGATGACCAGAGTTTCTCTCAACGAAACGGCTTTAGGTTACCACAGCAACGCAGAGTCAAGAGCGATTAGGATATGGCGGAATACGAGACGATGGAGAGAGAAAAAAAGAGAGAGGGGGAAAATAAAAAAGAGGAATACGTGAAGAAAACATGGTACGTTAACCCCTATATAAGTATTATCTTTAGAAGATAAAAACACTTGGAATGGACAGAGAATAAGAAGAAAAAAAGCAAAGAGAAAAAATAAGTCTATAGAATATTACAGTGTATTGTTTTGAACGAATGCAGAATTTATTTACCTCACCAGGAGGTTAGGCACAAGGCCAGTTTTATCTTACTCCCACAAGGTAAGATGTGACCGAAGGTCGAGTCGGGAAAGTGGGACTTGAAAAGCCAGCGCCCGAGAAGGTGAGCACTCTGACCATTAAAAATTGCCTGGGCAGCCCCGTCAGCATTCCCCGGTATGGGAGCCTCAGGCAGTAAGCAATAAACTTACTCCTCCCCAAAGAAGGGAAGCAAAGCCTGGGAGGGTGGACCTCCTAGAACTGCACAGGACAAACCCACAGACAGGCGGAACCAAGCCCCGAAGGACAAGACGCTACCGGTCTATAGGGTGTAGTATCCATAGGAACAGATACTACACTTTGATCTTGGCCAAAAGGCTGAGAAAATGCAGAAGAAAAGAAGAAAACAGAAGATAATGGACGAATATAAAACGTTTAGTCAACTAATACTTCTAGAAAAAAAAATTAACTTTGAATTTTGCTTTCTGAGAAAAATATAAATAAGGGAGAAAACTTGAAAGTATTCTCGTTGTCTGTTCTTTTACGAGAAGTGTGTTATTTCTGTTTTAGAAAAGAAGCACTTATCTATTTTAAGTGTGTTATTTCTGTTTTAGAAAAGAAGCACTTATCTATTTTAAGTGTGTTATTTCTGTTTTAGAAAAGAAACACTTATCTATTTTAAGTGTGTTATTTCTGTTTTAGAAAAGAAACACTTATCTATTTTAAGTGTGTTATTTCTGTTTTAGAAAAGAAACACTTATCTATTTTAAGTGTGTTATTTCTGTTTTAGAAAAGAAACACTTATCTATTTTAAGTGTGTTATTTCTGTTTTAGAAAAGAAGCACTTATCTATTGTATGTATTGTATGTATTGGTTTGCGTCAGCGGTGCTTGATCTTGATTGGCTAGTAAACTGACTGGTATATTAATTGGTCAGTTGAAAATAACCATAAATGAAATGTCAGACGAGGTCAACATGATGAATCCGAGGTCAGGATTACAAGGCTGTGAGACTTAACGTAAACGGATGCGACGTCACATGGCTCAAACAGAGAGTGAGCGAGAGAACAGTTTTTTTTTTCAGTTTCTTGCTGGCACGCCACGTGTAAACATGTAAAAATGGAAATGCGCTCACAAGGTATGATTAAACAGTGATTATAGATCTTTCTCCATCCAACTGGGCAGTGATTTGGAACGAAGATCAAGTCGAATAAATCTCTTCTGTCTTCTAACGCTCTAGCAGACGGTATGCAATTGAATCAGCTCTGTTTCTATGGTACTAAAAAATACGAGCTACGTTCAGAGAGTAACCACGCGTAATCTGCGTTTAACAAGACGTAAATGACAACTAAATAACGTTAATACCTAACAAGATAAAGTAGCCATTGGTAGTTCGAATCTGCTACGAGAGTATATATTGGGTTGCGAGTAACTTTTTTTTTTAATTTAAATTCTAAAGGTTTAATAATAAAAAAAAGAAGACATTATACTAATTAAAGAATAATGTATTCTCTCTTGTTGTTTACGACTTCTTCCCAACGTTCGACAAGATTTTAAATCAATCGTTGGTAGAAATAAAATTTTAAAAAAACTTAAAAACAACAAAAGGTAACAATTTGAATCGTTTTAAAATTTTCCCATTCTTCATACAGTAAAATAATTTCCAATCTTTAAATAACTAAAATCACTGTCACTTTTAAAAGAAATTATATAAAATTCGGCAAATGCGGAAAAGGGTTGAAGAAAGTGTCTACGGATGCCTGAAAGTGATACAACAATTTTTTTTATTCATATTAATTTCAGACTTTTCTTTTTTTCATATTAAGTTCAGACTTTTCTTTTTTTCATATCAATTTCAGACTTTTCTTTTTTTCAGATTAATTTCAGACTTTTCTTTCATCATATTCTAATAATTAACATAATACAGACTATTTGAAAAATAATTTATTTGATTGTTTTCAAAACTTAAAAAGTTTTCATTGAAAAAAAATAAACAAAATAAAATAATCTTTTTCTTTCAAGAAATAATGTTTTTGAGCAACGGAATATGATTTTTTTTTATTCAATGTGTTTTTTTAATATTTAGTGAAAATAATGTTTTTTCGGAGGGTTAGGGTTAGGGTTAGGGCATTTCCATTTCTAAGAAAAAAGTTTGATTCTGGAAGTTACTCCATTTCCAAAAAAGGTTTTCACTATTATTACAAAAATATGTTTTGAAAACAATCAAATAAAAACAAATACATTATTTTTCAAATAGTCTGTATTATGTTAATTATTAGATTATGATGAAAGAAAAGTCTGAAATTAATATGACAAAAAGAAAAGTCTGAAATTAATATGAAAAAAAGGGAAATCTGAAATTAATATGAAAAAAAGAAAAGTCTGAAATTAATATGAATAAAAAAAAAGTGTTGTATCACTTTCAGGCATCCGTAGACACTTTCTTCAACCCTTTTCCACCGGAAGCCAGCGTTCCTACCTGTTATGCCCATTCGCCATAAATTGTAACAATTAGATGTATTAAAGTTAAATGAAAATCCAAAAACCTACGTAGAGTGGGCTTCTAAAACGATTAAGTCCACAGGACGACTGCTGATGCAATAGGTCAGTACCCCTACAAGAATGTATTGACGTTACATCTCAAGGGCCGCCTTTACAACGCGATGGTTGACTAAATTGCCACACACAGCTATACCAACAAAAGTCACATTCTTTCGAGGGTCGTCCAAACTGTGCAATAAAGAATAATGATTTTTCGTAGGATTCCTACTTTGGGGGTCGCGCGTGGCAATTACCCACTGTCTGAGAGAACACGTTTTATATGATCTTCATGATCTATCATGTTATATTCGATTTGGGAACAATTCATTTTAAAATTGTTAAAGTCTAAATTTTCACACGCAGCGACATCAGATATTTCTCAATGATTTTTCGACATTTTTTCTTACGTGGACATTGCATTTTAATGATCTGTAAATAAATTAACTTACATTAATGATTCCAAAATAGAATTATCGAAAAATAGATTGGAAAATCTGAAAAGACAATAAATTCCAAAATTTAAATAAAACGGCAGGAACTTAGTTGCTAATCAAATATCAGCTAAAATTGGTGCTGATATTTTATTTTTCAATAACTGCCGCGTTCACCTATTTTACGTGGCTACCTAAGTCATCGCGCCGTTCCTTGGTCAAGTGTGCCAAGATGCGATGCCTCAAAATATTTATGTCTCGAAGCTATCAAAAACAAAACGTCGAAACAAATGAGTTCAAACGAAATTCGCTTTAGAATTTTTTGCAAGAAAACGATTAAGATATTTTGGTAAACAAAATGGATCCACAGAAAACAAATATGAACAATTGTAAAAAAAATGTCCTTATTTACTTGCCTCCCTACGAGGGAAGAGTTAGACACAAGGTCGATTTTTAATGTAGGGAAATCCACCTCCTCAAAAATGGGCACTTTGCATTAGAACAAAAATTAAACTTTATTTATTCACTGACCGTGGACAGAAAAATGGAGTATCAAAACAGATACTACACTTTGCTTGTAGCTAAAAATCCAATGAGGAAAAAAGTCAAATGAAATGTTTAAAACAAAATACGGTTAGGAAAAGAATTCAACGAGATATCTCCGACTCTTAAGAGAGTCTTTAATAATCGAAATGTATGATGTTAAATCTTTGGCTAGCCACAGTCGACATCAGATAGAATTTGATGACGGCAGACGATATGCATAACAATCAGAGAAAGAGGAGGCACAACTAAGACCCCGGAGAAGAAAGAGACCAAAGACACAAGCTGTATCGTTCAGCTGACTTGCACTAAGGAAGTATTCATGAAATTATCGACAAGCAAATTGTTGTCAAAAGGGCAATTGTTGCGTGTTTATCAAATGATAATTAAACAGAATCAATTCTTGTTCTAGAAGAAACGATATGATTTTTTAAATTTATTATTAACTTTACATTTCATTGAATCCATCTATTTTCTGAATCAGATGCGATAAAAAAGAGAACGAAGCAAAAACAGGCCCTTTTTTACTTTTCCTAGGTATGACCTTAAAAGACATCAAGTAATGAGGCCTCCATTTGGGAGCTGTGGGGAATGTGGAGTTGCCCCTTAGTTGCCATTGCTTCCAGGTCCATACTGGGCCGGAGTGGTAGTACCTGTAAGGGTCTCATCTATGGGTCAAATAAAACCTACTGGCGCTACCAAATCAGGCTGTCTGAAATTATTGACTTCCAGACTCGAAATGCACCAAACATTGATGTTTTATTGTTTTTTTTTTCAAAACTCAATCATGTTCTGCAAAATCCAAAACAAAAAAAAAAAAACAATTTCGTTCCTTCCCCTCCCTTTCCCTCCTCTCTCCTCCCCTCTCTATCCCTCCGCTTTCACTCAACCAAACACCATGAATAAATACTTAAACATATAAAAACAACTTGAAGCATAAAAACCTTCACCAAAATGACCGGATTCAGCATTAAATAACCTGAAAAGGGTTGATATGCCATAAAATAAAACAACCGACTTTTACCAAAATGACCTGATTCGGCATTAAATAACCTGAAAAGGGTTGATATGCCATAAAATAAAACAACCGACTTTTACCAAAATGACCGGATTCAGCATTAAATAACCTGAAAAGGGTTGATATGCCATAAAATAAAACAACCGAATTTTACCAAAATGACCTGATTCGGCATTAAATAACCTGAAAAGGGTTGATATGCCATAAAATAAAACAACCGACTTTTACCAAAATGACCTGATTCGGCATTAAATAACCCGAAAAGGGTTGATATGCCGTAAAACAAAACAACCAAACCAAACAGCATGAATAAACATTTGAAGATATAAAAAACTTGAAGCATAAAAACTTTTACCAAAATGATCAGATTCGGCATTAAATAACCCGAAAAGGGTTGATATGCCGTAAAACAAAACAACCAAACCAAACAGCATGAATAAACATTTGAAGATATAAAAAAACTTGAAGCATAAAAACTTTTACCAAAATGATCAGATTCGGCATTAAATAACCCGAAAAGGGTTGATATGCCGTAAAACAAAACAACCAAACCAAACAGCATGAATAAACATTTGAAGATATAAACAAACTTGAAGCATAAAAACTTTTACCAAAATGATCAGATTCGGCATTAAATAACCCGAAAAGGGTTGATATGCCGTAAAACAAAACAACCAAACCAAACCTTTTTGGCGATTTCCGTTGTTTGCTAGCATGGTTTCAGCCCGTGTCACAGAAACACCGTCGTAAACAGCGCGTCATGTCGGTCTTTATCGAATGCAAGTCTTCGATTGGTTAACTCAATTTACGACCAATCAAATTAGCTCTTAACAAAGTTAGAATCCAGCGATTTTAGCCTCGATTCCACCTGGCACTTAATACAATAAAAAGAAAAGCAGAAGAAAAATGGTTGAATAAATAAAGGATACTCTTTGTTCTAACTTATATTCTCCCCCCCCCCCCCGTGTAACCTTGTTATCGAATTCTTTAGGAATAGAACGTAAAATTAACACACGTTACGATTTAGGTTTTGTACATTTAAGTTTGTATCTCTCTCTCACTCTTTCTTTGTCTCTATCTCTCCCTCTCTCCCTCTCTCTCTGTCTCCCTCTCCCTCTTTCTCTGTATGTCTCTCTCTGTATATCTGTCTCTGTCTCTTTCTTTGTCTCTCTCTCTATATATATATACAGGGTTGCCCAAAAGTAGGTTTACAGTTATCATTTAATATTTGAAGTTTTTTAACTAGGTTATTCGAAAAAAACTTCAACCATATAAAAAATAGTTTAATAACTGTAAACCTACTTTTGGGCCACTCTGTATATGTATATCTGTGTTCATCCTTGTTACTATCTATCTATCTATCTATCTATCGATCGATCGATCTCTGTCACTCTCTATCTCTCCCTCTGTCTGTATGTCTATCTTTCACAACTTTATTCTGAAACCGATTATACGAGCTTAACCACTGCGCTTTGCAGTTAAACGTCTCCGAGAACGTTCTAGGTGAAAGGTGTTGTATCTGTAAAGAGAAATTGAGCATACGTGTTCATTTCGTTTGCGTGTGACAGTGTGTGTATAATGGGTAGATGTTGTAGATTTGTGTGTATGTTAGTCTGCCTGTATTCTTAGTAAGAGAGTGTCTGTAAATACGTTCGTTTAGCGGTGGATATATGCTGTCGCTATCTTTAGTAGTTCGTGTCATATCGTACGCACGTCTGTTGTCTCTTGAAAAAACACCGGAAACGAAAGGAAAGAAGGAGTTGTAAGTTTTGGGTTTTTATACTACGCGCGAGATTTGGAGGTGAATATTTCTTTGCAGCGATTGATTGAAAGAAACTGCTAATGTTAGCTTTTGTGCTATCGCGAGTCGATATGTAAATTAACAATATTCGCTACCTACGTCGTTGGAATTCACCCATTCATCCTAAGTCATGCAGTTCAACCATTACGAAGAAAACAAAATAACGTATAAGAACGTTTTTTTGTGTTATTTTGGTAGCGTATATTAACGCCGTATACTATCTATACGGTATGTTTTATATTGGATTTGAAATATATTAATGTGGTCTAAACTGTTTAGAGACACCGAAACTTAAGTTTAGTAAAGATAAATAGAGAGTTCAAAAGAACCCAAGAACGTTCTGGAGAAAGATACGGCTTTTGTCTTTAAATTAAAATTGAGTACACATGTTTGTTTCAGCTGGCGCCGTGTGCATTTACGTGTGTGTAAATGAATAGGCATGAAGATATGTGTGTGTATTAGTGTGCCATGGTTTTAGTAGTGAAATAATGTAGGTGTGTTCATTTCGGCTAGTGCCATGTGCGTTTACAAGTGTGTAAACGGGATAGGCATATGAATGTGTATGTGTGTATTTGCGTGCCTCTTTTGCTAGTGAGGGAGTGTGTGTACTACCGTTTGCGAGAGTGTTCGTTTATCAGTGTATATATGCTGGCATTGTTCAGTAGTCCGTAAAAGTCTCTTTTTATGCGTGTGATTCTCACCGAGAGGTCATTCGACTCTCCAAGGAGGTTAGGCTTGTGCATGACGTGCGTACGTCCGTTGTCTTTGGAAGCAATAAGAAAAAAGAGAAAGAAAGCTTCGTGTTTGTGCTTTTATAGTACGCACTGAATTGTGTTTGTGCTTTTATAGCACGCGCTGAATTGTGTTTGTGTTTTTATAGTATGCGCTGAATTGTGTTTGTGTTTTTATAGTACGTGCTGAATTGTGTTTGTGTTTTTATAGCATGCGCTGAATTGTGTTTGCGTTTTTATAGCACGCGCTTCTGGTTAGAGATGGTGCCTCGTCAAGAGTCGATACGTATAAACCACGTTCATTGTCGCTGCTGCTTCCAACAATAGCGAACCAGATCCATCCACCACATGAAGTATCTGAATAGCTCCACTGCGAAAGTTTGTATTGGATAATTTGTTTTACGGCACATCAACCGTTTTCGGCTTATTCAAAACAGCATCTAGTAACTTGGGTAAAAGTTTTTATACTTCAACTTTTTAAAATCGTAAAATATTCATTATTATTTTTTATGATAGGGTCATCACTTATCAAGGCGAAAAGCCACTTGCGAATAAGGTTTAATTATATGAGTAGATTGTCAACCGAAAGATGAGGAACAATCAATGGTATTCGTTGTAGGGAAGCACTATCGCGGTAATGTGTTCCACAAAGAAGCTCTGCCCATGGAAATTCCGACGGACGCTAGCCACACTGATGAAGAAAAAAATAGTTTTCCATTGTGGCAATAAGACGGGTTTTTTGCTATACATGTCTTACAGAGACGAAACGGAGATCAGAGCTCAGTCGAGCGTCTTCCATAGAAATAACGATAGAGTAGAGAGAGACTAGAAACGTCTCTTCTGTGAGAAAAGTGAGTGCATGTAGGGAAGAGAAGAGATCATCCGCCACTAGATTTCGAAGTCGATATTGTACTCTGTCAAGGCAGGAAATAGTGCTCTGATGGGCACCTCCCAAGATGTGAAAACAGTACTCGATCTCATGACGTATCTGACGCATTCATAACGATTCATTTGCTTTCTTTGTTTTACGGCATATCAACGCATTTCCACGTATTTACTTCCGAATCCAGTGATGTTGGTAAAAGTTTTAAAGCCCCGCTTTCTTTAAATCTCAAAATAGTTATACATGGTGTTTAGTGTGGTTAATTATTCATGACGTAAATGTGTGTGTATAACACGGCATATAATCCATTGCCATATTCAGTAGAGATTTTACTGAATTATATACTGGTCGGTTCTACTACTTCAGGTCAGAGTTTCACCGGATCTAATGGCAAATAGAGGTTAAACTTCACACTTCGAAAAACTCTTAGATTGGGGCCTTATTACCGAATAATGTCGTACTTAGGACAGAAGAAATATATCACCGTATTACAAGAGGTCATCCAATCATTTCTGTCCGGATTATAATCCTCTGAAATTTAATAGTTAGTCTACTAGATGAACCATCTCTTCCCCCGTGGGTCTAGTATAATACTACTAATGATAATCTCGCTTACTTGTTTGCATATTGTATCTTTTACAAAATGGCGGGAAAGGCAAATCGAACGAGAAGTGATGAGAAGAGGAGAATAAAGAGATGTAGCACTAGCGGTAGTTGCGTAAAAAAGGAAGACTATTAGGATGCGGATGTCGTAAATAAATAAATAAATGACGTAAATTAAGAAAACATGAAAAAGAATAAAGTAGTAGTAGAAAGAGGAAGAAGAGGAAGAAAACGATGAAGAAGAGGGGGAAGATGTAGAAGAGAAAGAAGAAGAAAAAGAAGAAGAAGGGGAGGAAGAATCAGCAGCAGTAGCGTAAAGAGGCTGACATTAATAAATAACATAAATTAAGAAGAAGTAGAAAACTTGAAAATTATAAAACATTATGAAAATTATAATATAGATTTTCGGCTGGCAACAGGAAGTACATTATGCTCATCAATTATTGCCGGACAACGCCGAGTGGGCTTTCTAGTGGAAATCTAAAAGTAAAATGATGCTAACGACATTCTTAAAACTATCTTTTTTATTTGTATTACTAAATCGCGTTTTCTAATATACCTGTGAGAATGTTCCTACATTTTCGACTGTGATGTATCTTTAAACATCTAGTGTGGTCATAACAAATATGCTTTGTATATGGATCTGCAAACGCTGTAAACACTCCTTTGATTGATTTTGTAGCGCATAGATGTATATTTGAAAACAATTATCTTCAAGATATTTATATAAAACCAGATATAAAAGTAAATAAGTGTTTAGTTAATGTTATAGTTAGATGGAGAGATTCCTGTATAGTGATGCAGTTAAGTAAAGGCTAGACAGTAAACCGGTTTCGCTAAATGAAATAATCCGGTCCTTACACCACAGATAAATAGATTCACTAGTCTGCTCTCTATTTCCCCCTTAGTAATGAAAGACGCGACTATTTGTCTTTTTAAATATAAATTACTGAACTTATTTATTTTTATAAGAATAGAAAACATAATAATATGATATATCTTTTAATATTTTTATCCGGTTATCATAATTTATTGTTCATTGTGTAACGTAGACCACATTTTGAGGTTATTTTTAGGAACTCATTCCATGGGGTCCTTCTGCGTCGTTACTGAGTTCTCGTTTACTGTTACGATCAACAGCTCAGGCTACAATTTTGTTCCAAAAAGTCCTTCTCTCTTCTACATATGTCGTAAAATAAAACGGTGCTGAAAATAACAACTTTCCCAATATAACATCTTAGAAAAGGGGAGCATTTTGATATAGTTAGTAGTTAAGGAGTCAGTCGGTGAGTGTCATCAGACGCCCATGTTGAGCCTCTGTTATTAGAACCGCCTCGCTGGTAGTTGAAAGTTTCAGAGAATTTATGATGCAACCAACCCTGCTGGTGACAATGGTTGGCAGATGTAAATAGAATCATATTATAAAGATTCTACGCTTATGATGCAATTTTCCACGTATATACATGTCAGAAAGGTCCTAAGACAGGGTGCTGCTGCCACATCTGGGGAAGTGACGCTCAAAGAACTATTTCTCGCCGTCTTGTGGGGGGACGATCTTTTCTCTTCATCACAGCTCTTTTTCACAAAGGAGCCGTTTCTAATATAATATATCCGTATTTTCATAGAAGGCGCTCGACTAAGCTCTAATCTTTGATAGCCTTCTTTAAAACATTCATAGCCAGAACATATCTCCTTGCCATCACTTCAAAAATGTTCTTTCTTCGTCTGTTGATTCCTAACCAAACAGAATTTCCATGAAAAAGTTTCTTTCCAATATCTTCCCATCTGTGGAACACATTGCCATGGGGCTGCTTCACTGCAGATTACAATATAAAGTCCAATATCAATAAATATTTGTCGAGCCTTCCTCCTTGAGTAATCGAATTTTGTCCATTCCATTCATCATTTTCAATCCGCTCATATTATTGTTCATCATCTAAGTGAAAATAGCATGCACCCTGACACCCTCGAGTGGCTTTTGAGTGATGGCTCATTAGCATATAAAAAGAACGTATTCACCCATTTATACCAGGACATGTTGTTTAACTTCTACGAAGATGACAAGACAAGATATACTGCATAATGACGTTGACACACCAGTTCTCGTTAGATCACCGAAGTTAAGCAACGCTGAGCCTGGTCAGTCCCAGATGGGTGACCATTTTGGAATACTAGGTGCTGTATGTTGGAGGACATCAACAACCTAACGCTGTCGTCTCCCTTAACCGGGATATACATGCGACATGGGACCGCTTGTGAATTTGATACTCTCATGAAACTTTCTCTAACCCGTGAATGCCGTACCAGATACATGTAGGTAGGTAAGAATACAAGATGGCGAATCAGACCCTGTCATTACGTGGAGTGTTCCGATGAGACCACTGAGACGATCTCGAGGGAGAATAATCTACAATAGCAGACTATTCTGTTGTCTTCAGCCGACGTATTCAACGTTCAAGGATTTCAATCTTAAGCCCGACATCTTCCCCGTGTTTGACGTCAGAGATAATCAAATTCGCAAATTCTAATCCAAGAGAATAAGATTATTGAGAAGAGTGTTAATCTTTTATCTCGACTAGGATTGGAATAACAACAGATGATACGATTAACCTGGCGCCTGAAACGTAACTTCAGCGTTAGTGTACAACATTTTATTCTTACTGAAATAAAATATAAACCCTATTGGAATAATCGGAAAACGTACAAAAGAACCTTATCTCTAATATTGAGGAGAACTCGCACAGTCTCTCTCTCTCTTTCTCTCTCTGTATATTTAATTATTATTATGGTGATACTATGGACCAAGAGAGAAGAATTATTATTATTATGGTGATAGTATGGACCAAGAGAGGAGGATTATTATTATTATGGTGATACTATGGACCAAGAGAGGATTATTATTATTATGATGATGATGATGATGATAATGATAATAATAATAAGAATACTACTACTACTACTACTACTACTACTAATAATAATAATAATAATAGTTCACCCCAAACAAGGAAAGCCGCCACTGTAGATGTAAGGGGCTACTAAGAATTAGGATGAAAGTTTTTTTTTTCATTTCTGCATTTCGGTAGTGTCGGGGAAACAGGGAGCAGGGAGGGAGTCACAGTGGCCGGCAGCATGAGAAAAAAAGCTATTGGAGTAGAAGGCTCTCCAGCATCTGTAGACCTCCACAGTGACTGGATGAGACTTAGCTGATTGTCGGGTTGGTCTAGTGTATTTACGTCCAGTGGGACACCAGAGCAGCAATTTCATCGGACCACAATCCATTGAAGTACTTTTAAAACAGGCACAAGCATGCAACATTGCGGCGATGGGGCAGGGGCTGGAGCTTGATGGATAGTGAGGGGGCCTATTAAATTAGCGACTCTTTTGTTAACCTTATCTAAGAGGGAGAGACTAGTGGATGATGCAACAGTCCAGATGTGACAACAATACTCTATACATTATTATTATTAGTAGTAGTAGTAGTAGTAGTAGTAGTTGCTGTTGTTGTTGTTGTAGTAGTAGTAGTAGTAGTAGTAGTAGTAGTAGTAGTAGTTTATATCTTCCTCGTCGTGGTAGGGACGGTGACAACGTGGAAATTGGAGAGCTATTCGACTACTAGGGCTCTGTTGAAAATTTATGAAGATTCACCATCAGGATCCATCGTCCCCTGGCCGTCTTTGCGTTTAGCAAGTAAAAGTGTTTCATAAGCGGAACTGCAAATCAATCGACCTAAAGTGACAACGTTGCTTCTGCGTCGTTCCTTTGCGTGTTCTGGGCCAAACCTTCCCCAACTTCGCATGTAACCGCGTAGTCTTGCTGTTTTCGGTGTCGGGGGGGGGGGGGGGTAAACACCCGAAATCCTGCAGATTGACGAATAGCTGCGACCGACGATGAGGACTTCGTACCTGAGGCACGATCTTCTTGAGCCTCATACAAAAGTCCGACTCGCCTAACAAAAACACCAACAACAGTAGTAGCTCACACATCCATTCCAGACGAGCGAGACATCCTAACTCGTCTTTCAAACCTCAGTCCTAGTCACTGCAGCGTCCGTGGTAGCGAAGTGGCGGACAAGAAGGCCACACAAGGGACGAAAGATGACCAATTGAAAGCCCGATACCACTACGACGCAGCGAAAGCGGTGATCATCCGAGCGACAAAACCACCCCCATACAGGCATGAATAATTCAGGCGGATCTATGTGGATCATGGGGAGAAACTGAACGGATTAGCTGAACAAGTGATCACCACTTCACCCTCAAATACTGTTCGGAGAAGATCGGGCGTGCAGAATGTACGGAGTAGTAGAGGAGACAGCAGAAGTGTCGTCTACGATTGCCCTCGGATCTATCGACCGCCGAAACAACCTACTCTACCAGATGATGTGGTCAACCTCCCACTCCTCGTCCTTCGGATATGGGAAAAGTGGACCTCCTCTTCCGACCTGACAGACGTCTCTCACCTAGCAACAAGGAGAGGATGCCCCTTTCGTCTCGTAGCTTAACAGCAACAACAGCAGCACTAGTATTTTCGTCGTCGTCGTCGTCATCACCATCATCATATTCATCATCATCATCATTTAATCATACAAAATGCATGCTAAAATATTCCTCAGATTTGGGATTGAGTTATATTTGAAAAACCTTCCATTTTAATTGTTTTGATGAACCGCAATTTGCAAATAACTCATCTCTTACTTTCACTTTCTATCAGTTTCACTTTCTCTCAATGTATGCCGTGTGCCCCCCCCCACTATTATTCTATTCATCGTTTACTAGCGGTACCCGTGTAAATTACACGAAATGATGTTTTTAATACTAATTATCTTGTTCCTAACCTATACATGTTTAAATAAAATATGGTAATATTTGACTTGTATATTTATTTTTAAAAAATGAACAATACATGAAACAATTTACAAAACTTCTTTATATACAATATTTCTAGTGAAGGTAATATTTCGACGACTAAACCTTATTTTGTAAATGCTTTAGATCAAATTAAATTTCGCTCCAATTCATGAGTAGCATAAAAAGATTCGGAAGGTCGTTGCTTTTGATATAAGCGTGACACATGAAATAACACACATGCTATCGTATTAATATGTGTCTTCCCGGTCGTCCACTCCCTACCTCCCCTCCCCCCTCCTTCGATGTAGAAAAATCTTACGTTGGTTGGATTCGAACTATAAACCAGTCGGGCCGACGTCAAAAATCGACGTCATAATCCTACGTCGTTAACCGTTGCGCCAAAGGGAAATACTCGAAAATTCGACGAAAATTAGGTGACTCGAATGCTTTTCCAAATCTAGGTGCGGCATGCATGCGCAGAGCTTTTGATGTAAGCGTAGACAAACGAACACACACGCTATCGTATTAATATATAGATTACTCTCTCTCTCTCTCTCTCTCTCTCTCTCTCTCTCTCTCTCTCTCTCTCTCTCTCTCTCTCTCTCTCTCTCTCTCTCTCTCTCATCATCATCATCATCATCATCATCATCATCATCATCATCATCATCATCATCATCATCATCATCATCATCATCATCATCATCATCATCATCATCATCATCATCATCATCATCATCATCATCATCATCATCATCATCATCATCATCATCATCATCATCATCATCATCATCATCATCATCATCATCATCATCATCATCATCATCATCATCATCATCATCATCATCATCATCATCATCATCATCATCATCATCATCATCATCATCATCATCATCATCATCATCATCATCATCATCATCATCATCATCATCATCATCATCATCATCATCATCATCATCATCATCATCATCATCATCATCATCATCATCATCATCATCATCATCATCATCATCATCATCATCATCATCATCATCATCATCATCATCATCATCATCATCATCATCATCATCATCATCATCATCATCATCATCATCATCATCATCATCATCATCATCATCATCATCATCATCATCATCATCATGCGAGCACATGATGACCACCATAGAATAAACAAGAGAGAATTCAAAGATTATCTATCGCAATATCTTGCTTCTAAACTATTATCTCTACTCTTTTATGTTTCGTAATTAAATTCTTCAGTTTTATTTACTTCGTACTAAGAAGCCGTTCTTTGTACGCGAAATTCTTTTCAGGTTTATCGGTGATTAGGTTGGTTTTAGAAGTGTTCAAATATCCTTTTGTCTTCGCCGTCTTTTGTTTTTGCTCTTATTGTTAACAGAAACCTCATAATATTCCAGCCCTGCACGTAAAGACATCACAGTTTCATGAATGAAAGGTAACGGGGAAATAATTACCATTTCCAAAACCGTTCATAAAAAAATGTATCTATTCCCAATGGAGATTTGTTATCTGTCTATCTGACACCGAAAGTATACTATTACTTCTATTTATAATGGAGATTTTGCATCTGTCTGTCTGAAGCCGAACTATACTATTAGTATCTTTCAGGGAGGTGACGGTGGTTAAGTGGATATCGACACGGGCTGAAGACCTGGGTGTTCCAAGTTCGAATCCAGTCGGTTCCACAGTATCACTTTCACTTAGGGATGTTGGCAACCTTCTCGTGGTCCTTCCCGTAAGTACCCGATATCTTTCCAGAAAGATTTATACCTAGAAAAACATCGGGAGAAATTAATGGCAACACCAGAATCATCTGATTCACACGAGAGAAGAAGTATCTTTCAATACTCAATTCGGAGGGAGCGAGTAGTATCTGTTCTGTTGTCATCATACCACCCTCCCAGGCATTACCTCTTCGTTTTGGGGCGCAGTATATTTTACGGTCGTTCGTCATGATACTAACATCCCATGAATTACCTTCTCCTTTTTCTTCTTTGTATTTGCTCCGTGGCCATGGTACGATCCTCCCAGGGATTACCTTCTTTTTGGGGGGGATAAAGTTAGTGTAGTATTTGTTCTGTGGGAGGTGACAGTGGTAATGTGGTTAACGACACGGACTAACGACCTGGGTGTGCCAACTTGAATCCAGTTCAACTCACAGAAACACTTTCACTTAGGATGTTGGCAACCTTCACGTGGTCCCGCCTTCCTAGAAAGAATTCGAACTAGAAAGATATCGGGGAAACCACTGCAAAATATAGAATCATCTGATTCATAAGATATAGATGAATGAATGAGTTGTTTTGTTGTCATGATACTATCCTCCCAGGCATTACCTAGTGTAGTATATATTCGTCTGTCATGATACTATACTTCCAGGAATTACCTCCACCTTTGGTGAGGTAGTGTTGTAAGCAGAGACAGCTTATACATAATTCAACCCATGACAAAATATGCTAATTAGATTTAAATTTTAAAGTTCAATTTTATACAAGTTAAAAAGTTAATGTAAACATTTTACTTTTTTGTATTTCTATTAAAAAAAAAATCGGTTCCAACTTCCAAATTTAAAAAGCCTATGTTGATAGATCCGAAAC
Organism: Sepiola atlantica; assembly: GCA_963556195.1. NCBI lineage: Eukaryota > Metazoa > Mollusca > Cephalopoda > Sepiida > Sepiolidae > Sepiola > Sepiola atlantica. Next base: position 47,643,785 of record OY744545.1, read on the forward strand.
ATCAGGAAGTTTCCTCGGATATTCTGCTGGCTTGGAAAGACCAAGAGCAGGTTCGAAGCGTTTCGTTCTGATAATGACGATGGAGAAGAGCTCATAGAACCAAGTCAACTCACTATGGTCCCACGTGCGGTGCGACGTTGATAGACCCAGGAGGTTGAGGAAGTTCCGCGTGGCGAAACCAATCACTCCACTCATTATTTAAGACGAGTTTGTTGTTGGTTAAAATACTCATCTAGTTCGGTCATTCATCTGAGGTTTTGAGATGGTAACCTTTAATTTAGACGCTGACACATACACACAAGCATGTAAGCACACATGTCTACAAGTCGTTCATAAAACAGTGACACAATTTATTTTCTAATTTAAAACTCTGAGGTGGGCGGCGGTTTTAGTTAGTTAATACCAGAACCCAATAATAGGTCCCTCACTGTCAGCTAAGCTCCAGCCCCTGTCCCATCGCCGCAATGTAGCATCCTTATGTTTGTTTTACAAATACTTCAATGGATTATGCTCCGATGAGTTGGCTACTCTGGTGCCCCCTCGACGTAAATTCACTAGACCAACTCGACATTCTACTAAATCTCATTCATTCACTGTGGAGGTCCCCAGATGCCGGAGAGCATTCTACTCAAATAGCTTCTTTCCTCGTGCTGCTGGCCTCTGGAACTCCCTCCCTGTCCCCTGTTTCCCCGACAGTACTGACATGCAGAAATTTAAAACTAATGTAAACAGACATCTCGCTGCTCAGATGCCGATTTAAGCTGAACCACCAATCCTTCTCCCCTTTTCTTTTTTCTCAGTAGCCCCTTACGTTTACAGTGGCGGCCTGCCTTGTTTGGGGTGAATCATGTTGTTAAAAACACGCCGTGAACAATAACAAACATTTATTGGAGCACATGCCTAACAATAATCAAAATCAAAAGGTTGCCTTGCTCTTGTCGGCAAAAAAAGAGACAAGTTGAGCAATTTGACTCATGCAAAGTTAGAGACTTTGAAATGTAATTCGTACTTTTATCTCTTAGAAGAAAATCGAGTTTCGAAATGATTCTTCTTTGTCTTTTTAATTTCAGTTTTCGATCTGTCTGTCTTTCGAACTGACCGACTGTCTTCTGCTGAACTCTGAATGTGCCGGTTCTTTTATTGCGAACTTTTACTTGATACGTATTTTATGATCCGCTATCCATTCGCATTTTCTGCTTCCTTATTATTAGTCGGCAATCTTCTTCTTTCGTTTGCTTCACAGCATCTCACTGTTAGATCACCAGCTCGGTTGAGAAAAGCCAAGCTAATGTTTTGTCGATACTTAAGGCATGACTCGATGATGTTGTCTGCTGTCTGTTCAGAGTGACCACAGTCGCAGACAGCAGAGTCCCTGGGTCCCCATCCTTTTATGGTCGCGGCGAAACGGCCGACACCTGTCCTGAGGCGGTTGAGCATTGTCCACTGCCGGCGAGGGAGGTCCATGCCTGGTAGGTTATCCGGGTCCTCCACAAATCTGTGAAACCTTGATTTATCTGCTGCCTGCCATTCCTTCGTCCAGCAGCGTTTCAGCCAGATTTGTTTTGTGACGTCACCGGGTGTTGAAAGCAGGAGCTGGTGCGCATGCTCCGAGAATGGGCGTCGTGACTTCAGGCGAGCTCGTGGAGTCACGACGCCCATTCTCGGAGCATGCCCACCAGCTCCTGCTTTCAACACCGTCGGCAATGAAGCTCTTTGTTTCACCGAAGAAAGATAAACTTTAAAGCATTTTCAGCCGAACGTCAATTGCAGAAACAATTTGAAAAAATACTTTTTTACAGTGATAACATCGTAATTGTTAAAATGGCGTTCGTCGTGTTTTTTTTTATTCGAACTCTTCAAATGTTACCATTTAACTTGAGACGGCTAACTGTGATTCTTCGATTGTGTTTA
>OY744545.1:47648195-47658195 GCA_963556195.1 Sepiola atlantica
TTTTTCTCTCTTTCTCTCTCTTTCTCCCTCTTTCTCACTCTTTCTCTCTATATCTTTCTATCTATATCTTTCTATCTATATCTTTCTATCTATATCTTTCTCTCTCTCTTTTTCTTACTCTCTATCTATCTTTGTCTCTCTGCCTCTCTCTCTTTCTATCTCTCTCTTTTTCTCTCTCTTTCTCTCTCGCTCTTTCTTTCTTTTTCTCTTTCTCCATTTTCCTCTCTCTCTTTTTCTCTCTTACTTTCTCTCTCTCCTCCTTTGTCACTCTTTCTCTATACTTTTCTCGCTTTCTCTATCTCTTTCGCTCTCTCTCTTTATCTCTCTGTGTATCTGCCTCTCTCTCTCTCTCTATTTCTCTCTTTCTCACTCTCTCCCATTCTCTCTTTCTCTCCTTCTGTTTCTTAAAAGTCAAATATAAAAAAACTCACTATAATACAGAAGATTTGAAAAGTCCATAATTAAAATAGGGGATATCATAACACATTGATACTAGTTACCCAATAAATGGCAAAAAGAAGAGAGAATCAGATAAAAAGAGCGGGGAGAGATATAAAGTTATATAGCTGGCAAAAAAAAATAGCCAGTTTTTGATTTTCTATTTTTCTTTTAAATTTAACTAGTTTTGAAAACTCTATTTTTTCTGATTCAAGAAAGTTAACCAGAGCTGAATCAGTAACCCAACGCATTACATTTTACTAGTATTGATTTACTCCTCTCCAGGAGTTAGGCACAAGGCCAGTTTTTTATCTTACTCCCACAAGTAAGATGTGACCCAAGGTCGGGTCGGGAAAGTGGGGTTTAAAAATTGCCTGGGAAGCCCCGTCAGCATTACTCGGTAGGGGCGCCTCAGACAGTAAGCAATAAACTTACTCCTCCCCAAAGAGGGGAGGCAAAGCCTGGGAAGGTGGACCTCCCAGAACTGCACAGCACAGACCCATTTACCGGCGTAAATCAAGACCCGAAGGCCAAGACAACACCAGTATGGGGTGCAGTATCCATCGGAACAGATACTACACTTTGATCTTAGCCAAAAGGCCGGTATTTAACGCCTACCCACAATAGGAGTATGTGACACAAGGTCGGAAAGTGGGATTTGAAAAGCCAGCGCCCGAGAAGGTGAGCGCTCTGGCCATTAAAAATTGCCTGGGCAGCCCCGTCGGCATTCCCCGGTAGGGGCGCCTCAGGCAGTAAGCAATTAACTTACTCCTCTCCAAAGAGGGGAGGTAAAGCCTGGGAGGGTGGACCTCCTAGAACTGCACAGGACAGATCAGACCCATAGACCAGCGGAAATCAAGCCCCGAAGGCCAAGACAATACCGATCTATGAAGTGCAGTATCCATCGGAACAGATACTACACTTTGATCTTAGCCAAAAGGCCAAGAACTGCAGACATTTTACTAGTAGATCCATACTAGTAGATCTATGACGTCATCTGAGAAATATCAGCAAATACCACCTCACACTTTGTTTGCCATTAATCGCTTGACGTCATCATTCTTGTCTTTTGCTGCTTTGTTGTCTAACACCACGAATATATATCAACCATTTTGTGTAAATAGTGACCGCTATGACGGTTCGTTATTTATTAGAGTTTTTCTCGCTGTCTTTTATATTCTGGCTTTTTTTTTTATTAGTTCCATTTGTTTCAGACTATGTTTTTGTGACTCTCTTTCATGGCGGAAGTGTCTCAGAGTGTAATAAATCTTGACAGAATAATCTGGGGACTAATTAATGTTATTGCGCTAAGTATAGAATTTACCCATGACAAGTTATTTATCTACCTCCCACAGCGGTAAGATGTGACACAAGGTCGGGAAAGTGGGATTAGGTAAGCAGCGCTCGAGAGGTGAGCAATCTGGCTATTAAAAATTGCCTGGGCAGCCCCGTCGGCATTCCCCGGCAGTAAGCAATAGACTTACTCCTCCACAAAGAGGGGAGAAAAAGCCTGGGAGGGTGGACTTCCTAGAACTGCACAAGACTGACCCATAGACCGGCGTAAATCAAGCCCCGAAGACCAAGACAATACCAGTCTATGGAGTGCAGTATCCATCGGAACAGGTACTACACTTTGATCGCGACCAAAAGGCCACGAATGACAAGAGAATTAGTACTTTGAACAAAGGGAAATAATCAAAACATATGAAAGGGAGCATGCCCACCTTCCTAAACAAATTGCCTACTAGACACCATCCTCGAGTGTCTTCGGTCTCTCTGTACAAGGGTTTGTCAGGATAACATGACATGATGATACTTTCCCAACAAGTATACCGTGACCAAATATTCAAAGTAACATAGTATTCAAAGTCCAAATAAGATCCCCTGTGGTATGGCTACACTGGCTGATACAAGGAATGGGCACTTCCTCTAAATGGTGTTGCCTCTAGTAAAAACACTTAACTGGATAATCCACCAGACCAGATTAATTCTTGTCCTGGAATCCGGTAAGACCAAAAGACCACATAAAAGATATACTATAAAATAGTTAACTGGTAAATTGGGGAGAGGAGAATCAATGTTCTTCATTTCTTTATTAACTCAACTTTTGAGAAATAAAAGAGAACTATGATTAGACACACGGATATCTGTGATTCTCATATAGAGATCAAATGTTAACCCCAAGAAGGGGCCCCTTGATTTCTGAGACTTCTCCCAGTCATGGCTGATGGAACAAGAGCATGCTAGTCCCGTAAATTAAATAACAGGTTCCGTTGGTAATTCCCGAGTTGGACAGAAATTTTCCCCGAGTACGAAGAGATACACTGAAGAAGGCCGGATGTCACAGCGGCCGAAACGTTGTGATGATAACAATCAAGATGAGAAATGTAGTTTGAATAACCAAAATTATGCATATTTTATATTATTTGGATTATTCGGCTTGGATTTTAATCTCACCACGTTTCGACCGATGTAATCCCCGATCTTCTTCATGTGCATCTTGTAAAATAGTCCGCAAGGATACATGGCGCAGCGAGTAAAAGTGCTAAGTTATAGTCAGTTCTAACTGACAGTCTTCTAGGGGTTGAATGTTCAATCCTCAGTACAGGCGATACTAAGAATACGATTACTTATTACTTAAGTCTACCACCCGGTCATGGCTGACCGAACGAGAACAAGCTACCCCGTTGATTAAATAAAGGGTTTCGTCCAATATTCTGCACACATTCTTGAGTTTTACATGAAGATTCCTGAGTTCGACATTATGAACCTGAATAAGGCCAGAGGTTACATCGGCCGAAATGCTGTAAGAATAACATCCCAGATGGAAACAGTAATCTGAATTGTCAATCCTCATTGTAAAAATTCGGAAACATAAATTTATTTAAATATAGGGTAGGTCCGCCTTTTAGCAGTAATTACAGCTTGAATTCTACAAGTGATGACCTCATACAGATTTGAATGGTTTCGAAAGAAATTATTGCCCATTCGGTACTTATATCGATCTTGACCCAGTTTTCGCGAGTTTCTTGTCGGAAGCGTTCGGCTATACTACGCAAACGCCCGAGAGATGACGAGCCGATTTGTACCAGACGACAATTTTGATACGGTGCTGCGTCCTATGATTTTAAGTTATATTTTCAAGAAATTTTCTAAAAGAAACAAAAAAAAAGACAAAACAAGCAAAACAGAGCGAAATTACTGTTATCAAATAAATATTTTTAACACTAACCCTAAACCCTTAACCTAACCCTAAACCCTAACCCTAAACCCTAACTCTAATCCTAACCATAACCCTAACAACAACAAAAAACAAAACAAGCAAAACATTATAATTATAGGACGCAGCACCGTATCAAAATTGTCGTCTGGTACAAATCGGCTCGTCATCTCTCGGGCGTTTGAGTAGGATAGTCGAATGCTTCCGACAAGAAACTCGCGAAAACTGGGTCAAGATCGATATAAGTACCGTCCATTCTTTAGCTAAACAGTTTCCAGCTCTTGGAGTGATTATAGTGGAGGATATCGATTCTTTACTTGATTTTCTAATATTGAGATCTGAAGACTGTGGTGATCACATAAAATGTCCAGAAAAAATATCTCTACGATGATTAAGACCAAAGTTATAGCTAAAGAAACATGTAGCTATGACCTTTCTCTGACCATGACTCTCGACCTAGATAGCCCCAAAATAAATCAGTTCTAAGTTTAATCATGACCGATATTTTTACCAGGTTTGATAACGATTGGTCAAGCAAGGCGGACGCGTGGCTGTATAAAACCAAACAAACGCGACCTAAAACATAACCCCGCCTTGTTGGAGATAACTAATACAATCAAGGAAAGAGAAAGAGAGAGAGAGAGAGAGAGAGACAAACAGAGAGAGAGAAAGAGAAGGAGAGAGAGAGAGACAAAGAGACAGAGAGAAAGAGAAAGAGAAAGAGAAAGAGAGAGATAGAGATAGATAGAGAGAGAGAGAGAGAGAGAAAGAGAGAGACAGAGACAGAGACAGAGACAGAGAGACAGAGAGATAGAGAGAGAGAGAGAAAGAGAAGGAGAGAGACAGAGATAGAAAGAGGGAGAGAGAGAGAAGGAGAGAGACAGAGAGATAGAGAAAGAGAGAGAGAAAGCGAAGGAGAGAGACAGAGACAGATATATATATATAGAAAGAGAGAGAGAAAGAGAAGGAGAGAGACATAGACAGAGATAGAGAGAGAGAGAGAAAGAGAAGGAGAGAGACATAGACAGAGATAGAGAGAGAGAGAGAAAGAGAAGGAGAGAGACAGAGATAGAGAGATAGATAGAGAGAGAGAAAGCGAAGGAGAGAGACAGAGACAGAGAGAGAGATAGATAGAGAGTGATAAAGAGAAGGAGAGAGACATAGAGAGAGAGAGAGAGAGAGAGAGAGACAGAGAGAGAGACAGAGACAGAGAGATAGAGAGAAAGAAAGAGAAGGAGAGAGGCCGTACATAATTATAAAGAAATACATAGTAAAAAACAAAGAAACACATAGTAAAGACGAAGAAGTGAGAGTTAGGGTATTGTAAAGGGATTCAATAACACGTGATGGGCGGAATTAAAGATCGCGTATTCGCGTAATTTCTCCAAAGAAAATACTTGGAAAATCGTTTGTAATAAACGATGTTTTATTGCATGCAAATAAATCTTTCTGTCTCCCAACATGGAATCATTATCGGTAAACGGGATCAATAATTCTGATTAGTGTTTCCGTAGAGATTTTCCCCACCGTTACTAAGCTACATAAGTCGAAACTGTAACCGGATCTCCGCCAACAACCGACACTGAATCATCCGATGGAAAACAAGGAACAACCAATGTTAGAAGAATAAAGATAACGCAGTGTCAACTACCGGGTTTAACGTTTTTTTCCTATTCCGAACTGAATCAGAACATGATACTTTTTTTTTTTTTACTTTTTGATCACCACTTATCAAGGCGAAGAGTAACTAGATCAGGGGCGGGCAACCTTTTCGGAGTGAGGGCCAGATGAGACTTTTGGTAGGAGATCGCGGGCCGGATTGAAAAACGAAAGGTCAGAATTACTATACTTTGTTTACATGAATAAATTGTACAAAAGTTGCATTGAACACTCTACAAATCTGATATTTTTTCTCAAGAGACTTCTGTATGTGATGTTATAAAAGGCGCCGACGAAGAGCCATTTTGGAATGATAAAAAATAATGACGGGGAAGTAGCAAGTTGATCCAGCATTCGTTTTGACACACCTCGCATAGGTTCTATGTTTCATGCCCTTTCCTCGTCTCTCGTTTCCTCTTTGCCTCTCTCTTTCTCTTTTTCTATTTTTTATCTCAGGCCAAGGATTTGAAATTAATAGTTAAAGAAAAATGAAATATATATGCATCATCGCTCGCTGATATTTATACATTTTTATCCCACTGTAAATCTTAATTGAAACCTACGTTTACGTCACAAAATGATATGAGTTTTACTTGGAGGTCCGCGGGCCGGATTGCAATAATAAAGCATAGAAAAGTGGCGGGCCGGACGCTAAGCCTTCGCGGACCGGATGTGGCCCGCGGGTCGGAGGTTGACTACCCCTGAACTAGAGGAAAATAGTTAATGGGATGGAACTATTGTCAGCCGAAATTGATCAATGCAATGAACTAAGTTTGGATATTTATTGGACAGTTCACGACAAGTATATTTGACATTTTATTTGAAGACGAGTATGTTTTAGTCAGCAGGGAATCAGTACCTTGATAATGTATTTCACAGACGGGAATCCCTTGCAAAAAAAAAAGCTCTGTCCTTGGAACTTTTTCTGACGCTAGGAACACGATGGAAGAAAGGAAGTCTTTTTCCGTTGTGATAGAAACGTGAGTCTTTGCTGTGAATGTCAAAAGGAGAGCAACCAGCGATTCAACATCAATCGAGCAGCTTCCATGTCAATAACGATAGAGTAGAGAAAGACTAGCAGCGTCTCTTAAAAAAGGTACGTAAAGAGGCCGAAGAGATCATCCCTGAATAGATTCCAAAATCGATTCTGAACTCTGTTTAGGTAACGGAGAGTGCTCCGAGTGACGTCTCCCCAGACGTCGCAGCATGTGTAACTTATATGGGTAGATGATTGCATCATGAAATCAGATATTTTCTGGAGCGGTAGAATGATCCAAGCATTTTTTCAGCGACTTTAACAACATGTAAGTCTTCTTTTTTTACATCTTGAAAACAATGGTATATCTTTGTATGTATGTATTTATGTATGTATATATCTTTGTGTGTGTGGATGTTATGCCTGAAAACTGTGTTGGCTGTCAGCTTAGTGCATATGAATATACATGTGTATATATATATATATATATATATATATATATATATATATATATATATATAAAGTAGAGAAACAGTCTGTATGTGGATGACTATATATATATATATATATATATATATATATATATATATATATATATATATATATAAGTAGAGAACTAAAAGCGAACTTTTAGGAAAGGTAAAACCTATTGTGAAAAGTATACAGCTCAATATACCGGATAGAGCAGATAGATAGGTAGAAGGATGAAAAGGAATTAGAAAAGCGACGGAGGCAGATCTTTTTCAATTCAATTGGTCAATGCAAGGTGTATTCCGCAAAAAAGCAATTTATTGAATAAATTTTTTCCTTAAGTCAGGCTTTTCAAAGATCAACATCTTATCATCAGAGGAAATTGCTGGGATAGATAAGTTGGCGAAGAGACAGGATTTAAAATCTGAAAAAGTAAAACAAAGATTGTGGGGGAAAAATTAATTTAATAAATTGCTTTTTTGCGGAAAATACCTTGCATTGAGCAACTGAATTGAAAAAAGATCTGCCTTCGTCGCTTTTCTAATTCTTTATATATATAAAAACATCCAGTTTTTTGGTTTTCCTTTTTCATTTTACCATCACGTCGGATTACCTTCATCCTTCTCTTCCCATATATATATAATGCAGCAATGTCATTGTGGTAATGGTCCTCTGAGGAGAAGATTTTCTTTGAAAACTCATGAGTTAAGGACTTTAAAGTACTTTGCTTGAACATTGAATGCTAATAAAATTTGAGTCGCACCTTATTTTATTCTTTCACTTTATCTAGTGCTATATATATATATATATATATATGATTATTTTTATTTACACAGACATGTACAAAATCTGCGACACTGGCATGTCGATGTTATCGATGACCAGCTATTATAAACTAAGATCTCATCAGGCAGAGTTAGAATCCGATCTTTACCTTAGATCATATGATCTAAGGTTAAGATCGGATTCTAACTCTGCCTGATGAGATCTCAGGTAATAATAGCTGTTGATCGATACCATCGACATGCCAGTGTCGCAGATTTTGTACATGTCTGTGTAAATAAAAATAATCATATATAAAAGCTCTATTTGATATTGAGCACTTTTTATAAACCCGGTTGAAATTTTTTGGATTTACCTGGATTATATATATATATATATATATATATATATATATATATATATATATATATATATATATCTATATAATACTAAAAGTCTATTGTTCTTGTATGTTTGCAATCAGCTTTCAGCTTTCCGGTTTTCAACATCCGGTTGCGCATGCGTAAATAGCATCGTCTTCAATCTGTTATTCCAATTCCGTTATTCTCTATTATGATTAACGAACGCATGAAATTTTTCATTCTGGAAATTTTAAAACAATTTCATTTAATTTCATCAAATAGTTTATTTGTTTTCTTCACGGCTAAAAACATTCAACGGGAGGACTTCGTAAAGTCTGTCGCAGTTTCAAAAAAAATTCCCCCTTTTAAAAAACAAAAACAAACAAACAAAAAAACAACACTCATGATTAATATCAGCCATACTAGCGGTCGGTAAACGAAACCACCTCCCACTTTCCCTCTCATAGATTGCACCACTCCTACTCCCTCTGTTTTCGTTACGTACGCGAGAAAGCCTGCTGTACCCCCTTCCTTTCTCAAATCGCCCTAACCAACCACTTATAATTCAGTAACTGTAATTTAAAAAAAAACAATAATAATAAACAGAACGACTCATAGAAATATATCTATATTCTTTTTTCATTTTAATATACTTTCATAGAAATGCTTCTGTTATGTAAAAAAAACCTATTTTCTTTATGCCACAAGTGTCACGCTCATACATGAATTCCATAGCTAATATAACAAACTGACCCAACGGGTCACGGGTGGTCTAGTATATATATATAAATCAGTCTATCTATATATATATCTATATAGATATCACATTTTAAACAACAATGCTTCCCCACTCTCGTTTTATTTTAAATGTCTGTCTTTACCAGATTTTTTTTTTAGTTTCGGTATTAAATAACCCCAAAGGGTTGGTATGCCGTAAAATAACAGACCTAACAGAAATAAATAACACTATAGATGTGTAGAGTTACAGAGAGATACATAGGCGTACGTTTCAAGCGTCGATTTGATTGAGTTTATTGTTTCGGCGCGAACGCATACCCCACATTTTTATCATAACATCGCTTAATAGAAACAACTGGATTTGATCTCAGCTTGCCGATTTCATAATCCGTAACTTATTACGCCCGTTGCATTGCTTCGACCTTTTCATCATTGGAAGGTGACAGTCGCTAAGTGTTTAACGACGCAGACTGAAAACCTGGGTGCGCCGAGTTCGAATCCACTTCGCTCCACAGAAACAGTTTAACTTAGAATGTTGGCAACTTTCACGTGGTCCCTCACGTAAGTACCCGATGGTTTTCTAGAAAGAATTCTAACTAAAACGGATATCAGGGAAACCAATGGTAACAATAGGATCATCGGGCATCTTTTACGAGACTCAGCAGAGTAAAAACGCTAAAAAAACAAATTTACAACAAATAAAAGTAACTGTAAGCTGTAAAAGTTAGTTTCAAACTTGCATGTGCTATTTGTTTGTATTTTAAACCCGTTTGAAGTGCTATTTATTAGAAATCAATAGTTTTGTTACCGTAACTTGAAAAAAAAACATGGCCGATTTGGGGGGGGGGTTACTAACAAATGCACTAGGAGCGCCATATTGTTTTTGTGAAAACGGTGGGAAAAAAAACAAGAATTTTTTTTTTTTACATCTAATGAAAACCCATTTATAATAGGTAAAAATAAAAACAAATTACATAGGTAAGTAGAAAAATATCTATTCTCGTCGTAGGTCAACTTCACTTGTTGCAAATTTATGTTTTTAAACCCTTTCTCGTTCTTTTTTTGGACCCCGTTCGCGCCTCTGCTGAGCGTCGTAACATATACCCGGATCATCTGATTCATACGAAGTGAATGAATCCTGGATTACTCTATGACCACTGGCTTAATCTGCGCCAAATCCGATAAATCCTGGTTTCAATAACTGTCAACTATACTTGAATCAGTTGTCATTGAGAGAGTGTCAAGCTTGAACCAGTGAACGTAAAGGCCAACAGTTTACAACGCTCTCAGGCACCAACAAGAACGGATCAATGTATTCAAGATAGGTGCATTCAATTCACGCGTTTGATGGTGGAAATGATGTTTCAAACTGAA
>OY744545.1:47665695-47668195 GCA_963556195.1 Sepiola atlantica
TTGGAACAGTATTCTTTGCCACTGACTGACTTCTCTTAGTCCGGACCTTGGTCAAGCGGTCTCAGTAGCTACTACTTCTCATCAACCCATCATGCCAACCCAATATTTCGATGTACTTGCATGACATTTTTCTTAAAATTATTATCCTGAGTAAGTCTTACAAATAAAGACGAAAGGTTGATGAATATATTAAAAAAAAAAATTCTTGGTTTTTTCCTTTTTCATTCCCCATATATATATATATATATATATATATATATATATATATATATATATATATATATATATATATATATATATACTTCATCCGATTTATTTTTGAACAGGCCTTTGATTAGTCTTCTATAACAAGGTGGGGCCTGCCTGTCAGTCTTGATCGAAGTCTTCTACTCCAGGCTCGGCGGTCCCGAGGATCTAAGTTTGTAATCCCCAGGGCTGCACGGTCACGTTTACACAGCTCATCCCAAGAAAACTTCGGTCTTCCAGCCTGCTGACTTGGTTCGATGGACATGTCTCTGACCCGGGAGATACAGCTGGAGCTTCGCTCGACATGGTAAAGCCATCTCACCTTCCACAGCTTAAGGGCATCAGTTATTTCCCGTAAACCAAGCCTAGAGAGAAGACCCTCGAAGGGAGTGCCGTCCTACGGCCTGACATGACAAATCCACTTAATCATGACTCTTTCGTTACTCTCATATATCTATACTAAATCTGTGTTAATCAACTTTTTTTTTTTCTTAATGCTTTTTCCTATATATTTGTTACGTCTGTTGTTTATACGTCGTTAGCGGTTTAATAACAACTTAAAAATGAAGGAAGGACAAAGTAGAACCTTTAACAAATTTATTTAACAAAAACACCGATTAGATGAAATGTAGAAAACCGCTGAACGAGAGATGCTTTTTTTGATCGTGAGAGCCGTTCTGTTTACTTTTCAACTGTTATGGCAGACGACTTCTTTTATCCAAGGGCGATAACTCTTTCTTTTGATCAGAGGGGAAATAACTCGATTCTGTTTTGTTAGGTTGCCGTAACAATATTTTAATTCGACAAAAATATGGTTACATATCCCTTGGTGTAGAGATTGTTTTATGGGTTGAAAAATCCATTTTAATTGTTCTAATTACTCGTAATTTTCAATTAACTCACTAAGTCTCTAATCTTCTACTACGTTTCAATCTCTTACTTTAATTACTCTCCTCTTATATATACATACACTTTCTTTCTTTTTTCTCCCCCTCTCTCTCTCTCTTTCTTTGTTTATTAACAGTCGAGGCTAATAAAAGTACATATGAAAATGAAGATTAGAATTATCTATTATAAACAATAAGAAATATCACCACAAATATCAATATTATGTATCCGTAGATGGAGAGAAAAAGAAAACGAAAAAAAATTTTTTTAAAGAAAGAAAGATATAGTGATCAGAAAGACGAATTTTTCTTTTGTCTTTTTTATTTATTTTTTAATAATTTAACTGGCTTTGCAAATACACTTATTCTGACCAAAACAATATAACGCGAGCTGAATGGGTTCCCCAACGGATCACATTTTTTCTAGTGTGTATATATATATATATATATATATGAAACGTATTTTCTATTTGTAAATTTTCCAGCGGTAAGTCGGCTTATGCAAGTGCAAAGTCTGGGATATTTTTGATGTAGTTAGTATTCCTGGGAATTTAAACTGCAGTTTCTTTGTTTAAAATGACTTAAAGCTTTTTTAGACCATATATTATACATACATATGTATATATATATATATATATATATATATATATATATATATATATATATAGAGAGAGAGAGAGAGAGAGAGAGAGACATATATATATACATACATATATATATATATACATAGAGACATATATATATATACATAGAGACATATATATACACATACATATATATGTACATAGAGACATATGTATACATATATATATATATATATATATATATATACATAAAGACATATATATACATAGAGACATATATATACATACGTATATACATACATATATATATATACATACATATATATATACATACATATATATACATACATATATATATATACATACATACATATATACACACATAACAACATACATATATATACATACATATATATATACATATATATACAAACATATATATATACATATGTATATATATACATATATATACATATATACATATGTATATATATACATATATATATATATACATATATAGATACATATATATACATATATACATACATATATACATATATACATATGTATATATATACATACATATATATATACATACATACATATATATATATACATACATATATATATACATACATACATATATATATATACATACATATATATATACATACATACATATATATATACATACATATATATATACATATATATATACATACATATATATATACATACATATATATACATACATATATACATATATACATACATATATATATA
>OY744545.1:47680695-47695695 GCA_963556195.1 Sepiola atlantica
ATAATCCAAATTAAAGAAACTCTTGGGTTTTAAATGCCATAATCAAAGTTATCAATGAAAATAAGAATTGGCTCGTCAGTAGAGGTCTTGAAAGCACTGTAGCGAGCATTCAATTACAAATAAAGTTCCGGATGGACTAATATATATATATATATATATATATATATATATATATATATATATATATATAAATGAATAAATGCGAATGTTTTTTCCAACTATCCTAACCATATGAACATCAAAACAGGTTGTGCTTGATAAATTCTATGATACTACATTTTATTTACCTCCCCAGGAGGTTAGGCACAAGGCCAGTTGTATCTTACTCCCACAAGGTAAGATGTGACCCAAGGTCGGGTCGGGAAAGTGGGGTTTGAAAAGCCAGCGCCCGAGAAGGTGAGCACTCTGGCCATTAAAAATTGCCTGGGCAGCCCCGTCGGCATTCCCCGGTAGGGGCGCCTCAAGCAGTAAGCAATAAACTTACTCCTCCCCAAAGAGGGGAGGCTAAGCCTGGGGGGGGGTCGACCTCCTAGAACTGCACAGGAAAAACCTACAGACCGGCGGAATCAAGACCCGAAGGCCAAGACGATACCTGTCTATAGGGTGTAGAATCCAAAAGGCCAAGAAGTTATATACAGGGTGGGCAAAAATAAGGGTCCTATTTTTAAAAATTCATAACTTTTTTATTTATTGATTTAAAAAATTTTTTTTTTTTAGAATAAGTAAAGGACCCCTTCCGAAGCAAGCATGAGCCGTATTAGCCCTAAGGAACGTACCCTCATTTAGAAAACATTTTTTTTGCTTAAAAAACTCAAAACAGTGTAAAAAACAATACTTTAGTTTTTGTAAGTTTTAAGAAGTGTTTTTCGGCTAAAATTTGTTTTGTTTATTTCAAAAAATCTCGGAAGGGTCAGTCTACACACATAAAGTTTGGTGAGTTTAACTTTTATTTTGTGGAAGTTATTCAAATTCAAGTTATTCAAATTTAAAGAGTAATTTACTCCTCTCCAGGAGTTAGGCACAAGGCCAGTTTTTATCTTACTCCCACAAGTAAGATGTGACCCAAGCTCGGGTCGGAAAGTGGGGGTTGAAAAGCCAGCGCCCGAGAGGTGAGCACTCTGACCATCAAAAATTGCCTGGGCAGCCCCGTCGGCATTCCCCGGTAGGGGCGCCTCAAGCAGTAAGCAATTAACTTACTCCTCCCCAAAGAGGGGAGGCGAAGCCTGGGAGGGTGCACCTCCTAGAACTGCACAGGACAATCCCATAGACCGGCGTAAATCAAGCCCCGAAGGCCAAGACAATACCAGTCTATAGGGTGCAGTATCCATCGGAACAGATACTACACTTTGATCTAAAGATAAGGCCCTTATTTTGGCCCACACTGTATAATTAAATGACCACAAACGGTTTTAGGTCTTCTTAATTTGCATGTTCATTTTATAAAGAGCTCCTAATAAATTGATACTCTTTAATATACAGTTGAAATTTTGTATTGTCATATTTTATAATATATACACAATATTTTCGTCTGTAGAAAAAACGTTTGATGTTGCTGTGATGCTGAGAACAGATAGTACACTTTGATCTTAGCCAAAAGGCCAAAGAACTATAAAAAGAATAATGCTTTTTATAGCTGGACATTTTGAAATTAATGAAAAAAATTATTTAAGCTATCATTGTATTATCTTTTAATGAGGGTGGGTAGTGATGTATCTGTTCTGTTGTCATGATATCATCTTCCCATGTATTAACTCCCTTTTTTTGGGTACTCTCAGTCGGTACCTCCTCCTTTTGGAATTCTGTGTAGTATGTTTGTTCATCATCCCAGAATACCTAAAATATGCGACCGGAGGGAGGATTATATATATATATATATATATATATATATATGATAATTTTTATTTATGCAGACATGTACGAAATCTGCGACACTGTCTGTGTAAATTAAAATAATCATATATAAAAGCTCTATTTGATATTGAGCATTTTTTATAAAACCGGTTAAAATTCTTTGGATTACTACCCTGTGGATGTTTTACCTGGATTATATATATATATATATATATATATATATATATATATATATATATATGTATATATATATATATATATATATGTGTGTGTGTCTTTTTGTTTAAAATAACTCAAAGCTTCTTTAGACTATATATTGGGTATTTAGATCTGTATGGCTAGGTTTCCTTCCTCTTATCTAATTGCCTTTCTGGTACCTAAGGTACTAAAGCTTTTTTTTAATGCAACTTTAATTCCTATATAATTTTATTTCTAGCTACCATATCGCAGAATGGTTCTTGGGTGTAGTGTTTAGATAGTATTATTATTATTATTATTATTATTATTAGTAGTAGTAGTAGTAGTAGTAGTAGTATTACTATTCTTATAAAGAATTTTATTTGATATGCAAATTACCATATCACACGGTAGTCTTAAGGGTAGTATATTATTATATATTTATTTATGTATATATAAGTAACATTTTAAGCTGAATTATTTCGACACTTGATTATTGGGGAAATGGTAGTTTGATCTGTACCATTGGAGAGCCATGCATATAACTGTCCTGTTTTTAAATCTCCGAAACAGTTACATGGTAAACAGCTGATGATCCCCGTGTTAATATTAGATGCTTACGTTAAGGTCTCCTGTTTGTGTTTCACTGTTAGATACTTAATCCCCCTTTTTATTTTATTTACTTACTATTATATATTTTATTTATTTATGAATTTTCCAACGAATGTTAAGTCTGCACTATTTTGGATTTAGTTAGTTTCTCTGGGAATTTAAACTGCATTTTCCTTTTTTTGTCTTTTTGTTTAAAATAACTCAAAGCTTCTTTAGACTATATATATATATATATATATATATATATATATATATATATATATATATATATATATATATATATATATAACTCAATGTCTGTGTGCGTGTGTGATATTTGAGTGTTCCGTATAAAATGAAAGGTTAGAGAATCCATATCAAATCTAAAAGTGTTTTCTTATATAGTATTTACCGGGGTAGACAATGAAAGTGTTTTTGAACCTCTAAGTGCAGTCCTATAAGGGCTATGAGGGCATAACATTCTTTAAACCTTCCAATATATACCTTTTTAATGAAATTTGAATCGTATATATTAAATTTTCTGGGTCCTGAATCTGTACATCAATCTTTATCTCCCGGTAAAATGACCTTGTGGTAATCCTTAAAAACGCTGGACAGACCAGAAAGTCAGCGATGTTAAGCTTCCTCTGTTAACCGTGCAAACATTGGCATCAAAACGAACAACATGTAAGGGTTGTGTATCCAGAAAGTGTACGAAGATCCTTTGAAGGTTTATTCAACAAAATACGGCAAGCTTATCTCATTTCAGCTTTTAGTAATTAAATTAACTTGAAAACAATCAGTTGTCATCAGCTTCTTTTTTTCATATAAAAAAATCTTGTATTGAGACTATTTGTATTGACACTATTTTTATTGAGACTATTTGTATTGATACTATTTGTATTGAGACTATTTGTATTGATACTATTTGTATTGATACTATTTGTATTGCGACTATTTGTATTGAGACTATTTGTATTGAGACTATTTTTATTGAGACTATTTGTATTGAGACTATTTGTATTGATACTATTTTTATTGAGACTATTTGTATTGAGACTATTTGTATTGAGACTATTTGTATTGAGACTATTTGTATTGATACTATTTGTATTGAGACTATTTGTATTGAGACTATTTGTATTGAGACTATTTGTATAGCGACTATTTGTATTGATACTATTTGTATTGATACTATTTGTATTGAGACTATTTGTATAGCGACTATTTGTATTGAGACTATTTGTATTGATACTATTTGTATTGAGACTATTTGTATTGATACTATTTGTATTGAGACTATTTGTATTGATACTATTTGTATTGAGACTATTTGTATAGCGACTAATTGTATTGAGATTATTTGTATTGAGACTATTTGTATTGATACTATTTGTATTGATACTATTTGTATTGAGACTATTTGTATTGATACTATTTGTATTGAGACTATTTGTATTGATACTATTTGTATTGAGACTATTTGTATTGAGACTATTTGTATTGATACTATTTGTATTGAGACTATTTGTATTGATACTATTTGTATTGAGACTATTTGTATTGAGACTATTTGTATTGATACTATTTGTATTGAGACTATTTGTATTGATACTATTTGTATTGAGATTATTTGTATTGAGACTATTTGTATTGATACTATTTGTATTGATACTATTTGTATTGAGACTATTTGTATTGATACTATTTGTATTGAGACTATTTGTATTGATACTATTTGTATTGAGACTATTTGTATTGAGACTATTTGTATTGATACTATTTGTATTGAGACTATTTGTATTGCGACTATTTGTATAGCGACTATTTGTATTGAGACTATTTGTATTGATACTATTTGTATTGAGACTATTTGTATAGCGACTATTTGTATTGAGACTATTTGTATTGATACTATTTGTATTGAGACTATTTGTATTGAGACTATTTGTATTGAGACTATTTGTATTGATACTATTTGTATTGAGACTATTTGTATTGAGACTATTTGTATTGATACTATTTGTATTGAGACTATTTGTATTGAGACTATTTTTATTGAGACTATTTTTATTGAGACTATTTGTATAGCGACTATTTGTATTGAGACTATTTGTATTGAGACTATTTGTATTGATACTATTTGTATTGAGACTATTTGTATTGATACTATTTGTATTGAGACTATTTGTATTGATACTATTTGTATTGATACTATTTGTATTGAGACTATTTGTATTGAGACTATTTGTATTGATACTATTTGTATTGAGACTATTTGTATAGCGACTATTTGTATAGCGACTATTTGTATATCGACTATTTGTATAGCGACTATTTGTATTGAGACTATTTGTATTGAGACTATTTGTATTGAGACTATTTGTATTTAGACTATTTGTATTGAGACTATTTGTATAGCGACTATTTGTATTGAGACTATTTGTATAGCGACTATTTGTATTGAGACTATTTGTATTGAGACTATTTGTATTGAGACTATTTGTATTGAGACTATTTGTATTTAGGCTATTTGTATTAGGACTATTTGTATAGCGACTATTTGTATTGAGACTATTTGTATAGCGACTATTTGTATAGCGACTATTTGTATTGAGATATTTGTATTGATACTATTTGTATTGACACTATTTGTATTTAGACTATTTGTATTGAGACTATTTGTATAGCGACTATTTGTATTGAGACTATTTGTATAGCGACTATTTGTATTGAGACTATTTGTATTGATACTATTTGCATTGAGACTATTTGTATTGATACTATTTGTATTGAGACTATTTGTATTGATACTATTTGTATTGAGACTATTTGTATTGAGACTATTTGTATTGAGACTATTTTTATTGAGACTATTTGTATTGAGACTATTTGTATTGATACTATTTGTATTGAGACTATTTTTATTGAGACTATTTGTATAGCGACTATTTGTATTGAGACTATTTGTATTGAGACTATTTGTATTGAGACTATTTGTATACCGACTATTTGTATACCAACTATTTGTATTGAGACTATTTGTATTGAGACTATTTGTATTGAGACTATTTGTATAGCGACTATTTGTATTGAGACTATTTGTATAGCGACTATTTGTATTGAGACTATTTGTATTGATACTATTTGTATTGAGACTATTTGTATTGAGACTATTTGTATTGATACTATTTGTATTGAGACTATTTGTATTGATACTATTTGTATTGAGACTATTTGTATAGCGACTATTTGTATTGAGACTATTTGTATTGATACTATTTGTATTGAGACTATTTGTATTGAGACTATTTGTATTGAGACTATTTGTATTGAGATTATTTGTATTGAGACTATTTGTATTGATACTATTTGTATTGATACTATTTGTATTGAGACTATTTGTATTGATACTATTTGTATTGAGACTATTTGTATTGATACTATTTGTATTGAGACTATTTGTATTGAGACTATTTGTATTGATACTATTTGTATTGAGACTATTTGTATTGCGACTATTTGTATAGCGACTATTTGTATTGAGACTATTTGTATTGATACTATTTGTATTGAGACTATTTGTATAGCGACTATTTGTATTGAGACTATTTGTATTGATACTATTTGTATTGAGACTATTTGTATTGAGACTATTTGTATTGAGACTATTTGTATTGATACTATTTGTATTGAGACTATTTGTATTGAGACTATTTGTATTGATACTATTTGTATTGAGACTATTTGTATTGAGACTATTTTTATTGAGACTATTTTTATTGAGACTATTTGTATAGCGACTATTTGTATTGAGACTATTTGTATTGAGACTATTTGTATTGATACTATTTGTATTGAGACTATTTGTATTGATACTATTTGTATTGAGACTATTTGTATTGATACTATTTGTATTGATACTATTTGTATTGAGACTATTTGTATTGAGACTATTTGTATTGATACTATTTGTATTGAGACTATTTGTATAGCGACTATTTGTATAGCGACTATTTGTATATCGACTATTTGTATAGCGACTATTTGTATTGAGACTATTTGTATTGAGACTATTTGTATTGAGACTATTTGTATTTAGACTATTTGTATTGAGACTATTTGTATAGCGACTATTTGTATTGAGACTATTTGTATAGCGACTATTTGTATTGAGACTATTTGTATTGAGACTATTTGTATTGAGACTATTTGTATTGAGACTATTTGTATTTAGGCTATTTGTATTAGGACTATTTGTATAGCGACTATTTGTATTGAGACTATTTGTATAGCGACTATTTGTATAGCGACTATTTGTATTGAGATATTTGTATTGATACTATTTGTATTGACACTATTTGTATTTAGACTATTTGTATTGAGACTATTTGTATAGCGACTATTTGTATTGAGACTATTTGTATAGCGACTATTTGTATTGAGACTATTTGTATTGATACTATTTGCATTGAGACTATTTGTATTGATACTATTTGTATTGAGACTATTTGTATTGATACTATTTGTATTGAGACTATTTGTATTGAGACTATTTGTATTGAGACTATTTTTATTGAGACTATTTGTATTGAGACTATTTGTATTGATACTATTTGTATTGAGACTATTTTTATTGAGACTATTTGTATAGCGACTATTTGTATTGAGACTATTTGTATTGAGACTATTTGTATTGAGACTATTTGTATACCGACTATTTGTATACCAACTATTTGTATTGAGACTATTTGTATTGAGACTATTTGTATTGAGACTATTTGTATAGCGACTATTTGTATTGAGACTATTTGTATAGCGACTATTTGTATTGAGACTATTTGTATTGATACTATTTGTATTGAGACTATTTGTATTGAGACTATTTGTATTGATACTATTTGTATTGAGACTATTTGTATTGATACTATTTGTATTGAGACTATTTGTATAGCGACTATTTGTATTGAGACTATTTGTATTGATACTATTTGTATTGAGACTATTTGTATTGAGACTATTTGTATTGAGACTATTTGTATAGCGACTATTTGTATTGATACTATTTGTATTGAGACTATTTGTATTGAGACTATTTGTATTGAGACTATTTGTATTGAGACGATTTGTATTGAGACTATTTGTATTGATACTTCTATTTACGTTTTTATGAATAACAAACCCTCGATTTAGCGCATGCGTATTGACAACGTGCTAACTAAGAAGAAAGATGTGAATAATAATAAAAAAAACAAAAAACAATTACTATATTGATAGATTCCGTGCGCGTGTGAATATGATGAAAAGAAGCGATTTCCTTGGCATTGGCATCCAATAAGCTGTTTCCGGCTTTAAGAAAAATTAAATATGTCGCCCGATTGCAGAATACAAAAGACAAGTATTTACTTATTTGATTTGGACAAATTGTTCTCGAACGTTGCGGCGTTATTACATAAATTATGATTACCTGCATGCTGGAACAGCGCAAAAGAACGTAGAAATCATACAAGTCTGTTAAATGGATACGCACATATATACGTGCACATCTATATAGCTAGCTGCAGTAGTGTGCATATTGCTGCCGGCGAGAGTTGCCTCATACGCACAGGTGTTTTCTTACCGAAAACGTATGAATCACTCCGTGAGTGATAACATGCAAGTGCAAAAGCAAATAGATCGTAATTATGTAACTGGTACATTTGTAGAAGAAAACTGTGGGAAATCAACCATTAAACACATCTCTTAAAATTAAACAGTGTGTGTATTTAGTAAATAGAATACGTTTTCTTTAAAAAAAAAGAAAGTTACAAATCTTTCTTGAAAATAAATATTTCATTTTATTTTTTTAAAAATTTCATAATATGTATTTTCTGTGGTTTAAAAAGCCGAAAAAAAGTTTTTATTGTCTTATAGTGTTGGAGAGGTAAGTAAGGGGCAGGTGACTCTTACTACGATTTTTAATCAAGATTTTCTCTGAAATTAGGAACATGGATGTTAACATTTTCAAGTTCGAAGATATACTGTATTTTACCGCAGACAGTTAGGGTTAGGGTTAGGGTTTAGGGTTTAGGGTTAGGGTTAGGGTTATTATTAATTAAATTTATTTAAATTACATTTTATGAAAATATATTGTTCGAAAGCTAGAGCTGTTGTGAAGAGTTATCTGCCCCTTATTTACCTCTCCTACACTAAAAGACAAAAAAAAAACGGTTGAACTAATAAAGTTGTGTCTTTTTCTTTTCACAACATAGTACTTGCGACACCTGGCTTATATTCAGCTATGGTTTCATTCGAGGACTGGCATTAGTGCTGTGACGACATTTCACCTAAGGGATTGGGGTAAGTGGATGTGATACTAATTGTGTTTTGGAATTTAGTGAGTAATGCGTTGATGGAATGTGAATACAATATTGTGAGATTTGAAAAATAAACGAGTGCTTTCCTGGATTAGTTTAAATATGCAGAGAAATAAACAATTGAATGAGTGCGAAAAAAACAAACAATTGAGTAACTAGGAAATGAGAAAACATCAAACGGAGTTTGTGATCACACAACGAAGACGTGTTCGGCATTAAGGAGCGCCAAGATTCCTCCACTGTACATGAAATAAGGTGAAAAATATATTGTAACATCAAATGAAGAACGCGAAAAAATTCAGTTTGTGTTTTTCACCTCTTCAATTGTAAACAAGCCTACGAGGGAAAGATGTTTCTAGAAATTCAACGCTCGATGAAGAGTCTTCGATTTGAGTATCTATTTACTTGCTTCCACACGTGGGCAGAGTTGGGTAAAAAGCAGGTTTTAATGTGGGGAAAAATCCAGGTCTCCCAAAAACGGGAACTCTGGATTAGGAAAAATGTTTTTTTTAATTGCCTCAGAATAAAAGGATGTCTTCAGAAAAAGTGAAGATTTTAAATTTATTCTATAACAGTAAAAAAAAAAAAAAACAGGAAAAAGAAGAACGCACAACAGGATGTTTTTGGCACGTGTTTATCTATTTGAAAGAATAAATAATAATGAAACACGTGCGGTAGAGAACGTTAAAGTTAAAAAGGTGGAGGAGAAAGAAAAAAGAAGAGGAAAAGGAAAAGGAAAATAAATGGAATTATGTATGGAATGTAGTAAAACTGAAAGTTACTTTAACCGGGATCGCAGTTATTTAAGCAGTGGCGTGATATATTGCATTGTTTCAGTGCGGGTTTTGCCAGATGTTTGCTTAAAGAATAACATCGGAGTCTGAGGTTTACGTTAGATGGTGATGGGAGAAGTATTATAGCGCTTTTGATGCACTTGCGACGTAGAAGAAGATATTCAGTTTTAAGGAGGGTGCAGTTTGTTAAGTCAAAATTGTGGGTAAAAGTGTTTCTGTGTATGACTAATGCTAGTGTATTTTTTTCTTTTTGACACCGGTCAAAATATGCGACTTTAGATTTGGCCGCCATAACACAGTTGGCAGCTTCAATATAACAATTATACCTAAGTAACATTTGGTAAATGATACCTATACTAAACCCCAAAATCTATCACTACTATGTTATATTTAACACTTTCTGAGCTTTTGGCCAAGATCAAAGTGTAGTATCTGTTCTGATGGATACTACACCCCATAGACCGGTATCGTCTTCTTTGATTCCGCCGGTCTATGGGTTTGTCCTGTGCAGTTCTAGGAGGTCCACCCTCCCAGGCTTTGCCTCCCCTCTTTGGGGATGAGTAAGTTTATTGCTTACTGCCTGAGGCGCCCCTACCGGGGAATGCCGACGGGGTTGCTCAGGCAATTTTTAAGGGCCAGAGTTCTCACCTTCTCGGGTGCTGGCTTTTCAAGTCCCACTTTCCCGACCCGTCCTTGGGTCACATCTTACCTTGTGGGAGTAAGATAAAACTGGCCTTGTGCCTAACCTCCTGGAGAGGAGGTAAATAAATACTCGTACCCTAAAACCGAGTTCAGTTAGTTCTACGAGAGACAGACGAGGCTTTCCTTTTCCTGTGTATTCGTCATGGCTCCGTATTACCATAAGAGATAATTGCTTTTCTAGCTCAAAGTGATCAATTAAATGTGCCAGGTTCACTAATGACGTACACCACATAAAAAATAGTAACGCTTTTGTAAACACGTCCGCACATCTCTATAAGAGGATGTGTTCACCAGTTAGTCCGTCCATTCCTCCGGTGTCTGTCTACGTTTAAAATAGCATATTCGTTGGTCTGAACCGTTTAAGCTTGACATAACATAATAGTCAGGTGGTTAAGTCGTTAACGACACGAACTGACGAGCTTGGTGTGCCAAGTTCGAATCCAGTTCAATCCACAGAAACACTTTCACTTAGAATGTTGGCAACCTTCACGTGGTCCCTCCCGTAAGTATCCGATACCTTTTTAAAAAGGATTAAAACTAGAAACATATCGGGGAAACCAATGCCAGCAATAGAATCATCTGATTCATAAGATATGAATGAATGAAGAATAATAGTCGATCCGTCACGCTTAAGCTTGAAATATCATATTTCTCAGTCCGTCACGTTTAAGCTTGATATAGCATATTGGTTTATCTGTCACGCTCAAGTTTGAAATATCATATTGGTCGGTCTGTCACGCTCAAGTTTGAAATACCATATTAGTCGGTCTGTCAAGTTAAAGTTTTAAATATCATATTCGTCGGTCTGTCACGTTAAATTTTGACATAGCATATTTGTCGGTCTGTCACGCTTAAGCTTGAAATATAATATTCGTCAATCTGTCACGCTTGAGTTTGAAATAGAATTTTTTACGTGTCTCTGCATATCTGTCTGTCGGTCGGTCAGGAATTTTGTTGGTCTGTCACATTTAAGTTTGAAATAGAATTTTTTTATGCGCGCAGATTGAATGGACGCATCTTATTTTAAATGCGTCCGAACATCTCTATAAAGGCTCTGTCTGTAAGACTGTCTACCACGCTTAAATCTGACATAGCATTTCATCGTTTCTGTAACTTTTAAGTTTTAAATATCATTTTTAGATGCGTCCACTCATCTCTGTAGAATGTTCTGTGCGTCCGTCAATCGGTCCGTCAGGCTGTCATAGCATTTTCATTGGTCTGTCACGCTTATGTTTGAACTAGCATATTTAGATACAACCACACATATCTAATCGGCCCATTTGGCACAATGTTTCGAATGTTAACTAATAGGCCAGGAGACCAGGGTTTAATTCTCGGTCGGCCCCTATTAACTTATCTCTCCAAGAGGGCAGAGTGAGACATAATGTCGGTTTTAAATGTGGGGAAAAATCTACCCCCCCCCAATAAAAGCACTCTGGATTGGGACAAAATAAAGATATCCTCGGTCTAGAAGGATTTATCCTTCACTGGCCGAGGACAGAAAAGATAAAGTGTTGTATCAGAACAGATACTACACTTTGCTCCTAGCCAAAAGGTCATCGGTCGAGTACCCAAACTAAAAAAATGGTATTTGACACCTTTTTAAACACTGAGCATTATAATAGGTGGATCAAAGGTAAGTAGGACAAACTAGGGAAAGCAGTGGCGCCATCCCCTACATCTTGGTGTAGTAGTCAATGAAAAGGGATGCCTTTGGGTCGCCGTTGACTACTATCGACGTACTTCCTTACGCATATCTATCTTCATCCGTTGGTCGATCTGTTACCGTGTTACACAGGTTCCAAATTGCATGGACGTATCTTGGAAAAGAAATAATTCAACCCAACAGATCGCTTACGTAGTCGTACAAATTCATTTACTGCAAACGTGTTTGGCTAACGAAGCACATTGTAAACACTTGTATGCCGGCCCTGTTTCGCCACTTCGCGCGCCAGATATTGACCCGCAAATCAAGGTTATCTTTTAGCTACGAACGCCCACTCGCACCCATGCGCATACCGGCTCGTTAATCGTCGATTGTTGCTGTGGTGACGATGTGCGTACGGTTTCAAGTGTAGTCCTTGCTATTAATTGCGACGGATTATAGTTTTTTTTTCTCGGTGAAATCAACTTTCAGAAGCAGAAAATACATTAAAGGGTCACCGTTACAATTCCTTACAGAGAATCATCGTTGTCTCGTGTTCAATTTATCTCATACAATTAATCAAACGATATCATTTTTTTCCAGAAAGGGGATTTAAAACTTCTTCTTCTTCTTCTTCTTCTTCTTCTTCTTCTTATTATTATTATTAGTAGTAGTAGTAGTAGTAGTAGTAGTAGTAGTAATAGTAGTAGTAGTAGTAGTAGTAGTAGTAGTGGTAGTACGTTAGTTGGTTGGTTTTACGGCATATCAACTGTCTATGGGTTATTTAATGTCGAATAAAGTTGTCAAATATAATTCTATAGGTAGGATAATTATTTATATTCCTAGAATACATTGCTCTCAGAATACATTGCTCTTCGAATACATTGCTCTTATCACACATTGCTCTTATCACACATTGCTCTTATCACACATTACTCTTATAACACATTGCTCTTCGAATACATTGCTCTTATAACACATTGATCTTAGAATACATTGCTCCCAAAATACAGTCCTCGCAGAAAGAAATTTCATAGTGAAAGTGGGAACATTACTCCTAGAAAGGATTTTTACTGAGAGAGGGGAGCATTATTCTCAGAAAACACAACTTCAAAAAAAACAAAAACATTACTCCCAAGAAAATATTACTTTGTAAACATTACTGTTTGGCATTGGTTATCTTTTTTGTTCTCAATGTGATTGGCCCTCAGTCACCGGCTTCTAGTATCTATTTGGGGAGAGAAATAAGGAGGAATAAGATGTGGATTCTTTGAAGAATCAGATCAAATAATACGGTTGGGGATGAACTTATAGATACTAAGGCATAAGGTGACAAGCCGATTGATCGGATCGGATCTTCGATCTCCCATCTAGCAAAAGTACGCGCCGAAGTGGACAAATGCCTAGCCACCAGGGTCTCGTACTACGACATCACGGGTCGCCACCCACGGTTAACAAGTGGTCCCGTTTTAAGATAGGGTACCCCTCTGCATTGAGTTGCAGGGCGATATTATTATTATCAAAGCAACAACCCGAAGTGACCAGGTAACGGACCACTCAGTCATCAAGATCCGGTCGTAAGATATCACAGGTCACCACCCACAGCCCCGTTTTCGATGGGAGGAGACTTATCCCTCTGCATGTGGTTGCAGTCGGAGAATTCTAGGCCCCGGCGGAAAAGCACCGGAGAGCATATATATATATATATATATATATATATATATTAGAGGGGAAAGATGAGAATAACAAAATTGTAAATATACAATATTTATTAGAACATCAAAAGTTCAGAGCAAGGAGCTTCATATCCTTAATCCATGGATTTTCAAATATTGTAATATATATATATATACAGGGTGCGTCAGGTATATGAGAACATATTTTCCATTTTATTAAATGATAAAAAAAATCAAACAAACATATTCTTAATCAAAAACAATTATATAAACATGTAAGCTAAGGTATTGTTTAATAATTTCATTCAATGAAATTCCCCTCTACTTCAATGACAGCTTCGATTCGAGACCTAAACCGACTGCAAGCGCGCTTGAGATGGTCCTCATCTATGTTGTCCATCACTCTGACAATGGATGCTTTTAGAGAATCTTTAGTGTTGTGGGGGTGTTTATTAACATCTCTCTCCACGACGCCCCACACATAATAATCCAATGGATTCAGGTCTGGAGGTTTGGAGGCCACAAGTTTGGAGTGATGTGATCATAAAAATGATCCGCCAACCATTCCTGAGTGTTTTGAGCCTTATGTGCTGGTGCAGAGTCTTGTTGAAAGATGTAGGGCCTTCCATTTGTTACTCTATCGATCCAGGGCTTAACAACAGTATCCAAGACTTCAATGTAAGCAGCAGAATTGACTCTTAGTCCTTGCCGAAAGAAGTGTGGTGGCATCACATGTCCTTCGTTGCTAACAACCCCCAAAACCATAACAGTTGCAGGAAATTTTGTATGCATGACTGTTGGAACTTCGGAAGGGTCATTACACAGCCATCTGTCATTCCTTCTGTTTACCTTTTGATCTTGATCAAAGTTTTTCTCATCTGAGAAAAACCAAAGCATGCCTTGCTCAACAGGATGTTTCAGTTTGTTTAACAGCCTCTTGGACCTTATCAAACGATTCTCTTTGGTGGTCTCGGACATAAACTGGCCTCTCCTCATCACATAAGACTTGTAACGAAGATTTTCATGAACAGTCCTTCGAATTGTGGCTTCTGAAACATTCAGGTCTTTTGCGATGGACCTCATTGACTTTTGGGGGCTCTCATCAATAATATTCTGAACTTGATGAATAAATTCAGGTGTTCTAATCGTGTCTGACCGTTGGTCGTGCTTTTTACGTTTAGCAACCTCCTTACAATCACCATCATTTT
>OY744545.1:47700695-47705695 GCA_963556195.1 Sepiola atlantica
TTTCTTTTATTAGAAATATTGGTGCAAATGTATTATTTCGTGTAATTTGCGTAGACTGGACAGCAAGTATTAAATGAATACTAAATAATAAAATGGTATTGTCATATTTTTTAATTTTTAAAACATGAACATTTTTCTTTGAGAAATAATTTGTCTGATTTAATATTCATGTTTTCAATTAGTTAATTATTTCCTGTCTACATCGAATGAAAAGACTGTATATGGAAGTATATCTAATGGGTTATAAACACAACTAGAAGAAGACACATTTATATTCTTGGGCAGTTCCATTCTTTTTATGAACATTTCATTATCATTAGTTCTGGCTGAATTTTGTTTTGTTTTTGAATAATTTGATAAAAATTGCTCCCATTTCCGAAAAAAAATAAATGTTTCTTGATTTTTTTAAACTTAAAAGTAAATCAAACATTAACAGTATATCAAAACATGAAAGATCATCAATTCAGTAAAGTAACACAAAATCAATAATTCAAAATAAGTAATTAATAGAACATTTATTGAAATAAATTAAAATGTGTTTTTTTTTAGTTTTGTTTTTGAATAATTTGCTCTCATTCAAAGAGATGAATGATGTGTCTTATTTTTTTTATTTTAAAAGTAAATCAAAGATGAAAGATTACGAATTCAGAAAAGTAACACAAAATCAATTATTAAAAAAAAATTTATGGAATATTTATTTTGCAAAACGAACAGTTTATTTACAATATGCTTTAATCTTTGGACGCCATATTGAATTTTAAAAAAGTCTCTTTCGCGCTTGATATCTATAAAAAGAGAAATACGTTTGAAAAAAGAAACAAGTTTACAATGATTTCCAAGTGAATTAATAATCTTTAGGGAGGTAGCCGTGTTCTTAGCAGGGGAATAAAGTCACAATAGAAGGAACAGGTTAACAATAATTTCCAAGTGAATGAATAATTCTATGGAGTTGAGTATGATTGTTGTTATTACTTGCTCTGATTACAGATTGACGCATGCGCGTTAAGCCACGTCTCACTTCCGATTCTCATTGATAGTGGTTCTTACTCCCACTATCAATGACATCACTAGAAAAATTCGACTCAGTTGACTGGTCTTCTTCCTTTACGATAGCCGTAGCTGAACACCCATTTAGCCATTCGGTTAAAATCCGCCAAGAAGGCGATGTTTAAGCTTGTGTATGGTTAAACGCAAAGTACTTTAAAACAAGCACACACACACACACACATATATATATATATATATATATATATATATATATATATATATATATATATATATATATATATTTTAGGGGAGGTCGATTTTGAAACTGTAAATTATCGCACTCGAAGAAAGTTGCCAAATAATGTCAAAAGTTACCACAAGAAATATTTTTCTTCAAAACTTTGTATTTATTTGAGCATTGCAACTTTAAGATCAAATAAATCGAGATTTTTTCTCACAGCCTAGATTTCACCGGCAGATGTGTCGCCTTAAATTAAACCCGGGTTTTAACAAAAAAAGGTAATACATTACTTAATAATAAATATTTTAAAGTTTATTATTCCTTTTCTTAAGAAATTAAATGTACATATTCAAATTAAAAAGGAATAAAACTCTATAATATTTAATGTTATATATAAATAATTATTTATTTACATAGGCGTTTTATTTATTGGATATTTTTTATGGTATTCACCGGTTGAAAATTCAACGAGCGAATTGGAATTCACGTGTTGATTTTGTGTTTACAAATGTAATTATCACAAATATATATTGAATTGTCGAGCGCTGGCTTATATAATCCCACTTCCCCGACCTTTTGTCACACCTTACCTTGTGGGAGTTAGATAAATAAAAACTAGTTCAGCCAGGGTTTTTTAACCCACCAAATAAACCGGTATCGTCCGGGTCTTTGGGTCTGGATTCACGCCCGTCTGTCCGTCCTGTGCAGTTCTAGGAGGTGCACCTCCCAGGTTTTGCCTTCCCTCTTTGGGGAGGAGTAAGTTTATTGCTTACTGTCTGAGGCGGCCCTACCGGGGAATGCCGACGGAGCTGCCCAGGCAATTTTTAAATGGCTAGAGTGCTCACCTCTCGAGCACTGGCTTTCTCATCCCACTTTCCTGTGTCAATCTTACCTTGTTGGAGATAGATAAATAAAATCTAGTTCAGCCAGGGGATTTTACCCCACCAAATAAATCGGTATCGTCCGGGCCTTTGGGTCTGGATTTACGCCGGTCTATTGGGGCTTGTCCGTCCTGTGCAATTCTAGGAGTTGCACCCTCCCAGGCTTTGCCTTCCCTCTTTGGGGAGGAGTAAGTTTATTGCTAACTGTCTGAGACGCCCCTACAGGGGAATGCCGACGGGGCTGCCCAGTCAATTTTTTAATGGCCAGAGTGCTCACCTCTATAGCGCAGGCTTATCTAATCCCACTTTCATGACCTTGTGTCACATCTTACCTTGTTGGAGGTAGACAAATAAAACTATTTCAGCCAGGGGTTTTTATCCCACCTAAAATATTATATGTATTGGAGTTGATGGGAGAATGGATTAGGACACATTGATGTATAAGGAAATTGTGGATGAAAATAGACAGAGAATTATGAAAAAAACTAAGGGACCAGAACACCATTTAACTTTTACAAAAGAAACACCATGTGAAAGTAAATATCTGACACAGAGTTCTTCCTAATAGTGGTGCAACAGGTGCTGTTCATGCAGATCAAGTGGTGGATGTTTTGCATGAATTCCACAGTGAGAACAGTATCAAGGCTATACTTGTTGACAACACTAATACCAACACAGGTTGCGAAAGTGGAATGGTTGCAATTTTAGAAAAAAAACTTTAAAAATCTTCACACAATTGGTTGCTCTTTGCATCATAATGAACTACCTTTCAGAGCCCTTTTTAAAAACATAGATGGTTGCGCAAAGGGCCCTACAACATTCAGTGGCCCTCTGGGGAAATTATGCTCAAATGATTGCCATGATTTACCCCAAATATAATTTTCCACTATTAGCAATCCTCTAGAGTCAATTTTTAAAATTGATGAAATACATGATCTTAGTTCTGACCAAAGACTCCTTTATGAATACACAGTAGGTATTTCTAGAGGTAAGGTTGACTCTAGATATACCTCCTAGAAAATTGGTCCTTTAAACCAAGCAAGATGGTTAACTTTGGCCATCAGGCTCATGTGTTTATGGACTCGTGGTGCATACCAACAAAGGCACACGACAAAACTACACTATGTAGTAAATTTTATTGTAAATGTGTATGCCACTTCTTGGTTTGAAATTAAAAGAAATAGTAAATTCCACAATCAGCAAGTGCACATTTTTAATATGACCCAGAGGATTAAGGAGCAGCCTCAGGAAATCCAAGATATCACATTTAGAAATATACAAGGTAATACATTTTGTTTACTGCCTGAAAACTTTCTATATTCCATGGTTAAATCTGAAGAGATTGAAGTAAGAGAAGAAGCTTTAAAAAGAATTTTGGCCATTAGGTAAGTAATATTTATTCATATATTTCTGACTCAATTATTTATTCCAATTTATAGAATGATTTTTAAAGATTTTATCTAATTTCACCATAATTATTAAAGCAGTACAGATTGGAATTTTTTAATAATTCAATTAATTAATGTGTTCTTTCAGGAGTGAGGAGTCAACCAGAAAAAGATTAAAAAGAATACCACCTATTAATTTTAATGCCACACATTGGACACAATTAATAGATTTAAAATTATGCTGCATTTTTGGCATTCTCAGGGCGTGGAACGGGCAGTTAAGTTAATAACAGAAGCTTCACAAACTGTATATGGTTTTGAAGCAAGGCATCAACACATTACAGCCAAAGTTTTGAGTCAGAAATTGAGACCAGCATTTTTGTCTAAGGGGTCTTATATTGAGCAATTTGACTCAATATTAAGCTCCATTAAAATAGTGTTAGGTTTTTCCTTATTTCTTTGCTTGTTATATTTTCACTTATAACAGAAAAAAATCATTTTTTTAGGTATTCAAATATTACTGTTTAATTCATAACGTTAAAAGGTAGTTTACAAAAGCAGATACTGAAAATGAGGGGGGGGGGCAATTTTTAATTTGAAGATTTCTTTAATTAATATCATTTTTATAAAATAAAAGGACATTCGCTGATTTTAAATGCACAAATTATTTGGTTTTAACACCAGTATTCAAGCAAATCTTGCAAAAACGAGGAATTTTCAGTATATTCTTGTCTACGATCTTTGATACCAAACGCTCAAAAAACCGCTGAAGTTTTTGATCTAATTTTTTGCATGAGTATTTAATAGGTCTATATACAACTTTCGGTACGTGCCTTTTTTTAATATTTAAAAAAAAGTGTAAAATCGACCTACCCTAATATATATATATATATATATATATATATATATATATAAATATATATAATACTATATAAATATATATATATAATGGTAATTCTGTCTGTGTGTGTGTCCGCCTGATCTTTATGTCTTATGTTCACCCAAACCGCTGGACAGAATTGCTTGAAAATTGGCATGTGGACTCCTGACCTCTCAGTGAAGGTCATAACTTATATAAAAAATATATCACTTCAATGCTGGGGTCCCCCCACTGAAAACAGTTTTCCCGGTGATTCAAATGAAATTTAAACCATAGGTAAATGACCAAAAATGATGTCTATTCCCAAAATTTCAGCAAATTTTGATAATATTAAGATGGTCCCCGGGGGCACAACCCCTCCATTAAAAACTGTTTTCCCTTTGATTCAAATGAAATATATATATATATATATATATATATATATATATATATATATATATATATATATATATATATATATATATACATAATCAAGGAGAACACCCCTTTGTCTGTGCATGTCTGTTCCTAAAAACGAAGACATACTAGGAAGTGTACTTTCAATATAATTGTATTCACATGCACAATTTGCATGTGAACATAATGGAAGTATTTTTGCGTCTCTGGCTGCCCCTTAAAGAAGC
>OY744545.1:47723195-47758195 GCA_963556195.1 Sepiola atlantica
TCGTTTCGAACTTTTGCTCTCATTAGTGCAGGGAAGTGATAATTTCACACGGTCACGAGGCGCGAACCCAGTTCACAGAGTCACCTTTGACCTCGCATGCTTTCACTCAAAAATAAAAAGTTAAATAGATGAAAGGATAAAAAATCAAAAATTGACCTCCTACACCGAAGAAAAGGGGACAGAGGTGAATACCAGTCGCCATTGTCTAGAGAATCTGACATAAACCAAGATAATCCCGTAAAGGAGACCAATTATAGGTTCTATTTTGATTTGAAACCGACAGTACCGATATTGTTCTGATTTTCTGTTATACATATATAAATAAATATTACGCTCTCACATTTTGTGTTACATTAATAATTGAGAATTCTGTTGTGTTTCTCTCCAACTAACCTTATATATATATATATATATATATATATATATATATATATATATATATATATATATATATATATATGAAAATAGTACGACAGGCTAGCACATGTAGACATTTAGGCGACCGAGGTAGATTATGTCTGAATGAGAAATTTGAAATTCTAAACTTTATAGACCGTCAAAACCTATAAAACTGTAGAAGTGAAATAGCAAACAACTGCTTACACAGAATAAAATGTACCTTACATTAAAAATACACAAATAAATAAATAAATGAACAAATAAATAAAAAATAAACTAAAACCTAAAATAGAAATACAAGCAAGCACGTGTTAAAATAAGGTCACCCATGATTTCGACACAACAAAGAAACAGGGATAGGCCACACTATAGAAGAGAACAATAGAATAGGAAATAGGAAGTAAAATCAACCGGACCTTTGTTTATGATAAGCCCAAAGATTAGCTGAGAGAACAACAAAGAATCTGATTGGTTAACTAGCTAGACTAAATACCATGTGTGAATATATAAAAAAACACCCGGCAACATAAACTCTATGCATTTTAGCCTGACGATTCCCTACGGGGATTAAACGCGAAAGTCTCTGTGTAGCTTATCTGCCATAAATATATTTTCATAAATTACTATATATATATATATATATATATATATATATATATATATATATATATATATATATGATAATTATGTAAATAATATTCTAACGTCATAGATACTGAAAAAAATTAACCGTAAATTATTTATATAATCTTAAACGTTTCGTCTTTATTTCAAAACTTTCTCATGATTACTGATTTTAAGAAATAACAAATATTATAAGTTATAAAAATCAGTCATCTTCAGAAAGTCTTAAATAAAGACAAAAAGTTAATAAATATATGAATAATTTTCGATTCATATTTTTTCATTCTGCACACACACACACGCACACACACACATATATATATATATATATATATATATATATATATGCAAACATTGTTAAAAGTAACAGAATTCGTCTGTTTAATTATACCTTTTTTTATTTTTTCAATTTTTCTGATAGTCTTTTTTGTATTAACATCATATAAGTAATAAATGTTGCATAGGTTTTACAGGTTTCACGAACGTTTTCGATTCTTCGTCGAATCATCCTCAGGTGTCAAAAGCAAATAGACAATAAAGCTGGAGAAAGAAAAGACTATTAAAAAGACAGCGGAGAAACGCGCAAAGAACCTTTTTGCATTGTTCAAGGAAGGAAGTCGTTGACGATTTAAATTAAGCAACGCTGGATGGCATCACAGAAAAAAGTGGCATTACGTTAAAATGATTTAATTTATATTAATCTTTTTATGATCATCAGAAAAATTGAAAAAAATAAAAAAGTTATAATTAAACAGACGAATTCTGTTATTTTTAACAATGTTTGCTCAAATGAGAAAATGCTGCCTAAATATATATATATATATATATATAATATTTTTTTGGAAAAAACATAACAGTATGTAGTGTTAAAATTTAATAAAAACTATTTTAATCTGAATGATTTTGATTCGAGAATAAAATTCTCCTTGTCAAAGCAGTGGTTTTTTGTTTGTTTTTTCTTCATCGTCTGATTGGTAATGGACTTTTGGGTCAGGAAATCACGCTATATCTGTAAACGAGGCTACGCCAATTTGAATTAGAAAGGGTATGTAGACATAGTTTTTAAACCATTGTTTCGTAATAGTATACACACACACACACACACACATATATATATATATATATATATATATATATATATGAAGGAGGGTCTTGTGTATATATATTGATGTGTTTCATGCAAGCGTTAATTCCAATGACGGTTTTACTTATATTATTTCGACTATTTCTTTCTATGCATAAACTTTGGTATGTGTAAAAGCACAAACCTTCTATGAGACGCCAATAAGTATTGTAAATATTATGCTCGTCAGAAAAGCCATAAAGTCCAGACGGCATTTCGTTCCACCGTTGTTACGCCCTACTCGACCGGAAACCATAGCAATGTTGGCATCCATCTTGCCAGTGTTGGCATTTTCCCACTACTCTACACAACATCTTACTCATCAACTAATCAAGCAAGAAACTAAGAGAATTTGAAGCTGTTTGAGAGAGTTTGCAAATTGATTCACACGCTCCCCCCCCCCCCCCCCGGCTTCGCATTATAACAATTAAAAACTCTGCTGCATATCTCATGTAACTGTCATGTCCGTCTGTCTTTACCTTCATATCATAAATCTTTTTCTTTTTTTATCTGTGTCTTTACCGGTAGATGACGGTGGCATGTCGTATTATTTTCCATTTAATTATTGGTGAGCGTCCATTTTCTTTGAGCTCCCAATAGTGGTTTGCTAGTGCTGTTTTAATTCGGCGTCCTTTGTTTGTAAATGTGCTTTTGTGGTCATAATATCTGATTTTAAAATCTAGGGAGGTCATACCCACGTAGTATTTCTTGTTATTTGGTCTTTGATTGGAGTTGTGGGTTTAGGGGCTAGAAGGGGCCATACGGAGAGATAACAAGAATAACTCGTTTTGACTGTGTTTCTATTAAAGAGTCTATGAACTTATTAGACGGTGATCTTTGAACTCCATTCTTCGATTTGTTTTGATTTCGTGAGACGCTGATTTAAATTAATTTGTTCATCAAAGAATCCCAAATATTTAATCAAATTCGTAATTAATGAGATTAATTTTGAATGATATTTTAATCACTTCAGGGCATCTGTCGACATGTGCTTTGTTAAAAGTAAAAACTACTTGATCAATTTACATAATTTTAATTTTTTTTGACATAATTTTACATAATTTTTTTTACATAATTTTTTTTTACATAATTTTTTTTTTACATAATTTTTTTTTACATAATTTTTATATATTTTAAAACAATTTTTTTTATATACTTGATGAATTTACATAATTTTTTGTATACGATGTATGCGTTCCGTCACGGGTACGTACATCATAAAGTTTTTTTTCATGGCGCCCCAATTCTAAACTTGAACTGTGAAGTGTAGTAACAAAGTCGATACAACACTTGCTCTTAGCCAAAAGGCTCAGGTGTGAAACAACATGTTCTCCGCTCTGTCACGCTAGATTTTGACAGATCTATTTGCATCTTCTTTTAGATACGTTCAATATTCTCTATAAGTGTGTGTGTCCATCGGTTTGTCTGTTCACATTTTGGTTTGGAATAGCATTTTCGTCGGTCTGTCATGTTTAAATTGGAATTGCATTTGTGTTAATCTGTCATACTAATAAAAGTGTTGTGGGTTTGTTACACGTAAAAAATAGCGTTTTCGTGGGTTTGTAACACTTAAGTTTGAAATATACTTTCTAATTGGTCTCTCACGCTTATGTTTGAAATATCATTCTCATTGGTCTGTCACGCTTAAGTTTGAAATATCATTCTCATTGGTATGTCACGCTCAAGTTTGAAATATCATTCTAATTGGTCTGTCAGGCTTAAGTTTGAAATATCATTCTCATTGGTATGTCACGCTCAAGTTTGAAATATTCTCATTGGACTGTCACGCTTAAGTTTGAAATATCATTCTCATTGGTCTGTCACGCTTAAGTTTGAAATATCATTCTCATCGGACTGTCACGCTTAAGTTTGAAATATCATTCTCATTGGACTGTCACGCTTAAGTTTGAAATATCATTCTCATTGGACTGTCACGCTTAAGTTTAAAATATCATTCTCATTGGTCTCTCACGCTTATGTTTGAAATATCATTCTCATTGGTATGTCACGCTCAAGATGAAATATTGTTCTCATTGGTATGCCACGCTCAAGATGAAATATTATTCTCATTGGTATGTCACGCGTAAGTTTGAAATATCATTCTCATTGGACTGTCACGCTCAAGATGAAATATCATTCTCATTGGTATGCCACGCTCAAGATGAAATATTATTCTCATTGGTATGTCACGCGTAAGTTTGAAATATCATTCTCATTGGACTGTCACGCTCAAGTTTGAAATATCATTCTCATTGGACTGTCACGCTTAAGTTTGAAATATCATTCTCATTGGTCTCTCACGCTTAAGTTTGAAATATCATTCTCATTGGTCTCTCACGCTTATGTTTGAAATATCATTCTCATTGGTCTCTCACGCTTATGTTTGAAATATCATTCTCATTGGTCTCTCACGCTTAATTTTGAAATATCATTCTGATTGGTCTCTCACGCTTATGTTTGAAATATACTGAATAGGCATATCGTATATACATATGTTCACATTCCTTTACACTCATTCGTTGTTTGCCCAATTTGATTGATTAGAATGAGATCAATAAATGTATACTTGTATTAATCAGTTTCATTCAAAGTGATTGTCAGATTCACCCATTGATTTTTGAATTATTTTGTTTACTGTTCGATATCAATTATTCGATAACAAAGTAATACACTTGTTATTCTACCTAGAAATAATATGGTCCCCCTCTCCTCTGATCGTATATTTTTCTAGTATATAGAAATATAGTTTGTAAATAAACAGCCAACTGTGACAATTTCTTTCTTACGTACACTACTCCCCCCTACGCGTCCAAGTAAATAGGAGGACGTAATGCCTGGAAGCATGGTCTCATAACAACAGAACATATACTATACTACAGCTCTGAAAGGATGGTATCATGACAAAAGAAAAGATATTACACTAGAACACCCAAAAAGAAGAAGCTAATTCCTGGGAGAATAGTATTATGACGAATGAACCTATACTAAACTACCCGCACTAAAAAGGAAAAATGAATGCCGTGGAGGAATGTCTGATGACAGTAGAAAAAAATATACACTACCCCTATAGGGAATAGGAGAAGGTAATACTTGGAGTGCAGGTTTGATAATAACAGAATGGATACTACACTGCCCCTTCTTGAATTGAGCATTTAAAAATAATGCATTGGTGTGAAATGGTACAGGAAACCGATATGTGCAATAAAAGATAGTACAACATATGCATGTAGTATTGTTCCTACATCTGGTCTGGTGCACCATCCACTAGTCTCCCCCTCTTAAACAGGGTTCAACAAAGACTCACTAATCTAATAAGTCCCTCACTATCCATCAAGCTCCAGCCCCTGACCCATTGCCGCAATATTGCATCCCTGTGCTTATTTTACAAGTACTTCAATGTATTGTTCTCCAATGAACTAGCTGCTCTGGTGCTCCCCCCCCCCCGACGTAAATACACCCGACAAACTCGACAACCAGTTAAGTCCCATCTATTCATTATGGAGGTACCCAGATGCCGGAGGGCTTTTTACTCTTATAGCTTCTTTTCCTCGATCTGCCGACCTTTGGAACGCTTTCCCTGCTCCCTGTTTCCCTGATTCTTTCGACATGCAGAAATTTAAGTGTAATACGAACAAATATCTCGTTGCACAACCTTTCACTTAGAATGACCCCCTATAATTTCTGGACACTAATCCACAGTAGCCCCTTACGTCTCAGTGGCAACATGCTTTGTCTGGTGTGAATTCAAGTTTAAATAAAGTACAGTTAATAAAAATAATAGTATAGTTTCGGCTTCAGGCACACAAATACGCAATCTCCATTGGAAATAGATATTCATACGTTCGCGTGTTCCTTTCTTTTTGTGTTACGCTTTTATTGGTACGTGGTAGGATTCGTGTTATGAAGAAGAAGATGTGGGGGAAGAAGAAGAAGAAAAAGAAGAAGAAGAAGAAGCAGAAGAAGAAGAAGAAGAAGAAGAAGAAAAGGAAGAAGTAGAAGAAAAAGAAGAAGAAGAAGAAGAAGAAGTAGAAGAAGAAGAAGAAGAGAAAGAAGAAGAGAAAGAAGAAGAAGAAGCAGAAGAAGAAGAAGAAGAGGAAGGAGAAGAGGAAGAAGAAGAAGAAGAAGAAGAAGAAGAAGAAGAAGAAGAAGTAGAAGAAGAAGAAAAAGAAGAAGTGTGCATCCCCCACTTCTTTTTCTTCATCACACGAATTAGTAGAATAGTAATTTGACATGAAGAAGAAGAAGTGGGGGAAGAAGAAGAAGAAGAAGAAGAAGAAGAAGAAGAAGAAGAAGAAGAAGAAGAAAAAGAAGAAGAAAAAGGGGAAGAAGAAGAGGAAGAAGAAGAAGAGAAAGAAGAGGAAGTAGAATAATAATAATAATAATAATAAGAAGAAGAAGAAGAAGAAGAAGAAGAACAAGAAGAAGAAGAAGAAGAAGAAGTGTGCATCCCCCACTTCCTTTTCTTCATCACACGAATTAGTAGAATAGTAATTTGACATGAAGAAGCGGAAGTAGGAGGAAATAGAGCGAAGGAGGAGATACAAAGGTGAACGAGGAAGAAAGAAGGCGGGAATGTATATTTTTTACTGACGAACACGAGGTCATATTAAAAAAAAACACATGGTCATATTATTAACAATTTAAAGAAACAAACTAAAATTTCCCTGCGTTGAAATCTTTAAAACATGAAACCTATCCTCATTAACAGTTTCCTGAATTATATTAAAGACTGTTTCATTTTTTTAAAAATAATTTATAGCTCACATTTTTTTACTGGTAAGAGATTAATATTAATGTTAAATTAAGAAATTACCATAACTTCGGCAAATCCCGGCTTTTTTCGATTTTCAATTTGATTGAACTAACAAGCCTT
Source organism: Sepiola atlantica (assembly GCA_963556195.1). Classification (NCBI taxonomy): domain Eukaryota; kingdom Metazoa; phylum Mollusca; class Cephalopoda; order Sepiida; family Sepiolidae; genus Sepiola; species Sepiola atlantica. Next base: position 47,730,215 of record OY744545.1, read on the forward strand.
TTTATCCAACTTTTAAATTAAGTACTGAACTGATGTTAGTTCATTGACAAGTACTTCCACAATATTTGCTCCGATGAACTTAATGCACTTGTGCCTCCTAAACGTAAATACCCCTGAAAAACCCGACAAGCAGTATATCCTCACCTATTGACTGTAGAGGTTACCGGTGAAATTATTTCACAAGAAACTACGTATTTTCGTAAACTATGTATTGGACGATTTTAGAAGCTAGGGAAATCCTAATTTCGTTTTTCGTTCTTCTTTTTGCTTGGATATTCTGTAGTAAATTTTCGGGTACCATTTTTTTCTTCAAGCCTTAAATGAATGGTGGACAAAGTTCTTAAAACCGGTAAGCAAAAATTAATGTTTTAGAATCTGACCACCATGGATCACATATCGCTGTCATATGTGTGGGCGTTTTCTGTTTGTTTGTCTTCCGATATATATATATATATATATATATATATATATATATATATATATATATATATTAGTAGTAAGTTTTTGAAAGACTGTGGGCAATGCAAATTCCGTGTAAGATGCAAGTTGTAAGGAACAAAAACAATAAATCGATCGAATACGAAATATGACTTACTATTTATTTTTCCTAAAATCTTACATAACAGCAAGAGTGTTTTAGCTGTTTGTGTGATGTCCGGGTGATTAAAAATCATTATTTAATATTTCGGGAAAAGAGACTTCCCTTTGTTAAAAATAATTAAACCAGAAGAAAAATTTCTCCGACTGTGCAAAGAATATTACAAAACAAAATGGCTGCCAGATGTAGAACCGCAGCGAAAACAGTTTCGCAGGGAATGTAACTTAAATTTTATTTAAAGGTTATGTTACATATATGATTTGGTGTTCAAAAATATTTGTGTAATGTTGGTTAAGTGTATGGTGCTCGATAAACTGTTAGTTTTAATAATATATATATATATATATATATATATATATATATATATATATATATATATTTTTTTATAATTTATTTATTTATAATTTTTTTATTAATTTTATATTTGATTATTTACTGTTATTTCAGTGTGTTTTATCTTCACATTTTTTATTTTTTATCTTTCTTTCGTATTTTAAGAATTTTAATATATAATTATATATATATATATATATATATATATATATATATATATATATATATATATTATAATTTAATAAATTATAATTTAATAAAGTAATTAATCTCTCATTTTAAATATTCTAGATTTATCAAATTTATTGATTATCATCTATTTAAGAAGTGTTATTAATTGTGAGTTTCGTCAAATTAGTTTATCGAATTAACTTGATATATTTACTATAAGATACAGGGAAATAACTCTGTTATGCGAATTAATTTATTTATGGATTCTTTAGGTGGAAATCTGCATCACAATAATAGTATATATATATAAAACATATATACACATACATGCATATATACACATATATATACATATATATGTATACATACGTATACACACACATATATATATATATATATATATATATATATATATATATATGCATATATGCATGCATTATTGTTGTTTAATTTTTTATTTATATATTCTTCATTTTCATCTTGTTTACATATTTTATTATTTTTATTATTATTATTATTATTATTATTATTTGTTTTATATATATATTTTTATATTAATATTTAATTTATTTATTCATTCGTTCATTATTTATTTATTTGTTTATTCATTAATTATTTTTTATTTTTTTAAATTTTTTTTGTATTTATTTTATTATTTATTTATTTAATATTTGCATGTTATTTGTATACATTTTATATGTGTTAGGATTAATTAATTAACAATGCTAGGTTATGGGGTGGCTTATTTTGGTGGGTTAGAGGAGTATGTTGAATATGGTTTTTGGTTTGTGGTTGAATGTGTGTTAGGATGGAAGTTCATATGGGGAGGGGCCTATTTGATTGTTTGGGTGTGTGATGATTTAATATAGGAGGTAAGTAATGAGTGAAGTGGTGGAAACGGAGTATGATGAGTGTTAGATATGAGGGTTGGTCGGTAGATATTATAGAATGAACGGTGAATAGAGCTCGTGACACTGATTGAGTGAGGAGTTTAATCTGGAGATGAGGATTGATTCTGTGATTCTAAGGTCACCAATGTTTCTGACAGACGCTAAGATGGAGACATGAATATCACGCTGAGTGTTTGAGCAAAACTCTGTGGGTTTGTGGAAAGAGGATATACGGGTATTCCAGTGCTCCTTTATGCGCAAGTGTAGCGGTCTTGTAGTGTTACCGATGTAAAATTTGTTGCATTTATTGCACTGTAGTTTGTAAACACAGTTAGTGCGATGGCACAGACCTGTGTTGGGGATAGGCTAATTGGCCAGGGAGCAGGGTTCGGGTGTGTGGTTAGTACGTTTATTAGATAGATGTTGGCGTAAGGAGGTGCCAGTATGTGTTAGTTGTATGTCAAGGTTTTCCTTATGTATTGCCTTGCGGATGGAGGTGGTGATTTTATCGCTGAAGAAAGGGAGTTTTAAGAAGCATGTGTTAAGAGAGGGTGCGGTGTCTGCGTGTTTTGGGCTTATTTAGGTGGGTATGGTGGGGGCGGGGTAGCCATTAGTTTGGAGGGTTTTGTGGAAGTTTTTAGTGTGTAATATTTTGTCAGCAGCAGAAGAGCATTTAGCTTTATTATATATATATATATATATATATATATATATATATATATATATATATATATATATATATACTGGCGGACATTTGGAAAGAAAATAATTGTATTTACCTACAGAGGGATTCTTTTAAAATAAGGTCCAATGGCAGTATAGGCCCGTTCAAATACCTTATATATTTCGTCTACATCGATTGAAGATAACATAGCCACTAGTGATTAAAACATTGCATTTAAGTCTGATTGTTTTATTCAAAATAATGACTAATTTGGATGTGTTTAGGCTTTAACTTTTAAAAGCCGGAATTGACCACAACGTTCAAGAAACTAAATAAGTTTTATTTATAATTTGGTTTAGTAACGCTACTAAAAATTGTGAAAAGAGAAAAAAGAAACACTAAAATAACAAGACACCCGGGCAACGCCGGGTAGTGACAGCTAGTAGAAACTAAAAATAATAACTCAATGTGCAACTATTGAAGATGCGTTTAGATGAGAAAATACACAAGTGAATTTGTAAGACATTAAATTAATTTTAAAGAATTGCGATATAGATTAAGTTGCATAAGGTGGGCTTAAATAATAGTTTAAATAAAACAGAAAATTGCTACGTAAGGGGTAGAGTTTGATCATAGAATCAATAACGGAAATATTTAGCTAACTGGACGGGAATCGAACTTGCATCCGAAGTCATACAAAGCTGTTTTTTTTTTTTGAAAATTCAAATATTTCAGATTTACATTGAATTTTGTCTATAGTTATTATTCGGCAAATAAGCAACGTTCCCTGAATTTCGGTTTCTTCTTCAGACCTCTTAAGCTTAAGGCCTACATTTTGGATATTTTCTTAGAACCAGAATAATGTATGAGTGTTGATAACAATGGAATAAAAAGTATAGATTTTGTTGTATTATATCTGGATTTTAAAATGCTCTGTTTGGGGAATAATTTTACCTGTCCTGTGACAAATATTATTTTACTTCTGGTTTAATTATTTTTGACAAAGGGATGTCTTTTCCCGAAATATCAAATAGTGATTTTTAATCACCCGGACATCACACGAACAGCTAAAAACACTCTTGCTGTTATGTAAGATTTTAGAAAAAAATGGAAAAATAAATAGTAAGTTATATTTCGTATTCGATTTATTGTTATTGTTTTTGTTCCTTACAACTTGCATCTTACCCGGAATTTGCATTGCCCACAGCCTTTCAAAAACTTACTACTACTATACCCAGCAATGCTTCAAGCAAACTACCATATATATATATATATATATATATATATATATATATATATATATATATGAGTGTGTGTGTGCGCGTATCTGTGCGCGCGTGTTACCTCATTCTTTAATCTTGTAAAGCCTTCATTACTGATAGTTTTTTCAATCCGCTTTCCGATTTTAATGATGGCTACGTTTTAACGTGATTTCATTTTAAAGAATCGAGTGCGCGTGCTGTGGAACGCTGATTCACTAACAGGTTTCCATGGTGATGTGACGTAATGCAGGTTTGTCTTTAAAATGTTCACTTTCCCAGTAAACACGTATCCACTCTCATGTTGCCTCGGCTACTTAAGGGTTATTTGAATAATAATAATAATAATAATAATAATAATAATAATAATAATAATAATAATAATAATAATAATAATAATAATTGTTTGGAACGGTAAAAGTACCACGCATGTTTCTTGACGTATTAACAGTAAACAACATGCTTCACATTAATCTGCTGGTTGTAGACAGTTGCCTTTTTCTACATCTCAAACAGAAAAAAAGTGGAGGGGTTTTATATAAATAAATAAATAATAATAATAATAATAATAATAATAATAATAATAATAATAATAATAATAATAATAATAATAATAATAGTTACAGACGTACTAGAGTGGATGACCAAAGGAAGGGCAACCCTAATACAAAAAGATGCCCCCCAAAAAAGGAACGATCCCAAGCAACTACAGAACAATAACCTGTTTACCAACAATGCAGAAAATCCTAACGTCACAACTGAGAGAACAAATCTATTAATCCCTGAACAATCGTGGACTGCTCCCCGAGGAACAAAAAGGATGCCGAAAAGAAGAAAGAGGGACGCACGATCTGATTGATATACATCGATCAAAAGATCCTGAAGGAGGTAAAAAGCAGAAAAAAAGAACATATCTATGACACAGATTGACAAAATCTCTCAAGCATGGATAATTGAATGCTTAAAAATATACAAGACACCTGACAAGATTATTAATCTTTATAAGAAAGCAATGGAAACATGAAGACTAGAACTGACAGCCGGAGGACAACACCTGACTGAGATGAAAATACAGAGAGGCATTTTCCCAATAATCCCTATCACCACTACTGTTTCGCATAGTCATGATGCTACTCAACTACATACTCAGAAAGTGTGATGCCGGTTACAAGTTTACAGACACAGCACAAAGAATACACCACCTCATGTACATGGGCGACTATTTGCAAAAAAGCGAAAAGGACCTTGAAAAGCTGAAACTCCAGCCAGGACATTCAAATGGAATTTGGAATGGAAAAGTGTTCACTGCTAGAGATGAAAAGGGTATAGAACCAAGTTGAGATGAGGGCGCTAGGCAAACAGGAGAGCTATAAATATTTGAGAGTTCTGGAAGCAGACACTATCAAATCTACAGAAATGAAAGAGAAGATTGAACAAAATATTTGCGAAGAACAAACACACTCTTAGAAACGAAATTATATAATAGAAATTTAGCAAAAGGAATAAACACCTGGGCAGTATAACGAATAAGATACTCTGGACCATTCATAGGCTGGACTAAAGAAGAACTTAGGCACCTTGACCAGATGACTAGAAAATTAATGACCATGCGCAACGCACTACATCCAAAAAGCGATACGTACAGACTCTACATGATACGAAACGAAGATGGGAGACAATTACATTTTTGAGACTGACAGAAAACTGAATTCACCTTCAACGATTCAAATACAACCAGAGAGAGTGGTGGTTGCAACCAATCTGAACATCTCTTACAGAGCGAGGAGGAATTAACATCTTATATTTAACTAAGGCGATCGAAATGGATCTTATTGTTTTTTTTAAATAATAACGTCTGAGTTAAAAACACATATTCTTTTGACACTTACGACCTGGTGATATAAAAACGTATATACGTCTCTACACACACACACACACACACACACACACACACACACACTATATATATATATATATATATATATATATATATATATATATATATATACATACACATCCTACGATCACGCACGCACGCAGCAATATTTATATCTGTTATGGACACGTAATTACTGACTTGGTGATATTCATTATAGGTGTTTTGGGATGTATGCATATATAATTGTACTTTAAGATATTTGTTTATTCTGATATTTACTTAAAATAAGATAGCTTTAAGAAATCTTTCTGCTGATAATACACTAATCATTGAATTAATTTAAGTACAAGTGTCTAATATTATCACTAGACATTGTTAGATTGGAATTAGGTTATAATTATAGGTTTCCATAGATTATAAAATTAATGTAAGATGAATTTTTAGAACTCAGATTATTAATATATTACGAATATAGAATGTGTATGTAAATGTTTTGTATTTAGATGCACATTGGCATCTGTGTGTGTGTATGTAACTGCATGCGTATAATACGTATTTCAAATAGATTCAAATATAATCTTAAATAATTTTTATTTTTCAAATATATCCTATCTCGGATCTAGACAAATTCAAACTTGTAAACCTTCAACAGTTTGTCATTCGGTTGATGACACGCAAACGCCTGCCTGTTTCTCTTCTTTTCTTTCTTCCTTTCTTTTTCCAAGTCTAGCCGAATTTATATGACACACAAAAATATTGTTGCGTGCGTGCGTGATCGTAGGATGTGTATATATGTGTGTGTGTGTAGAGACGTATATACGTTTTTATATCACCAGGTCGTAAGTGCCAAAAGAATATGTACTTTTAACTCAGACGTTATTATTAAAAAAACAATAAGATCCATTTCGATCGCCTTAGTTAAATATAAGATTTTAATCCCTCCTCGCTAAGTAAGAGGGGTTCAGATTGGTTGCAACCACCACTCTCTCTAGTTGTATTTGAATTGTTGAAGGTGAATTCAGTTTTCTGTCAGTCTCAAAAATGTAATTGTCTAGTTTGATGCTTGAGGAAACCACAAGGTTGAAATAAATTATTGCATCAACAATTATGTAATTTCGTGTTATTATATTTTATGTTATATATATGTATATCTAGGCAGCATCTTCACTTGCAGGCAAGTATTGTTGAATATAAAAGACAACTCATGTCTAGATATCCTTTGGTAGATCCTTTCAATAGTCCGAATCAGGATCTTAGTTTCGGAGGGGAATTGGCTAATGAATTTGCCATAGTTTAGATTTGTGTCCCAAGTACTTTCAGACCCATCCGGGTCCATCTTCATGGGAATGAGGTTAATCAGGTACAAACAAGACCATGTGTTGGTATTATAGAAGGTTTTGGCGGGAATTATGTAAGTATATATATATATATATATATATATATATATATATATAAGTTATTAAATCCTTGATGTGCCTAAGTAATTTTCTTTTATTTTGTGTCCAACCATTTTGTCTTGCCTTTTTACCATTGTTGATTTTGGAATTACTTTTTTCGTTGGAAAATCGATTTTACCCCTTCTTCACTCGCTGTAAATGTGATTTAATCTCCACGTTGTTTTTGCTCCTCGTCCTCCATTTTTTATACAGATGCCATCTGAATCTCTGTGAATCTCCGTCCGTCGCTAGGTCGATCACACTTCAATTCAATACAGTATTTTTGTTGAGAAAAAAAGCGTATATTGACATCATACTAGCTGGCCTTATCCGGCGTTGCCAGGGAGACTTTTCATTTACAATATATATATATATATACCTGTTCTCTTTGTTTTATTTTTTTGTTTACTATATTTTTTAATATAATTTTTACATGTAAATCTAATGATCACGGTAGCGTATTTGAAACTATATAGTATCAGTTGGACAATTATATTATTAAATGTTACTGATTGTTTTTAATTTATCTATATCTGTGTGTGTGTGTGTGTGTGTGTGTAGTTAGGCAGCAAGTCGTTATTTATACAAGCTTCGTTCAAGACCACGGAGTTCTCTCGTTTTGCAGTTTTTCTCGTTAATCTCTCGACGCGGCGAGCAATTTTACGGTTCTCGGGTGTTAATTGGTATTATGTGGCACCGAGCGTTGTGTCATGGGCAATCCTACTAGCGCTTTCGGTCTCTCGACCGTCTTCAGGACGTTGTGTCTTATCGTTAGTATCAGCATTTTCACAATTTTTATTTATTCATGTACTTATTCATTAGCATATGTATATATATATATGTATATATATATATATATATATATATATATATATATATATATATATATATTCGCGATATGTATATATATATATATTCGCGATAAAAATTTAAATAAATGAATTTTTCATTTATAAAAATATTGCACGATTGTTGATTTTCAAAAATATTTAATACATTCTAATCCGTGCTTCGAAGATGTTAACTTCCTTATATATATATATATATATATATATATATATATATATATATATATTATTTGTATATTTATTTATGAATTTTTAATATTATTTTTACTATATATATATATACATCTCTATTTATTATTTGTATATTTATTTATGAATTTTTTAATATTATTTTTACTATATATATATATATATATATATATATATATATATATATTATTGTTAACTACAGATAAGGCATTAGTACCGCTGGTGAATGCTACTTTATTGATCGTGGGTTGTATTTTCTTATGTGTAAGGCTCCAAAAATTTTTAAGTCGGTTTGTGTAATAGTTCCTATGTATGATCCTGGTGTTGGTTGTTAATATTTTTCTTAGTTCTATTGATTTTATAGTTTTTTGTGGATGGTGATGTGTCACTGAATGACACTGCTATCATTTAGTTGGTGCGTATACATATATATATACAGGGTGGGCCAAAATAAGGGTCCTATCTTTAAATTTGAATAACTTGAATTTGAATAACTTCCACAAAATAAAAGTTAAACTCACCAAACTTTATGTGTGTGTAGACTGACCCTTCCGAGATTTTTTGAAATGAACAAAACAAATTTTAGCCGAAAAACACTTCTTAAAACTTACAAAAACTAAAGTATTGTTTTTTACACTGTTTTGAGTTTTTTAAGCAAAAATAATGTTTTCTAAATGAGGGTACGTTCCTTAGGGCTAATACGGCTCATGCTTGCTTCGGAAGGGGTCCTTTACTTATTCTAAAAAAAAAAAAATTTTTAAATCAATAAATAAAAAAGTTATGAATTTTGAAAAATAGGACCCTTATTTTTGCCCACCCTGTATATATATATATATATATATATATATATATATATATATATATATATATATATATAATTATCCACGGACACGTGTTTCGTCGTTATGTTAGCAAGATTCGAAACCAGGACCCTAGAGTCTGAAGCTCTACCACTGAGCTAATCCCCGCTAGTACTAAATGTATCGCCGTTTTCCTCGATATCATTTATTTGTTTACTTTGCTTGCGATATGTTTTAACGATAAGCATTCTACCTTAATGCTAATTGTAAATAATTTACCCCTAACAAATTAAGATGTCCCGGACGGGGAGAGACATATACATTTTCTTAAAATACAATTATAAACATAGATACGAGATTATATCAATATAAAGTAAAAGTATATAGATCAAAATGATACTCGTATGGATAGAGTTCCAGTTACAAAGAAAGCTCAATAGTTAGCACTAAATAGAACTTATAGAGCTTATTATTGATTTTTTTTTTTAAATTATTATATTATCTTATAATAATTTACACCCAAACTAATTTTTTTCAAAAAATCCGCATAGTAAACAAAGGGTCCTATAATATATACATGAAAAAAATACAAAACAAATAAATAAAAAAATTTTTTAAAACTAAAGTAAATCAACATCTTAAGTAGCAATGAATAACAAAAAATAAATAGAAAACAAATTATTCCACCCACGCACGTGCTAAAATAATGTCAACTGTTAACTCGACACATTCCCGAAAGAGATTCGACGTACCCAAACAAAATAAAAGAAAATGATGTTAAATAAATGCCAGTCGAGAATTTGTTTGAGAAAAGCTCAACCATTGGCTAACGAAAACATTAATCCGTGGGGGGAGAAATAACAAAAAATCTGATTAAATATTACGTGAATATATGAACACAAACACTAACAAAAAATCTGTAAATTAGACTGAGGATTCCCTACGGGGATGAAACGCGGACGACTCTGTGTTACTTAATTGCCATATATATATATATATATATATATATATATATATATATATATATATAATACATATATATACTTTACGCTTTATATATTTATATTATTACTATAATATATTATGACTATAATATAGTATTACTATAATATATTATGACTATAATATAGTATTACTATAATATATTATAATGTTGGCAAAAAAGTTAGTTCGTTTTCTGAATGTAATCTTTCCGGCCTAGAAAAGATCGTTTTATATTCCTATTCATCCAATATTGTATTTGGTGTAGCGACTATGTTAACGTCAGTGTGTAATAAGCCTCCGATCAGAGGAGTTTTTACATTTTAGTTTGTATTTCAGGCATTGAAAGATCAAGCAGAGTGCTACCGACATCTGATGCTTTTTTACTACAGAAAAAGAGAAAAAAAGCTACAAAATTATGCATAAAGATTTGCCATGTGTATGGAGAGATGATGTTACAGAGAGGGTGTGCCAGTAATGGTTTGTTCGATTCCGAAAAGGAAAATTTTCATTGAGAGATTCTCCTCGTTCTAGCCGGCTAAAAATGATCAACAGTAACCAAGTGAAAGCCGTACTTGAACAAGATTTCCGTTTGACAACCAGATAAATCGCAGACATTCTCAATATTTCCAAATCGAGCGTGAAAAATAAATTGCCCGAACTCGGTTATGTTTCTAAACTTGATGTTTGGATTGCTCCTTCCTAAAAAACAAGCGAAGTTTTTGGTAAACCCAATGCATGGTACAATATAGTAAACTAATATAATAATAACAATGTTATATATATATATATATATATATATATATATATATATATATATATATATATATATATATATAGAGAGAGAGAGAGAGAGAGAGAGAGAGAGAGAGAGAGAGATATAAATGTATACATTATATCAATTACTAATGGAGATTTCGTATCTGTCCGTCTGAAACCGTAGCTATACTATTACTTCTATTAATTGTACTATTTCCGTCGATTTGTCACGCTAAATTTCAAATTGAATATCCTCCTGTCTGTCACGTCACAGCAACACCAACATTTCTAACTTTTGAGAATTTACAAATTTAAATATTTCACACATACGTTTTAAATGGTGGCATGCGTCAGACGGCTTTAAGAAATTGACTTCCAAAGTAACCTATCTCTGCCAGGTCTTCATTTATCCCTCAGGTTCATTTTAATCATCACTTTCTCCCATATTTCCATTGAACTTCCGCTGTGAACCGATTCGCCTACCACATCTGCTCTACATCGACTGACCCAAGAACTCTCATCCATTCTATCAACGCGGCCATAACATCAAAATCTCCTCTTCTGTCCAGATTTAATCTTCCTCTGAGAAGACAATAACAGAAAGAAGAAAGATGGAAACTGCGGCTACCACATCACCACTGTGACTACACAAATACGACCAGCTAATTCTGCCGATGAATGGTTGCACCTTTTGGATTGAAACTGGTGTAGGAACGTATTTAAAATCTAACATTCACGGGTATAAGTAAACTTTTTACACTCAACTTATCTATGGGTATAAGTAACGCTTACAAACTCGACCTATCTATGTTTATAATGAAGGCTTTCGAAATCGAATTGTCCATGAGTATATATGTAAACCTTTAACATTCGAAATATGCACGTGTATAAGTAATTCAGACTCAACTCGTCTGGAAGAATGTATTAACTTTGAAACTCGGACTACTGGTACTGCTTATAAAGTTTATCTCTGGGACACTGTATCTACAGAGTTTGCGCTTTAAACAGCATGTGGTTAGAGATCACCCAATCATTGACCTACAGTCGTCAGGCTTCGTGAGGGACGCAGAGGCGAAGATATATCTAGCCGGCTTAACCCACGCCGGGTGAATACTGTTTCAAGTATTAGTATAAGTTAATCTCTCGCCCTTATATCATTACACCTGACCTTCGGACCAGGATCAATGTGTAGTATATTTTCTGTTTGGAATACTTCATCTATAGTATACTTAAACGATATCATACGTAATCAATATCATACTTAAACGATACCATACGTCATCAATATCATACTTCAATAATGCCTTAATTCAACAATACCATATCCCACCAATAGGAACCTTCAACAAGTACATACTCATCAATAAATGACTTCATCAATAGAACGCTTCATTAATAACGCTTTTCATCAATAGCACACTTCAACAATACCACACGTCATCAATACCACACGTCATCAATAGCACACTTCATCAATAGCACACGTCAACAATAGCACACTGCAACAATAGCACACTGCAACAATAGCACACTTTATCAATAGCACACTATAACAATACCACACTTCATCGATAGCACACTTCATCAATAGCACACTTCATCAATAGCACGCTTCATTAATAACACATTTCATCAATAGCACACTTCAACAATAGCACACTTCATCAATACCATACTTTATCAATACCATACTTTATCAATAGCACACTTCAACAATAGCACACTTCAACAATACCAGACTTCCTCAATAGCACCGTTCATCAATACCACACTTCATCAATACCACACTTCATCAATAGCACACTTCATTAAAAACGCATTTCATCAATAGCACACGTCATCAATAGCACACTTCATCAATAGCACGCTTCAAAAATAGCACGATTGATTAATAACGCATTTCATCAATAGAGCACTTCATCAATAGCACACGTCATCAATACCATACTTTATCAGTAGCATACTTCATCAATACCATACTTTATCAATAGCACACTTCAACAATACCACACTTTATCAATAGCACACTTCAACAATACCGCACTTCAACAATACCATACGTTTACAATACCATACTTGATCAATGACATACTTCGACAATACAATACTTCATTAGTACCATACTTCAACAATATCATACTTCATCAATATCATACTTCAACAATATCATACTTCATCAATATCATGCTTCATCAATATCATGCTTCATCAATGCCGTACTTAAACAATACCATACTTTATGCTTCAACACTACATAGCTTACGTACGTACATACAAGAACATTATAAGTCTCTAATTCCATTTAAGATTGTGCCTCTCTGAATAAACAGCGTAATCAGTATCATCGTCTGAATGACGTCAGCGTGGTGACGTCAATGCTTCCAGTTTTCCCGGGACGCACCGTCTTGCATACATAATGTATCCTGACAGCTCGCTGCCGTCTTCGACTGATTCACGTTTTCGTCATCGAGACTAGCGAAGATGTGTATTATTGTCTGTGACACTCCCGGCAGTGGACGACCCTGTTTCAACCCGAACTTGGGAAATCGACAACAAAACGCTCTCTCTCCCCTCCCCTATCTCTCTCTCTCTCTCTCTCTCTCTCTCTCTACCGTTATTATATTCTAGAATAAAAACAGAAAACGAAACGATGTTATTTTTTCCCATTCTTTCCCTCTCTCTCTATCCATCTTCCTCTCCTATCTCCTTCCCTTTTTCCCTCTCTCTCTTCCCCTTTTCTATCTTCTTCCCCTCTCTCTCTCTCTCTCTCTCTCTCTCTCTCTCTCTCTCTCTACCGTTATTATCTTCTAGAATAAAAACAGAAAACGAAACGATGTTACCTTTTCCCATTCTTTCCCTCTCTCTCTATCCATCTTCCTCTCATATCTCCTTCCCTTTTCTCCCTCTCTCTCTCTTCCCCTTTTCTATATTCTTCCTCTCCCCCCCTCTCTCTCTCTCTCTCTCTCTCTACCGTTATTATCTTCTAGAATAAAAACAGAAAACGAAACGATGTTACTTTTTCCCATTCTTTCCCTCTCTCTCTATCCATCTTCCTCTCATATCTCCTTCCCTTTTCTCCCTCTCTCTCTCTTCCCCTTTTCTATCTTCTTCCTCTCTATCTCTCTCTCTCCCTATCTCTCTCTCTCTATCTCATTATCACCTTCTAGAATAAAAACAGAAAACGATGTTACTTTTTTCATTGGAAGTATCAGTTAATTTATTCGCAAAAACAGCATAGTATATCCATCCAACCTTGACATGTCGCTCACAATAACAGATTCCACCCCTTAAGAGGGGAACAAATCGCAACAAACAAAATGAATAAATAAAACATAAATCTATATAAATAATACTAATGATCGCTACAGGATGAATATCGTCATGAAGATCAGATTGTTTAAGTTACGTATGGCTAAATAATATAAAGCTTCCCAATCTTTTCTAAATACTAAACCAGTCCAATTATACTAAAACGGCAGTGACGATGAGGGTATAGTCATAAAATATAATCTATCGATTTAAATAAAAGATCTGGTTTGATTGTTTTGTTTTACGGCATATCAACCCTTTTTAGAGTTAGTCAATGCTAAATCACGTCAGTTTGATAAAAAAAATATTTTATGTCTCGGAATTTTTTAAATGATGATTGATAATTTGTTTTTAATTAGATTATTCAGACTACTGTTCTCGTCTTGGATGTTATCTTAACTACGTTTCGGCCGATGTAAATTCCGAACTTCTTCAAGTGCATCTTGTTGGACTCGGGAATCTGTACGGAATTTCGAGCAGAACTCTTTATTCAATCCAAGGAGGGGGTAGACTGCTCTCGTTCCGTCAGTCATAATCGGGTAAAAGAAGGGATCAAATGGATTTGAGGCACCCCAGAATAAGCAACAACCAAAAAAGAAAGCATTAAGTCTTAACACCGCTTTTTTTTTATCTTTTGACTTCCGGATTTATCACTTATGATAAATGAAATATTTTTATAGCAAAGAAATACAATATTTAAATAAATAATGTTTCTATTGATAAAATACAAAACAATTTTTACTTATTACAAAAAAGAATCAAGTTGATTTGAGGCACCCCAGAATGAACAACAACCAAAAGGACACATTGTGTCTCAACACTGCTTTATCTTAAACTTCTCACTTCCGGTTTTATCGCTTATCAGAATTAAATATTGTAATAGCGAAACTTTATATTACTTGGATTATTTAAACTACTGTTCCCATCTTGAATGTTATTCTCACAACGTTTCGGTCGATGAAACCTCCGACCTTCTTCGGGTGAGTCTTGTCAAACTCGGGAATCTTTATGTCGACCTCAGGAATTCATACGGAATTTTGAACGGAACTTTTTATTTAATCCTTAATATTTAACTATTTATTTGTTCTCGTTCCGTCAGCCATGACCGGGTAGAAGTCTTAAGTAATTCTTAATTGAATTCTTAGTATCGCCCGCACTGAGGATTGAACCTTCAACCTCCAGAAGACTGTCACTTAGAAGTGATTATTACTTAACACTTTTATCCGTTTCGACATCGGTCTTTGACATATACATTTCCGAGTTCGAAAAAAAAAACGCACCTGAAGAAGGTCGGAGGTTACATCGGCCGAAATGCAGTGTGAATAAGATTCAATGTGAGAACAGTAGTCCGAAAAATCGAAATAATACTAAAAGTATTTATATTTCAATGTATGTTTTGTATGTGGATGTTTTTTTTCTTTCTTTCTTTTAAGGCACATTGTCACTGACACGTAAGAGTCTACAGTGAATTAAGCGCCAGATTATAGGGGTATCCTAAGTGGGGAGTTATGCAGCGATATGTTTGTTCACATTACATTTAAATGTATTGCATGTTAGTAGAGTCGAGGAAACAGGGAGCACGGAGGGAATTCCAAAGGCAACAGTCCAAGAAAAGAAGCTGTTAGAGTAGAAAGCTTTCCGGCATCTGGGGACTCTACAGTAAAGTGTTGTTTCTTTATCATTCTCGGATTGGTCGGGTGTATTTACTTTGAGGGGACACGAATGCAGCAAGTTCATTGGAGCACATTTCATTGAAGTACTTGTAAAACTATCTATCTATTTAGTTTTCGATTAAAAGACAATTCACTTTTTTATTTTCATTGTCCGTCCTGAGTATATTTTACAATACATGATAATATTTCTTTAAAAATAATACATGTATGTATGGTTGTAATAAACAATTACGAATAATTTTTCCTATTTTGAATTATCTCCCCTTTGGAGAACTCTCCTGCTTTTAGTAAACAATATAAATAGCAGCACTAATATTGTACCGACATTGTATGCCGAATAAAGCTTTCTCAAGTTACGTCTGTTCTCGTTTTTCATTACAATGGTTTCATAAAATTAAGAAAAAAAATGTATCTTTTTTTTCTGTTCCATTAAAAACGTTGTCATTGTCAGCTAAATATTCTTGACATAAATAAATATGCACCTTCTTTATTTATTATTTATTTTTTAATTTATAACAATAAAAATCTTTTTTTAAAAAATTCTCTTATTTCTTACTATAGAATTAAATGTTAACTAAATACAATTTTAGGTCCTCTTATAACTGACGCACCATGTTTCCATGACTTCGCGTCGTCAAAGTTCGGGCAGGTCTCGGAAGCGCCCGAGAATCGACGAAACTATTAACCAAGAAACAATTGCTTATAAACAGTTTGTTTCCGTTAAAATAAGAAAACAAAGAAAAAAAATGGACAAAATATGTAAAAAAAATATTAAAATTAAAAAAAAACAAAAAAACAATAATATTTGCTTAACAAATCAAACAAAATCATCATTTAAAATTTTCCGGTGCACAAACAAAAACACATTTTATTTAAAAACATTTTATTTAACACTGGTTTCCGTGACGAAAAAAACTCTAATTACTAACAGTTGTTTATCTATGGTTTGTTCGTTCTTTATTTTTATATATGTATTTTAGTTTGGTTGTCTTCGTCGTAGTTTATCAGCTGCCAGTCTTCAATTTATCGTTTCGCAGTTTTCGCCTCGTGAACTCTCGGGTGCTTCGGTATCCTACCCGAACGTTGACGACGCGAAGTCACGGAAACATGGTGCGTCATCTATAAGAGTACCCTATTTTAAATAAAGGAAACGGACGTTTTAATCATTTAATTTATTTATTATAACAATTAAAATCTTTTTTGCTATACGTAATCTATTTCTTAGTACATTAAAAAATAATCGTCAGGTAAATATTATTTAAATAATAACTAAAAAGCTTTTTTATTTTAAAAATTGTAACAATTAAATGTGTATTAAAATTGAATTAAAATAGAAAAGAAAAGGTTTCGGAAATGTTTAGGTTTACGAGACGTGATTCGATTTTGGAACAATTCATTTTAAAATTGAGAAAAACAAATAAGTTAGTTGGCTTACGTGTCTTGGGGTTGCCGGAGATCAGAGAAGGGCCGGGTCCTTTTGGCTTGATCAAGTCAAAAGTGAAGAATGACTTTAACTCTGTACTTATAGGTACACCGGAAGATAGTAATTTGCATATCAGTAGGGGTGGGACGTAATGGGTGAAAATTTCAGATTCATACTAGTAGTATTTTTTTTGTTCATTTATACATAAATAACACTAAACAATCAAACATTTTGAACATTTTGCAAAATTCAGAAGGTGCAAGCCAAAAATAGCCGTTAGGGCTCCACGGTGAAAAAGTGGTTTCATGCGACATTGTAGGCCCTAAAGCATCCTCAAAAGCTATGAATGGATATAGATGGTTAAATCTGATATAGTACTTTAATTTAGGACCATTTTCAGGCTGTGAAAGGGTTTTTATGAATGTAAAATAGCCAAAAACTAGTGGCCTGCACCTTCTGAATTTTGCAAAATTTTCAAAATGTTTGATTGTTTAGTGTTATTTATGTATAAATGAACACAAAAAATACTACTCGCATGAATCTGAAATTTTCACCCATTACGTCCCACCCCTAATATCAGTGATTACTGATTATTTCAGAGTTTTTTTTCTTTCTTCTGTGGCAGTCAGTTGTTGTACGTTCTGGCGACAACTACACTACGTGAGAGTTTCTCTTATTTTGTTACACTATTAAGAGTTCTTGCGAACCTTTTCTTTTTTGGTACTTGAAATCATGTTATCTCTGTGTACGTACAAACATACGTACGAATGTGCCACCCTGTATCTCATACACTATTTGATAGATTCAGCTGATTTTTGGCAGACATAGGGGTTCTAGGGTCTAGTTGATGGCATTTTAATTTCAGTTTACCATATACCTTAGTTTTCCAGAAAATTCCAAAAAACTTTATGAGAAGGCATTGTATTGAGGCATAGCCTTTACAAAAGTAGTGACATTCCATATCATACTGAAATCATATGCCCTTAATAGGGTTAAGATGAAAATTCATATACACTAAATGTACAAAAGCAAGGAAATTCCCAAATTTTTACACTTTTATTGTCATTAAGGGTATGACTACATATCAACCAAACCATTTAATTATCACATCACTACAGTATAAATCTCTATGCATGAGTGGATGAAGTGTGTGAGGTGCGCTGAAGAAAAATTCCTACCAGTAAAATACATAGCTCTGTTGTGCTCGCATGTCATTAGACAATATAAGTGTAAAAATTTGGGAATTTCCTTGCTTTTGTGCATTTAGTGTATATGAATGTTCATCTTAACCCTATTAAGGGCATATGATTTCAGTATACTGGCATTTTTCATGGAATGTCACTACTTTTGTAAAGGCTATGCCCCAATACAATGGTCATTTTTAAGGTTTTTAAGAATTTTCTGGAAAACTAAGGTATATGGTAAACTGAAATTAAAATGCCATCAACTAGACCATAGAACCTCTATCTCTGCCAAAAATCAGCTGAATCCATCATATAGTTGATGAGATACAGGATGGCACATACGTACGTACGTACGTACGTACGCACGGATAATACAAAATCATGCCTAACCTTTCTGGATCTCTGGGTTGCCTTGACTAATGATGCTGAAATTCTACACACTTATAGAACCTATCAAATAAACATTTTGTGCAAAGTTTTAACTAATTTGGTTTATTGGTTTTTTGAGTTATGATTGATCAAAGAAATGAGATTTCCAGCATAAGCCATTTTTGAAGTCTATTAAGGGATAGAGCGCTATCGCGTCTCCCTTGATTATATAGAATACGTGTTTTTTTTTTATATAACCATGATTAATAAAAAGTCGTTTACTTTATGGTTTTGATTTAATGTCCTGCGCATCATCGACTATTTAATAAAATGGTCACATTCAATGGAGAATAACGTGCCCACTTTGACTGTTTTGTTGTCTGCGGACCTCCTGGCAGCGAATGGACCAATTTCGATCGAAATTCATAGAATCGACAAATCTTTCTCTCCATTGCCATCTCATGTCTAATAAGACGCTGTGAAAATCAAGACAAAAAAAAGTATTCATACCAAAAAAGTAAAAAACAAATTATAAAAAAAGAAAATCCCCCCAAATGTTACTAATATTCTTATACTTAGAATATTATCTAATTCATCCATTGCAATTTTACTTTCGTCTGTCTTTTCAGCCAGAAGGGTTGCGAGATGAGCATAATGGACGCAGTCGCGGTCTATTGAATCGGCTACTTCGTCCAATTACGCAGTAATACAGTCGAAAAAAAGATATGCCACCACAATTCACCGCTCCCAGATACGAGTGACAGCAACTTCTTTTCAATTAACTGCGCACAATACATAGGTTTATAATACACAGGTTGATTGAAAAGTAACTCCTTATTATTAGATGCTTGTAATTCACTACTTGAATATAATTCTTACAAGAAATGAATATAAGAACGTTTATAGCATGATATCTTATTTAGAATTCAATGTGGGCGCCAGCATTCGGCACCAGCTTCTCAAGCCTGGGTAACCGTATCAACTGATTTCACAATGAACTTTCCTTTTTTTACAATGAGACACCACTTATCTAGTAGCTCTCGCTTTCCTCCTATGTTGTCCTTTAGTCTTCACGTTCTGTAAACGATGTTTCTGACAAAGGGGTAAAAATTGCTGTTTTCTCGGTCGGCGTTTGTGTCAATCATTTCATAGTATTACTCATCATCATTTAACTGTTATATTCGTCCATCTCATTCACTCTCGTCCTCGAGTGACTTTTCAGTATTGATAAGCGGTGACTCATTAGTACGAAATAATTTTTTTTTAAAGTTCATTGCGAAATCAGTTGATGCGGTATCCAGGCAGCTTGGGAAGCTGGTGACAAATGCTGGCACCTATATGAAATTCTAAACCCCATGTAAGAATTATATTTCCGTAATAAATTACGAGCACTTAATAACAGTGAGTTACTTCTCAATCAACCTGTATATTGCGCTTCTACACTGTTGGTTTGCTGGTCACGTGACCTCCTCCCCTAAAAGTAGAGAGATATAATTATTTGAAAACTCAGTTTCGATCCGCGTTTCCAAAAGTGAGGTTTCAAATTTATCAGCTGCAAGAATAAGGGATCTTTGAAAGCTGAGATTGCTCCTATCCTATTCAAACTATACAACAAATGCCTTGCTGAATCTTGTTTCCCTGATAGTTGAAAAATTGTCTTTGTGGTACCAGTCTTCAAAGAATTCTGGAGATAAAACTGATCCACTAAACTACCGCCCAATCAGTCTAATCCCGATCTTTGCAAAAATCTTTGAATCATTAATCAATCTAGCGATAGTCCGGCACCTAGTTAATGCTAAACTTCTTTCTGATCATCAATACGGATTTAGACAAGCACGATCTACCGCAGATATCCTAACGGTCGTCTCTGAACGCATATATCATACACTGGACAAGGTAGGCGAAGCTAGAGTGGTAGCGCTAGATATATCCTAGGCCTTTTACAAGGTCTGGCATGAAGGGCTTCTCCTAAAACTGCACTCATATGGTATTACTGGACAAATATTTAATATAATTAAACTTTTCCTAACAAAAAGAAATATCCAGGTCGTCCTCGATGGCTGTTCATCTAAGGAACATGACATAAATGCTGATGTACCCCCAGCGATCCATCCTTGGACCTCTACTGTTCCTGATCTTCATAAATGACGTCCCTGATATCATTGAGACGTAGATATGAATATTTGCTGACTACACCACGCTCTACTCTCATCATGTGGGCAAAACCGACGCGCACATATCTGAGGCAATGGCTGAATCCCTAGAAAATGACCTCCAGTCTGTAGTGGATTGGGGTAAAAAATGGATGGTAACTTTTAATGCCGCAAAGACAAAGCTCCTTTCCTTCAATAACTACAAGAAACCTCTTCAACCACCGATTGTCATGACAAATAACAGACTACCTGAGAGTTCATCATTCAAACTCCTCGGCCTAACTTTTACAGATAACATTAATTGGAATAAATACAGTGAAGACATTGCCAGGGCTGCTGCAAAGAAGGTGGCCCCCTCTCTACCGTGCTAGTAAACTTCTCACACCTGACATTATCCTATATCTTTACAAAGCCACCATCCGCCCATGCATGGAGTATTGTTACCACATCTTGGCTGGGGCATCATCCACTAATCTCTCCCTCTTAGACAAGGTCCAAAAAAGGGTCGCCAACTTGATATGTTACCTTACTATCTACCAAGCTTCAGCCCCTGTCCCATCGCCTCAATGTTGCATCCTTGTGCCTGTTTTACAAGTACTTCAATGGATTGTGCTCTGATGAACTTGCAGCTCTGGTTTCCCCACGACGCAAATTCACTAGACCAACCCGACAATCTGCCAAATCCCATCCATTCACTGTGGAGGTCCCCAGATGCCGAAGAACTTTCTACTCCAAAAGCTTCTTTCCTCGTGCTGCTGGACCCTGGAACTTCCTCCATGCTCCCTGTTTTCCTGACGGTACTGACATGCAGAAATTTAAAACTAATGTAAACAGACATCCCTCTGCACAGCTCTCAATTTAGGTTGGATCCCCCTCCCCCCCCAAAAAAACTTTTACCCTTTTTCTCAGTGGCCCCGTAAGTCTACAGTGGCGTCCTGCCTTGTTTGGGGTGAACTATGTTAAAAAAAATGTCCACACATAAAGGCTATTTAATTTTTCTTCACTACACTTTACCCTTTTTAAATTGTAAAGCATACCTCCCAGCTTTTCATTTCTGTTTCACTTGACAAAACATCAATTATTAAAATCGAATATACTTTTAACACTTGTGCTAGTATACTATACATGTATCTATTAATAAAGCTCTCTTCAAAGAAGAGCACTCTGAAAGAAACATTGAAAAGCCTCTGACAAAAGCAATACTGCAAAGTTCCCTTCCCTTGGTTAAATACTATACAGAAGCTGACTGTGGTCATGTAATAAATATAGATATATTTCCCTTTCTCCGTCTTATAGCTGTCTCAGTGACCGGATAGAAATCAAATAGTGATTTCTGTCCGGGGTTCGAATCCTGCGACCGGTGATACAGTTATGACTAACCCCACTGAAGGTTATTGATTAAGATGAAACATATGTGTATTGAAAAATAATCATTCATATATATATATATATATATATATATATATATATATATATATATATATATATAAATGTTACATACCCGAGTCGGTGCACGGTGAAAGTTGTTGAAAACAGATGCACCTGGCGATTGTCAGTTGATAAGATAATTGCCGGATGACCAAGAAGTTATTTGAAAATGAAACAAAAAAACTCACAACCAGACAAACAGCTGCACAGAAAAAAACAATATGATCGATTGTCAAAAGATAAGTTTCTCTCGACCAAATAAAAAGGGCACCTGCAAGAATCATTTTTTTCAACTATCAGGGAAACAAGATTCAGCAAAGCATTTGTTTTATAGTTTGGATCGGATAGGGGCAATCTCAGTATTCAAAGATCCCTTATTCTTGCAGCTGATAAATTTGAATCCTCACTTTTGGAAACGCGGATCGAAACTGAGTTTTCAAATAATTATATCTCTCTACTTTTGGGGAGGCGGTCACGTGACCAGCAAACCAACAGTGTAGAAGCGCAATATACAGGGTGATTGAGAAGTAACTCACTGTTATTAAGTGCTCGTAGTTTATTACGGAAATATAATCTTACAAGAAGAAAGTGTATAGCATGGGGTTTAGAATTTCATATAGGTGCCAGCATTTGTCACCAGCTTCCCAAGCTGCCTGGATACCACATCAACTGATTTCGCAATGAACTTAAAAAAAAATTATTTTATCACATCAGTGATGTCAGAAGAAAACAGAGATGTCGGAAAGGTTAAAGATCATATTGCCAGGTACGGTTGTGTCATGCTAGGAAAGATAGACATATTTGTTGAATTGTCAAATGAGTGCAAGCTGTCACCGGGTGCAAACTCGGAGGTTGTCGAGGTGACCACGAAATTGTTATATAATTCAAACCAAAAATCGAAAGAGCAGTTGACGATCGAACTTCGGTGAGAAGCAACCGTCTGATTCCATGTGTACAAGCCTCTCCGACCACCACCCTCATCGTCACCACCCTCATCGTTACGGACAAATAAATATACATATTATATTTTCCCAAGATACTGTGTTGTCATTTTTATTAAGCCCGCACAATACAATATATATATATATATATATATATATATATATATATATATATATACGACTGAACTAAACATCTCTCTATTGGATTTATATCATCCTTGAACTTTTTCTATGCTGCTTTCACGAAACCCCTTCTTTTCCATATGTAAATCTCATATCACTGAACAACTCATCAACGAACATTTACCTACTGGACATACCCCATATCTTTTTACACACACTTTCTCACTATCCATTACTTAATATTTTTTAAATTTTTGAATTTTGGCTTTTCCGCTGCCAACTAATCTATCTATGTAATTCCTCTGATGATATAATTTTAATCTTTGAAAAGCTTTGGCTTAAGGAAAGAATGATAAACATATTTTTTACCGAGTACACCTTGCATTAAACAATCGATGTTGAAATAAATTTGTAATTCGTACATGTATATCCCTCTTCTTTCATCTATCTTATATATATATATATATATATATATATATATATATATATACATATATATATATATATACATATATATATATACATATATACATATATATATATATATATATATATATATACATATATATATATACATATATATATATATATATATATATATATATATATATACATATATATATATACATATATATATATATATATATATATATATATATATATATATATATATATATATATACATGGTGATTCATAAGTCACTTAGCTATTTATTTTTGAAATTCTTAAGTTAAAAAATACGGTAATACGAAACAAAGTTTATTCAACAAATTCATTTATGGGAGTTTAAAATTACAGCAAATTTTCAAACTTTCCACCTTCGTTCTGCATGCATAGCTCCATTCTTTTTTGCAAGGAATTTACGACTCTTTGTAGCATATTTGATTGATTAATTTTAACAAACTCGGCAGTGATTTTTTATTTGAGGTCGTCATTGCCTTTCAACAAGTGTGGGAGATTCATCAAATTTGGCCGCATGAATAACAATAACAATTCGCTCTTCAATTGTAAATGACATACTGCCTTAAAAAAAACACATATGATGATTTACACAAATTTAAATAAATAAAAATAAATACATATATATAAACAAATATATAAATGAACAAATCAAAAATAACAAATAGCAGTAATTAGAGAGTAAGATAACAATTATCAAAAGTTCATAGTATGTTTGTGCTTCATATGGTAATCATGTTAAATAGCTAAGTGACTTATGAATCAGCCTGTATATATACAGGGTGGGCCAAAATAAGGGTCCTATCTTTAAATTTGAATAACTTGAATTTGAATAACTTCCACAAAATAAAAGTTAAACTCACCAAACTTTATGTGTGTGTAGACTGACCCTTCCGAGATTTTTTGAAATAAACAAAACAAATTTTAGCCGAAAAACACTTCTTAAAACTTACAAAAACTAAAGTATTGTTTTTTACACTGTTTTGAGTTTTTTAAGCAAAAATAATGTTTTCTAAATGAGGGTACGTTCCTTAGGGCTAATACGGCTCATGCTTGCTTCGGAAGGGGTCCTTTACTTATTCTAAAAAAAAAAAAAAAAATCAATAAATAAAAAAGTTATGAATTTTTAAAAATAGGACCCTTATTTTTGCCCACCCTGTATATATATATATATATATATATATATATATATATATATATATATATATATATATATATATATATATATATATATATTCTTTTCATATATACATTCACAGGCTAAAAATTGAGCCTGGTTGATTTTTCTATAATTTTGTTAATATTGTATTTTCAAGTAATGTTATTGATATCAGATCTTTTTTGAGGTTAGTGTCACAGCTGCTAAATTTATCTTAATATAAAATGTCAGCTCAGAAGAAAAATAAACATTTGGATGAAATTACGAAAACCAGAATTGGAGAGATGAGAATAGATTTGAGTTTACCGTCTTGAACAAGGAAAAAGTTGCTACTTGCTTTTCCATAATAAATAAATGGTAAACAATATGAACAAACATGTAATGTGAGAAGGAAGACAAACCCATGCTGTCCTAAAATCATCAACAAAAAGAGACGACTCAAGTCTGAAAAGGACAGCCCTTCATTACAAGAAAAACACCCTTACAAATTTGGCCACGGAGTTCAAAACCGAATAATGTACTACTCTTTCTAGAAGAAGAATAGACAAGAGATTCAACGAAAACGATATATTATCAAGATGATGCACAAAAACGCCTTTGTTATCACGAAAGAATATCCGTACCGAATATGGCACTTTCTTCTCTGAATGTTTTCAACAATTTACTTTAGTCCAGTGAGATGTGGTGTTCTCTTGTGCGTGATACTCCCGAACGGTGCCTCCGAAGCAAATTGAAAGATTCGGGATCGATTGTCTTCAAACAACAGTTAAGCATGGAAATGGAGGAACTATGGTTTGGGGTGCATTTTCATCACTTGGTACTGAAGAATACATCTGTATTTTAGAAAAAAGGATTAATT
This sequence comes from Sepiola atlantica, assembly GCA_963556195.1. Lineage (NCBI taxonomy): Eukaryota > Metazoa > Mollusca > Cephalopoda > Sepiida > Sepiolidae > Sepiola > Sepiola atlantica. The sequence continues at coordinate 47,756,102 of OY744545.1, forward strand.
CCGATGGTTCAAAAGTTGTTTCCTTCCTGTTTCCGGGTAAATGTCTTCTTTTACTTTATGCTGCAAAATTGACTAAAAAGTGTTGAAATGATAACTTTTTTCAGATAATGTTTTGGGCAGGACAAAGTCCTGATTTTAACCCGATTCAGAACTAATGAAGCACAATTAAAAGAAAATTGGCTGGTAGAAAATTTGAAAACAAAAAATTCACTCTGGAAAGCAGTAAAAAAGAATAAGAAACCTCACTACACATTAATAGGACAAACTTATAAACAATTAAAAGAAAATTGGCTGATAGAAAATTTGAAAACAAAAAATTCACTCTGGAAAGCAGTAAAAAAGAATAAGAAACCTCACTACACATTAATAGGACAAACTTATAAACAATTAAAAGAAAATTGACTGGTAGAAAATTTGAAAACAAAAAATTCACTCTGGAAAGCAGTAAAAAAGAATAAGAAACCTCACTACACATTAATAGGACAAACTTATAAACAATTAAAAGAAAATTGGCTGGTAGAAAATTTGAAAACAAAAAATTCACTCTGGAAAGCAGTAAAAAAGAATAAGAAACCTCACTACACATTAATAGGACAAACTTATAAACAATTAAAAGAAAATTGGCTGATAGAAAATTTGAAAACAAAAAATTCACTCTGGAAAGCAGTAAAAAAGAATAAGAAACCTCACTACACATTAATAGGACAAACTTATGAACAATTAAAAGAAAATTGGCTGGTAGAAAATTTGAAAACAAAAAATTCACTCTGGAAAGCAGTAAAAAAGAATAAGAAACCTCACTACACATTAATAGGACAAACTTATAAACAATTAAAAGAAAATTGGCTGATAGAAAATTTGAAAACAAAAAATTCACTCTGGAAAGCAGTAAAAAAGAATAAGAAACCTCACTACACATTAATAGGACAAACTTATAAACAATTAAAAGAAAATTGGCTGGTAGAAAATTTGAAAACAAAAAATTCACTCTGGAAAGCAGTAAAAAAGAATAAGAAACCTCACTACACATTAATAGGACAAACTTATAAACAATTAAAAGAAAATTGGCTGATAGAAAATTTGAAAACAAAAAATTCACTCTGGAAAGCAGTAAAAAAGAATAAGAAACCTCACTACACATTAATAGGACAAACTTATGAACAATTAAAAGAAAATTGGCTGGTAGAAAATTTGAAAACAAAAAATTCACTCTGGAAAGCAGTAAAAAGAATAAGAAACCTCACTACACATTAATAGGACAAACTTATGAACAATTAAAAGAAAATTGGCTGATAGAAAATTTGAAAACAAAAAATTCACTCTGGAAAGCAGTAAAAAAGAATAAGAAACCTCACTACACATTAATAGGACAAACTTATAAACAATTAAAAGAAAATTGGCTGGTAGAAAATTTGAAAACAAAAAATTCACTCTGGAAAGCAGTAAAAAAGAATAAGAAACCTCACTACACATTAATAGGACAAACTTATAAACAATTAAAAGAAAATTGGCTGATAGAAAATTTGAAAACAAAAAATTCACTCTGGAAAGCAGTAAAAAAGAATAAGAAACCTCACTACACATTAATAGGACAAACTTATAAACAATTAAAAGAAAATTGGCTGGTAGAAAATTTGAAAACAAAAAATTCACTCTGGAAAGCAGTAAAAAAGAATAAGAAACCTCACTACACATTAATAGGACAAACTTATAAACAATTAAAAGAAAATTGGCTGATAGAAAATTTGAAAACAAAAAATTCACTCTGGAAAGCAGTAAAAAAGAATGAGAAACCTCACTACACATTAATAGGACAAACTTATAAACAATTAAAAGAAAATTGGCTGGTAGAAATTTTGAAAACAAAAAATTCACTCAGGAAAGCAGTAAAAAAGAATGAGAAACCTCACTACACATTAATAGGACAAACTTATAAACAATTAAAAGAAAATTGGCTGGTAGAAATTTTGAAAACAAAAAATTCACTCTGGAAGGCAGTAAAAAAGAATGAGAAACCTCACTACACATTAATAGGACAAACTTATAAACAACTTGTTCAAACAAATAGTCTTGTTACGGAAGACTCACTGAAAA
>OY744545.1:47763195-47820695 GCA_963556195.1 Sepiola atlantica
ATTAGTTGGCTATCTAATTTACATTCGTGTCTACGGTGTGTACGAACACATTATGTCAATAAGACTTCAAAATAAAACAAGCAGTAAACTTTTTTTGACAGCAAGCCTTGTAACCTCTTCCTTCCATATTGGGCTATTGAAGAGCTTACTTTTTGGCTAGGTTTTTGAGTTCATATGATTGAACGCTGGTGGTGGTGTTACTTTCAGGCTTGATGTGTCTTAAAGTGATTTCACCTTCCTCTCTCTTTGCATTATTAGGATTAGCTCCTTTCATCAAGTGGCATCATGCTGTGTCTGGAGTAATTTCCATAAAAAAGAAGAAACAACGCGGAAAAAAATAAAGTCACTCTTTCTATAAATCCTCACAGCGACATTAACAACTATGAGGAAGTGGTTGAACCAATATAAAAATGATTTAGAGTAATGGTGTGAGAGATGTAAGGTTTTATTTTGATTTCATAAATCCACAACGGAATAAACACCATAAATAAATGGACGGCTGTCAATAACGCGCAAAAAGTGATCGAAGAGGATATCGATCGAATATAGAACCAATAAATAATAAATCAAGGACAGAAATTCTTTATTTTAAAGTCACGTTGTATTTTCAAACATTTAAAGAATCAATTAAAAGAACGAGTAAAAATATATGTAAAAATTCAATAGTTCGGGTCAAATGCGCCGAAGCACCCCTATAAAAAATAATTGCTCATCCAGTCACCAATAAAAAGGTTTTAACAAAAAATCTTTTACCTCAGACACCGCCGGTACCAATGGTTAATCACCGTATAATTTATATATATATATATATATATATATATATATATATATATACTTTTAATGGTATTGGTAGAGTTTCCCAGCAGAGTGCTCAATTAAATTTACTAGATAATTAAGAGCATAATATTTATTTATATGTGATACATTAAGTTAGAACGCTGACGAAGGTCTGAATTTCTCAGATATGAAACCGATGGTACGGATGTTGTTCCAACTTACTGTTTTACATATATATATATAAATATATATATATATATATATATATTCTTTTCAGTTGAGTAGAAAGAAATTCGAAAGCTCGATTGTTCAATAATGAAAGCGTAATATTTATTTATTCATAATTTTATTTCTATTTATATTATTTTCTATTTTTATAGAATAGACAGCTAGAAAGCGGTTTATGATTAAAACCCAAGAAAACACAGAATTGTTGGCCTTGGCCCGCTCTCCCAGCTTGAAACCTAAGGTAGCATGTTCATCTGGACTTCTGTACAATTACACACACATTATATATATATATATATATATATATAATATATATATATGTGTGTGTGTGTGTGTGTGTGTGTATATATATATATATGTATATACATATATATATATAAATATATATATGTATATACATATATATATATACATATATATATATATATGTATATACATATATATATATAGATATATATGTATATACATATATATATATATACATATATATATATGTGTATATATATATATATATATATATATATATATATATATACATATATATATATATATATATATATATATATATATATATATATATATATATATATATATATATATAATCAGGATGTGTAAAATTAATTTCCCCAAAGGAACAGTTTTGTACAAATAAAGATCAAAATCAAGATATAATGCTACTAAACCTTATGTCTAGAATCCTTATTCACATTTTTATCAAAATCCATTACATGATTTTGATTCTAACAAATGTCGAAAATTTAAGGGTCGTAAGAAGAAGAAATTGAAATTCAAAGAATCTTGCTGAATTTGTGTCTAATGATTACCGATCAAATTATATGCAAATCTGAAATATTTCAATTTCGAAATGAGAGCCTGTGCCGCTATTATGCCCCTAAAACACTTAAAAATACTCCACTGAAACTTAAATTTTAGAAGATATTTATTAATTGATGTAAAATATCAATTTTTTAATTTCATAAAAACCTGAATTATACCCCCTTTTCATCGAAATAAATTAAACTGAATATTGCCCCTATATAGCATAGCAGCTGGGTTTTGAAATTATTAATGATCGGTTAATTAATTGCTGAGTAAATACTGTGTTATGGTACCTTATCTATACGGACTACTTCAACTCCTTCACTCACCATAAATACTGGAAAAACACCAATCAATGCTGGCAGTCAAGACTGACGTACAACCACTCTTGTTCTGAGAAAATGATTAACGAGCACATCAGAACATTAAACTAATCCTTAAAGTCTCGTAAGAGTAATGTCCGATATGAACAAGGACCACATGATCCAATCTTGGAGGCGATTTGCTAAATGAATAAATGCGAAAGTTTTTCCCACATATATTAACTAGATTACCACCAAAACGGTTTATGCTTATTTAATTCTGTGATAAAACATCAGCTTTTGAAATACCGTATATATAGTAATCTGCAAACACTCACAAACTCTTTCAGGTAATTTATTTCTTAAACTGTTCTAAGTGGTATTATACTTTTTTCATTATACTTGTTTTTTATAAATTGCGAGTTTGTGTTTTCCTCACCAACCTTTTACATGCCCACAACATACTGTATATAAAAATATATCAGCATGTACACCTACCTTACTTTATATATATATATTTATATATATATATATATATATATATATATATATATATGCACATATATATATACACACACATATATATATATACATTATATATATAAATATATTATATATATAAATATATATACACACATTATATATATAAACACATTATATAAATATATATACACACATTATATATATACACACACAAATATATATATATATATAAACACATTATATATATACACACATTATATATACACACATTATATATACACACATTATACATACACACATTATATATATACACATTATTATATATACCCACAATATATATATATATATATATTAATATACAGACATTATATATATACACACATTATATATATACATTATCTATATACACATTATATATATACACATGATATATAAATATACGCACATTATAAATATATATACACATTATATATAAATATACACACATTATATATATACACATTACATATATATATACAAATATATATATATACACATTATATATATATATACAAATATATATACACATTTTATATATATACGCATTATATATATACACATATATACATATATATACACATTATTTATATACACACATTATATATATACACATTATATATATACACACATTATATATACACACACATTATATATAGATATATATACATTATATATATGCACACATCATATATATATACACACATTAAATATATATAGACATTATATATATACACATTATATATATACACACATTATATATATACGTATTATATATGTATACACATATACTATATATATATACATATATCATATATATATAATTATATTATATATATATATACACACACATTATATATATACACATTATACACACATATATATACACACACAAACATATATATATACACATTATTTAGGTACACATTATGTATATATATATATATATATATATATATGTATATATATATATATATAAAATATTCTCCTTATTATTACCATTTAGGCAACATTTTCAATGTGTGACTTTTCAAACTACCTTATTCACGTAACCGCGTGCTACACATAGCGGCATCTCAACATAGGTCGTCGATCACATCAAGACGAATTTCAACTTAACTGCGATAGATATGTCTACGTCAGGGAGAAAAATAAGAGAAAAATATATGCTTATACTTCTGACAAAAGTGTTTAACACCGAAAGTACTCAAGTTTAAAAAAAAGGTTTTTAAAGTAAATAAATAATTTATTTTAAAAAACAAATAATTTGCGTAGTCCAAGTTTTCAAAATATTTTTTTTAAATATTCTTATTATTATTGTCATTTCAGTAACGTTTACAAGGTGTGACTTTTAAAACTATCTATCTATCTATATATATATATATATATATATATATATATATATATATATATATATATATATATATATATATATATATATATATATATATATATATATAAAGTGGTGAACTAAAAGCGAACTCTTAGGAAAGGTAAAACCTATTGTGAAACGTATACAGCTCAATATCCTTTGCTAACTTATCTATCCCAACGACTTCCTCTGATGATAAGATTTTTATCTTTCTTAAGCCTGGCTTAAGGAAAAATTTAACTTGAATAAATTGCCTGTTTGCGGAATATACCTTGCTCTGAGCAACTGAACAGAAATACGATTTGACTTTTGCTTTTCTAATTCCTTTTCATCCTTCTACATATATATATATATATATATATATATATATATATATATATATATATATATATATATATATATACAGATTATATATGTATACAAATTATTTATATATATACAAATTATATATATACATATTATATAAATATACACACATTATATATATTTACACATTGTATATACACACATCATATGTATATATATATACACACATTATATATAAACACATCAAATATATACACACATTATATGTATACACACATTATATATATACACACATTATATATACACATTATATATACACACATATCATATATACACATATTATATATACACACACATATCATATATATACATATTATATACACACATATTATGTATATACACATTATATATATATATACACACATTTTATATATATACACACATTATATATACAGACATAATATATATATATATATATATATATATATTCACACACATATATATATATATATATATATATATGCACACATTATATATATGCATACACACATTATATATACACACATTATTTATCTATATATAAATATATATACACACGTTATATATATATACACATAAACACATTATAAATATAAATACACATAATATATATACTCACATTATATATACACATTATATATATACATACACATTCTATATATACACATTATATATATACACATTATATATATACACATTATATACACATTATATATACACATTATATATATACATCATATATACACACTATATATATATGCATTATATATACACACATTATATATACATTATATATACACATTATATATATACACATTATATATACACATTATATATACATTATATATATATACATCATATATATACACATATATATATATACTATATCTGTATACACACATTATATATACACACATTATATATATACATTATATATATATATATACCCATTATATATACACACACATTATATATATATATATACACACACTATATATATACACACATCATATATATATATATATATATATATATATATATATACACATTATATATATACACATATTATTCATATATATATATACACGCATTATATATATATATATATATATATATATATACGCATTTTATATAGATTTTATTTATATATATATGAGAGAGGCCTAAAATCTCGCATAATATATAATAAAAACATACCGACCGCATATCGTTAAATCTTTTATCAAGTCCAACTGCAAAATGTCCGTGTAAATTTTAAATTTTACCATTTATTCCTAAACCATTTCTGAAAATTGAATTCACAAATTTAACCTATCATTTCATTCGAAAAGTATATTACTTAATTAGAACAGAAACCTAATTGCGTGACAATTTTTTTTTTCAATATTCCTTGACAATAAAATTTTTAGAAAATCTGATTATTCTTTCGAAAATGCAATTATTTTGAAGGTCTCGTAAGTATTTAAACCTTAGGCAGGTAATCCATTTTTATTTGGGGGGTTATTTCATATTGATAGAATAGATTATTGAATCCGGTTGGATAATTAAAAAAATGAAAAAAAAAAACAGAGATTTCTTTGTGGAAGATTTTTTTTTAATATTATTTTATGACTTTATCAACACAAGATGGCGCAATATAGAGGAGAGATATAAAAAGAAGAATTTTTTATATTTAAAAATCACATTAAATTATGATTATTGATTATTTATTTTGAGAACAAAAATATTGTGTTTGGCGTCAACTATCCTGAGTGTTGTTTATATCAAAGGCAAATCGAACTTCCGATTGTTATAAATACATAATTTGTAATGGATGACAATGAATATTTAGTTTAGAAATGAACAATGACAATATTAAATAAGCTTGTCAAATCTACTTAGACATGGTCATGAAAAGTGAAACTGCAAAATACTAAACCGTGATTGGTCAAACATATCATGTGATAATTCGAGAGGAGGAATATTTGAAATAGTTAGTTAAGTTAAACGAACGGTTGGCTATAAGCGACTACGTTCTATAGGGCCTTCAGATAAAATATAAATTTATACCAAAACGACTGTTTCTCTGCAGACTACAGCATGGTCGTCTTCAAATAGCGATATAGTTATTTTAGAAATGAACAATGGAAATATCCATTAAACTTGTCGAATCTACTTAGAAACACTTATGAAAAATGAAGCTGTGAAATGCTAAACCGTGATAGGTCGAACATATCTCGTGATAAATACATGGTTTTAAACTGATGACGGTATATTTATTTTAGAAATGAACAATGACGCCTGGTCCTCTACCTACATAAGGGTCGGATACGCCCCAAGATGGAGCAGTGCTGCCACATCTGGGGAGGTGCCGCTCAAAGCATTTTATTGTTGCCTTGACAGAGTTCAGAATCGACTTCGAAATCTAGTGGAAGATTATCTCTTCCGTTCTTTACACCCCCTTTCTCACATAAGAAACGTTGCTAGTCTCTCTCTACTCTATCGTTAATTCAATGGAAGATGCTCGGCTGAGCTTCAATCTCTGGTTTTCCCCTGTTAAAACATTCACAAAAAGAACTCGTCTTATTGGCTGGAAAGAACATTCTCATCTTTTTCAGTGTGTCTAACATCAAACGGATTTTTCACGTGCAGCTTTTTTCCAAGAATGTGCTACCCGTGGAACACGTTGTCACAAGATTGCTTACCTGATGCCTACAACATGGTCGTCTTTAAATCTTATGCCAACAAATATGTGTCACAAACCGTCCTCGTAAGTCATCAAATTTCATTCATTGCATTAATCATTTTCAATTCTCTCGTAATATTCTTAATTATTCAACTGTTAATCTATCCACCTGATTAACTCTTATCCTAGAGTGGCTTTTAGCCTTGATAGTTGAAGACTCGATACTAAAGATTCAACTCATTCATCTCAAAATCTAATATTAATAAACACTTAACATAAACTATCATAAGTCTCAACATTTTATTCATTTCATTCCATCCTTTCGAAATATTTTCATCACTCAACTGACAACCTATCCATTCAATTGACCCTTATCCTCGAGAAGCTTTTGGCCTTGATAAGTGATGACTAATTAGTAAACGACAATACTAATTTGTCTAATGTATCCCTGTAACTGTAATTATATACGTGAAGATAACGCGCACGAAGCATAGCAACACGTGTATAATATTTGAGATTTTTTTGTTTTATCGTAATTTTAGGGTTAGGGTTAGGGTTAAGGTTAAGGTTAAGGTTAGGGTTAGGGTTAGGGTTAGGGTTAGTGTTAAGGTTAAGGTTAGGGTTAGGTTATGGTTATGGTTAGGGTTAGGGTTAAGGTTAAGGTTAAGGTTAGGGTTAGGGTTAGGGTTAGGGTTAGTGTTAAGGTTAAGGTTAGGGTTAGGTTATGGTTATGGTTAGGGTTAGGGTTAAGGTTAAGGTTAAGGTTAGGGTTAGGGTTAGGGTTAGGGTTAGTGTTAAGGTTAAGGTTAGGGTTAGGTTATGGTTATGGTTAGGGTTAGGGTTAAGGTTAAGGTTAAGGTTAAGGTTAAGGTTAGGGTTAAGGTTATGGTTATGGTTAAGGTTAAGGTTAGGGTTAGGGTTAGGGTTAAGGTTAAGGTTAAGGTTAAGGTTAAGGTTAAGGTTAAGGTTAGGGTTAAGGTTATGGTTAAGGTTAGGGTTAGGGTTAGGGTTAAGGTTAAGGTTAAGGTTAAGGTTAAGGTTAGGGTTAGGGTTAAGGTTATGGTTAAGGTTAGGGTTAGGGTTAGGGTTATGGTTATGGTTAGGGTTAAGGTTAAGGTTAGGGTTAGGGTTAGGGTTAGGGTTAGGGTTAGGGTTAGGGTTAGGGTTATGGTTAAGGTTAATGTTAAGGTAAGGGTTAGGGTTAGGGTTAAGGTTATGGTTATGGTTAGGGTTAAGGTTAAGTTTAGGGTTAGGGTTAGGGTTAGGGTTATGGTTAAGGTTAAGTTTAAGGTTAGGGTTAGGGTTAAGGTTAGGGTTATGGTTAGGGTTAAGGTTAAGGTTAGGGTTAGGGTTAGGGAGAGAGTTCGAATGTCTACTAGACACTATCCCCAAGTGTCTTCGATCTCTCTGTACAGGAGTTTGTCAGGACAACCTGACATGAAAACACTTTACCCTACAAGTAAACTCTAACTATCTAAAATATGAGTATCCGAAACCCAAATAAGATCCTATCGGCATGGCTACTCATTGACTCATACGAGCAATGGTCCACCTTCCTCTAATAATGCTACCTCAAGTAACAGCACTAAGCTGGACACTCCAGCAAACCGGATGCAGTCGTGTCCTTGAATCAAGAAAGATCAAGAAAAGACTAGAATTACGATAAACTATAACACAGTTAAAAGCCACTTGAGGATAAATGCTAATGAAATGAATCGATTAACAAGTGAATTATGACGAATATTACGAAAGGACTGAAAATGATAAATGGTATTTATAAAAATTTATGACTTATGAGAACGGTTTACTGGACAACCGTTCACTGATATTAGATTTGAAGATTACCATGTTAAAGCCCTCAGGGAAGGAAACTTGAAGCAACGTGTTCCAAACATTGGGATTTCTTGGAGAGAAACTTAGTTCATGGAAATTCTGTTTGATGTTAGTCACACAGAGGAAGAAAAGAATGCTCTTTATAGTGTTGGGGAAAAGACGGGTTTTTACTCAGATTGTTTCATAAGGAGGAACCAGAGATTTCAGCTTAGTTGAGCACTTTTCAGAGAAATAAATAAAGAGCAGAGAAAGACTAGTAACGTCTCTTCTGTGTGAAATATGGCAAATGCTTAGAAACGGTTATTTATTATATCCAGACACGGAAGACATGATGTGGCAACAGTACTATTTGCTTTCTATTTAATTGTTTTGGGTTTTGTCATACCAAACTAGCCTAAAAATCACGTTTGTTTATTTTTCAAATCTCACAATACCATATTCGCATTCCATCAACGCATTCTTCTTCAATTTCAAAAACTAAACCTCGCACACTTTTCGTAACAATTAGTATAAATTACACTAACACCAAGATATGTAAGTAGACAGGACAGAATTGAAAGTGGAAAGGAACAGTATTTTTTTTATATACTAATGAGTGACCATCTGTCAAGGCCAGAAGTCGACTCGATAATAAGGGTTAAATAGATTGTCGGTTGGACAATAATCGCCACCACTAGAAGATTGGAAACAATGGGTGAACTGGGCAGAAATTTTCTTAAGAGGAATTGATTATTCAAGATGACGGCTAAACAAGTATTTGTTTACATTAGACTTAGAGACGACCATGTTGTAGTCGATTGGTAAGCAGCCTCGTGATATTTTGTTCCACTGATGGGATTTTCTAGGAAATAAATATTGTTCATGGAAGTTCCGTTAGGTTTTTGATACAGAGAGAGAGAGAGAGAAGAATAGTTCTTTGCTGTAGTTGTAGCCAGGCGAGTTCTTGCTGTGAATGTTTTACAGAAAGCGGGGGCAGGATTGAAGCTCAGTCGAGCACTTACCATAGACATAACGATGCAATAGAGAGAGAGAGAGAGAGAGAGAGAGAGAGAGAGAGAGAGAGAAGAATAGGTCTTTGCTGTAGTTGTAGCCAGGCGAGTTCTTGCTGTGAATGTTTTACAGAAAGCGGGGGCAGGATTGAAGCTCAGTCAAGCACTTACCATAGACATAACGTAACGATGCAATAGAGAGAGAGAGAGAGAGAGAGAGAGAGAGAGAGAGAGAGAGAGAGAGAGAAGAATAGTTTTTGCTGAAGTTGTAGCCAGGCGAGTTCTTGCTGTGAATGTTTTACAGAAAGCGGGGGCAGGATTGAAGCTCAGTCAAGCACTTACCATAGACATAACGATGCAATAGAGAGAGAGAGAGAGAGCGAGAGAGAGAGAGAGAGAGAGAGAAGAATAGTTCTTTGCTGTAGTTGTAGCCAGGCGAGTTCTTGCTGTGAATGTTTTACAGAAAGCGGGGGCAGGATTGAAGCTCAGTCAAGCACTTACCATAGACATAACGATGCAATAGAGAGAGAGAGAGAGAGAGAGAGAGAGAGAGAGAGAGAGAGAGAGAGAGAGAGAGAGAGAAGAATAGGTCTTTGCTGTAGTTGTAGCCAGGCGAGTTCTTGCTGTGAATGTTTTACAGAAAGCGGGGGCAGGATTGAAGCTCAGTCGAGCACTTACCATAGACATAACGATGCAATAGAGAGAGAGAGAGAGAGAGAGAGAGAGAGAGAGAGAGAGAGAGAGAGAGAGAGAAGAATAGTTCTTTGCTGTAGTTGTAGCCAGGCGAGTTCTTGCTGTGAATGTTTTACAGAAAGCGGGGGCAGGATCGAAGCTCAGTCGAGCACTTACCATAGACATAACGATGCAATAGAGAGAGAGAGAGAGAGAGAGAGAGAGAGAGAGAGAGAGAGAGAGAGAAGAATAGTTCTTTGCTGTAGTTGTAGCCAGGCGAGTTCTTGCTGTGAATGTTTTACAGAAAGCGGGGGAAGGATCGAAGCTCAGTCGAGCACTTACCATAGACATAACGATGCAATAGAGAGAGAGAGAGAGAGAGAGAGAGAGAGAGAGAGAGAGAGAGAGAGAGAGAGAGAAGAATAGTTCTTTGCTGTAGTTGTAGCCAGGCGAGTTCTTGCTGTGAATGTTTTACAGAAAGCGGGGGCAGGATCGAAGCTCAGTCGAGCACTTACCATAGACATAACGATGCAATAGAGAGAGAGAGAGAGAGAGAGGGAGAGAGAGAGAGAGAGAGAGAGAAGAATAGTTCTTTGCTGTAGTTGTAGCCAGGCGAGTTCTTGCTGTGAATGTTTTACAGAAAGCGGGGGCAGGATCGAAGCTCAGTCGAGCACTTACCATAGACATAACGATGCAATAGAGAGAGAGAGAGAGAGAGAGAGAGAGAGAGAGGGAGAGAGAGAGAGAGAGAAGAATAGTTCTTTGCTGTAGTTGTAGCCAGGCGAGTTCTTGCTGTGAATGTTTTACAGAAAGCGGGGGCAGGATCGAAGCTCAGTCGAGCACTTACCATAGACATAACGATGCAATAGAGAGAGAGAGAGAGAGAGAGAGAGGGAGAGAGAGAGAGAGAGAGAGAGAGAGAAGAATAGTTCTTTGCTGTAGTTGTAGCCAGGCGAGTTCTTGCTGTGAATGTTTTACAGAAAGCGGGGGCAGGATTGATGCTCAGTCGAGCACCTACCATAGACATAACGATGCAATAGAGAAAGACTAGCAACATCTCTTCTGTGTGAAAAAGACTGGAGGGAAGAGAAGAGATCATCCCCCACTAGATTACGAAGTTAGTTTTGTAGTCTGTCAGGGCAAGAAAGGCTGCTCCGAGCTGTACCTCCCCCAGCAAAGGTGGATAGCTTGATCTCGTACACGTTCCGTCACAATTCGTATCACCTCTACTTCACCCCAACCCACCAGAGGCAATATCGTTGGATTACATGATAAAAAAAGGTTAATCGTATAGACCAGTGGTTTTCAACCAGGGTTCCGCGGAACCTTAGGGTTCCGCCAGTACAGTCCAGGGGTTCCGCAATTTCTAAATTAGAACAACGAACAAATAAACAACATTAAATTCAATTTCGAAAATCTATTTTATTAATATATGCATATATTTTAACCCTATACGGTCCGACATATGAAAACATGCTTTAAAAAATTTTATATTTATATAAATACAAGTATTATTATTATTTAGTGTATGTAGTTATAAAATAAATTGTCTATATGTAATTTCCAAGAAAACTATTGCTTAAATATGATTGGCTGATAGCTTCCACTAATTATAAGTATTTTTCATTCTAAGTATGTATATTTTATTAGTTGCCGTATGGAAACTGTGGACTGTAAAGAGTTAAATCTTTTAATATGAAAATTTTGCACAGGGGTTCCTCGAGCCAGTGGAATGTTTCCATGGGGTTCCACTCCAGCAAAAAGGTTGAAAAGCACTGGTATAGACAATCGTACAGAAATATCTTAACGTAAAGAAACTTTGAGTGTGAAGAAGTGTTGCAGACAGCAAGGCGTTTTTTTTAATCTGCGATGCCCTTTTATTTGTGAATTATTTAAGAGGTGGTCGCTGGGTTGATACGCGCTGCGAAATGTGATTGCATGACAGCGCCATGGAAGCCCAATACAGGCTCCATTCTGTCTGCTTTAATATTAATGGCAGTTTCACACGAGTTACAGAAAGTTACAGATCGATGCAAAAGCCGAACATCTGATGCATTTGCGCATTGAAATTCGTTAACTTTATTATTATTTATTCACTAGGAATTCGTACACGACTCATTACCGGTGATCACTCACGAGCAAAAATAACAGGTGTGTTCTCTCTAGATTTTCAGAACTCTCCGCTTCTTTCAATCACTGTTACATATTATTTTGGCTTTTGCTCTACAGCCGTTTACCGTTGAATTAGCGCTTATGCTAATCGTTGGGTTTCTCTGGAATTTGCGTACAGCAAACTCCTCAACTATTGCCGTCTATAAATTGCGTGCATGTATGTGTAATTATTATGTGGTTGCATATATGGCAAACAAATGTGTTGTTTCCATGTGTGTTTCCATTTAACGAAGACTTTCACAAGACAAAATGGTGTCCCTATATAACATGGCATAGTTAAAAATATATCCTTTTCTCCCACCTCCGCAATAGGTCACTATGTCAACGGCTCATGGCTGCTGTAGGGAGCGCGCAATTTGCGTATCACTCGTTTGAATTTCAGCAACAAAAGGATCAAGGGACTCTTCAACGGAAGTGACGTCGTTTTCACTTCCGCTCTTAGCTCCCCCAAACCCCCTTATAGCTATCTCCTACTCTCTACGCCCCCCTTAGAACCTCCCTCTCCGGCCCTCCCTCGCAATACAACATTAGCTCTCGGAGAAGCAATTATGTGACAACGTTTTCTGAGATGAGAAGATCATGTAAAGAATCTATGTTCATGGAAATTCCGCTTGATGTTAGCATACAAAGAAATTGATATCTATTGGATCATTTTATGTTCATGGAAATTCTGTTTGATGTTAGCATACGAAGAAATTGATATCTATTGGATCATTTTATGTTCATGGAAATTCCGTTTGATGTTAGCATACGAAGAAATTGATATCTATTGGATTGTTTTATGTTCATGGAAATTCCGTTTGATGTTAGCATACGAAGAAATTGATATCTATTGGATCATTTTATGTTCATGGAAATTCCGTTTGATGTTAGCATACAAAGAAATTGATATCTATTGGATCATTTTATGTTCATAGAAATTCCGTTTGATGTTAGCATACAAAGAAATTGATATCTATTGGATCATTTTATGTTCATGGAAATTCCGTTTGATGTTAGCATACAAAGAAATTGATATCTATTGGATCATTTTATGTTCATGGAAATTCCGTTTGATGTTAGCATACAAAGAAATTGATATCTATTGGATCATTTTATGTTCATGGAAATTCCGTTTGATGTTAGCATACAAAGAAATTGATATCTATTGGATCATTTTATGTTCATGGAAATTCCGTTTGATGTTAGCATACGAATAAATTGATATCTATTGGATCATTTTATGTTCATGGAAATTCCGTTTGATGTTAGCATACAAAGAAATTAATATCTATTGGATCATTTTATGTTCATGGAAATTCCGTTTGATGTTAGCATACGAATAAATTGATATCTATTGGATCATTTTATGTTCATGGAAATTCCGTTTGATGTTAGCATACGAATAAATTGATATCTATTGGATCATTTTATGTTCATGGAAATTCCGTTTGATGTTAGCATACAAAGAAATTAATATCTATTGGATCATTTTATGTTCATGGAAATTCCGTTTGATGTTAGCATACGAATAAATTGATATCTATTGGATCATTTTATGTTCATGGAAATTCCGTTTGATGTTAGCATACAAAGAAATTAATATCTATTGGATCATTTTATGTTCATGGAAATTCCGTTTGATGTTAGCATACAAAGAAATTGATATCTATTGGATCATTTTATGTTCATGGAAATTCCGTTTGATGTTAGCATACAAAGAAATTAATATCTATTGGATCATTTTATGTTCATGGAAATTCCGTTTGATGTTAGCATACGAAGAAATTGATATCTATTGGATCATTTTATGTTCATGGAAATTCCGTTTGATGTTAGCATACGAAGAAATTGATATCTATTGGATCATTTTATGTTCATGGAAATTCCGTTTGATGTAAGCATACAAAGAAATTAATATCTATTGGATCATTTTATGTTCATGGAAATTCCGTTTGATGTTAGCATACGAAGAAATTGATATCTATTGGATCATTTTATGTTCATGGAAATGCCGTTTGATGTTAGCATACGAAGAAATTGATATCTATTGGATTGTTTTATGTTCATGGAAATTCCGTTTGATGTTAGCATACAAAGAAATTGATATCTATTGGATCATTTTATGTTCATGGAAATTCCGTTTGATGTTAGCATACGAAGAAATTGATATCTATTGGATCATTTTATATGCTTCAATGTTTATACATGTGCCAAGTTTTGACCACAACCGGTCTGGTGCGATGCTTATTTTACCTTAATACACGCAAAGAAAACGAAAACCAATGTCATAAAAATCTTTAAATGGCGAAATAAGTCGATGACGTACATCAATTAATCACTTCCATTAGACATTAGTGTATTTGTATACTTCTTCTACAGGTTAAACATAAGGTTAGGTGGAGTCTTTTTTAAGCCAGAGCACTAGTTAAAAAGTACACTATGACTTACAAAAATGCCTGGTAGAGGCGCCTCGGGCAGTTAGAAATAAACTACCCCCTACAAGTTCCTAGGACTGAACAGAACTATACATCAACCTGACAGAAACAAGACCAATGTTGGACTGATTGTCGAGGACGTATTCTCGATTGGTATTGTGATTAAACAATTGGAACGAGTATTTACACGCTACTCATTGTGGCAAGGTTAGACATGAATTCATATTAACGTGGGAGGACGGGAAACCAACTTTCCTGAGGGGCACTCTGGAAAGGAACAAAAATAGCCGAGAACAAACCATCAGACATTTCCTGGTAGATGACGAAAAATAAACGACCCTACCTCTCTTAATACGAAGATGTACTGCCTGGCCGAATCGGATCATACCTCATCCCGGTAAAGAAGAGTCCGATAGTTCAGGAAAGATCCTAGGTTTCCAGGGTGATGCTAAGGAGAACCTCGGTTGGTATGACAACTGAGCGGAACTAGCTCTGATCGATGTTGGAACCATGCGCTTCTGCGGCCCGTAAAGCTGTACATTAAGCTATATGTTAAAGATAGTTTGGCCTGTCCCTGGTTAAGCTGCTCGTTCCGAATTAGCACGCCCACGTTGTGTTGAAAGAACTGTTGATATGTCGGGTTGGATTACTCCCAGACCTGGCTGAGTTATTGAAAAACTAGACACCAGACTTGTTAAACACTTCAACGAATACAGCCAGCACTCGTCAACAAGTGTGAGAAAAACAAAACCTTTATTTATGGTACAACGATTGGAATCATGTCTGCGTAACAAATGAATTCCAAGAAAACAAAGATGAATCTTCCGAAATTAAAATTCTTCAGACGAAAGGAAGGCGTTGACTGACATTAGTGCTTACGGCTAATTAGCTTCGAGATATTCTCTTCTCTTTTACAGATCGCTTAAAATGGAATTCAGTGCTAGAGTGATAGAGTGCAGGTCTTTAGTGGGCGAGGCTCTAGTCTTTTATCGATGTAGCCAACCTTCGATTTGCTGATAGTTGACCTTTTATTGAATAAAAACGCACACGATATTTGTTATTCCGAACGTTCTCTTTGATTTGAGAAAATTCATTTAAAAATTGAAATTTCTAATTCTTCAATATTATTCCATGAAAAATGCCAGTATACTGAAATCATATGCCCTTAATAGGGTTAAGATGAAAATTCATATGCACTAAATGTACAAAAGCAAGGAAATTCCCAAATGTTTACACTTTTATTGTCATTAAGGGTATGCGAGCACAACAGGCCTATGTATTTTACTGGTAGGAATTTTTCTTCAGCGCACCTCACACACTTAATCCACTCATGCATAGATATTTATACTGTAGTGATGTGATAATTAAATGGTTTGGTTGATATGGAATGTCACTACTTTTGTAAAGGCTATATGTAGTCATACCCTTAATTAATGACCTACGAGTAACTTCCGTAATTTTTTATATATTCCATGAAAAATGCCAGTATACTGAAATCATATGCCCTTTATAGGGTTATGATGAAAATTCATATACACTAAATGTGCAAAAGCAAAGAAATTCCCAAATTTTTACACTTTTATTGTCATTAAGGGTATGACTACATATCAACCAAACCATTTCATTATCACATCACTACAGTATAAATCTCTATGCATGAGTGGATGAAGTGTGTGAGGGGCGCTGAAGAAAAATTCCTACCAGTAAAATACATAGACCTGTTGTGCTCGCATACTCTTAATGACAATAAAAGTGTAAAAATTTGGGAATTTCCTTGCTTTTGTACATTTAGTGTATATGAATTTTCATCTTAACCCTATTAAGGGCATATGATTTCAGTATACTGGCATTTTTCAGGGAATGTCACTACTTTTGTAAAGGTTATGCCTCAATACAATTGTCATTTTTAAGGTTTTTTGGAATTTTCTGGAAAACTAAGGTATATGGTAAACTGAAATTAAAATGCCATCAACTAGACCCTAGAACCTCTATCTCTGCCAAAAATCAGCTGAATCCATCAAATAGTTGATGAGATACAGGGTGGCACGTACGTACGTACGTACACACAGATAACATGCTTTCATGATTGAACTTTCTGGATCTCTGGGTTGCCTTGACTAATGATGCTGAAATTATACACACTTATAGAACGTATCAAATAATAATTTTGTGCAAAGTTTTAACTAATTTGGTTTATTGGTTTTTGAGTTATGATTGATCAAAGAAATGAGATTTCCAGCATAGGCCATTCGTAAAGTCTATTAAGGGATAGAGCGCTCTCGCACCTTCCATTGATTGAGATGTTAAGCGAACAAGAATATCTATATAATCGAATTAAATTTATTGGCAAAAAATAGCAAAGTGCCAGACACCATGTAAAAGGACAGTTAGAAGATGTGTAGATGGAGTACTGTTCTCATATTTGGGGTGATAAATCTCTGTCCCATTTGAGGGTTCTTGATAAGGTGCAGAAACGTATCTAATTTGATTGACCCTACCCTTTCTTGTTCTCTGCGCCCTCTTTCTCACAGACATGATATTGCTAGTCTCAGTCTTTTCTATAAATACTATTATGGCATGTGTTTTTCAGAATTGTCTGATCTATTCCCCGCTTCTTTTGTTTCAGCTCGTTTGACTTGTTGGTCTAGTGATCTCCATCAATTCGCTGTTTTAATATCTCATTGTAATACAACTTCCTATTCCAGTAGCTTCTTTTCAAGACCTGCAGGCTTGTGGAACTCTCTTCCTGTTGACTGTTTTCGTCCTACCTATAACCTTGGTGTTGGAAGACTAAGGCCAATAGGCATCTACTGTCTTTGTGATAATCATATTTATTCTTGTTAGCTCCTTACATCAAGTGGCTTCATACCAGACGACAGTCTGATCTCCGGACCCATCACAGGCACCTGTCATTGAATTAGTTTGACACCGACCTTCGGTCCTTCAAAATATAACTGCACTCAGTGATCTCAAAACGCAGAGAATTACTGTTTTTGTAATACGTCTGGCATAAGGATTACGAATATAACTGGGAGCACTTAGCTCCCCCAAAGGTCACACATTGTGTCATACTTAGACATGTGTAAGCATATTCTTCTTTTTCCCCCTTTTGTTACCACGTTACGATTTAAAAAGTACAAGTAAAAAAAAGGAGATCATTTGCGTCATAGTCATTAAATGTCAAAAATACTCATATGCTGAAAGATCATCGTTTATTAATACCCTAGTCATTATTTATTTACCTACCTACGTACTAACCTATCTACGTCACTACCTTAGGTATTATGATGCCTTAATTATACAGTATTACTACTTATACAGAAAGTCTATACTATAATACAAGGCAGACCACTTAAAACTATCCCTGTCAGTTAGCCCAATTTTTTGTGTATCCTATACTGAATATGTTGCTTTCCGATCCAAGGGTTTTGCTTTCTCTCTTTTACCAATTTATTTTCGTTTTGTGTCTGCTGGGGATGGGGCATCCTATCAAACGCCTGGCATGTATCCGCTACTTCAGAGACTCCGAACAATAGATCCTTTTAGGGTCCTTAAAGTACAATCGTTTGAATCTCTTTCCTGCACTTAATTCACCGGGTACATTCGCCAGGTAGTTTTTACAGTTCTTTCTCATGAGCCCAGTATCTCCTATGATTACTGGAATCTCTTTCCTGCACTTAGTTCACCGGGTACATTCGCCAGGTAGTTTTTACAGTTCTTTCTCATGAGCCCAGTAGCTCCTATGATTACTGGAATAATCAAAATCTTCCTAAGGTTCCAGTTTCTCTTCATGTCGTACATAATACCTTGTGTTATCCAGTGTGTAGGTAAATAATCCTAAACTATCAGATGATGAAAGACCTACATCCACTGCCTCATATTTACATACATTCTTCCAGTCATCTAGTATTCGGGCTACTTTTGAATAGGTCAATACCAAAATCGGAAACATTTTGCATTAGAAAACACGGACCAATATGTTGCAAACGGTTTCATGTGGCTTTTGTTTTATAGCCTGTTCCTGGAGTTGAATAAGAGAAAATCTCACGTAACTTCATGTATTAGATAAATAATTCGTTAAAGGCTTATAAATGTTATTATTTTTGTCTGAATATACGTTTTTCTTTTAGCCGTGTACGCATACGTACATAATGAACATTTCCCTTTAATAATATACTAGTTATATTTACCCGGTATTTCCCGGGTGGAGAGATGACATACTAAAATGTTAAATAAATAGACGTGTACAATATTAGTTTTTTCCAGCGAAAAGAAAAGGAAGAAAAAGACAATAATTCGTCAAATAAATAAAATAATTGTTGTATTGTTTATAAAAGAGGATTATCTCCCTTGGTTAATTGATTATAAAATCAGGGAACAGCCTTTAGATTGAAAATCGACTAATAGCACCGCTAGGAACACATTAAGCCTATAGGTTTTGTGTTTCTATAAAAAATCCTCAGGGTAAGATGATTTATAATTGCTATTGGTTTTCGGTTTGTATTTGGCAGGAAAAGCGGAGAAAACGAACATACAGACACATGTTTGTGTTTTATAAAAATGGTGAATATATGCTCACTCCTGTCGCATATTTTTGCTAGGCTATTGCGTCACGCCTTTTCCTTCTCGCTGTCTGCGAAAGGGTGTTCCTATTTACATGTCTAGAATTATATAATTGGTAAAAAACTACATACGGTAAATAGTTATAGCTAAATACATTGTTTTGGACTATGAAGATAATTTCAAACGCTATTGATAATTTTTACTCATTCATTTATTTATTATTATCGCTTATGTTTGAATTCATGTTTTGAAACATGGCGTAAATCATAAATGACGTCTTACAATGACGTCACTTCCGGAAGGATGACTTAGCAATTTTAACAGAATTTGCCATTCAAAGTATGGTTTAAAAACAGGCTCGTTTCTTAATAAAATGTGTTTACGTAATTGTATGAATAAGTTTTATTAATATAGCCTTATCTGAAAATATTCTACACACATATTTGAGAATAGCAGTTATAAGTGTATATTTGTAAATATGAATTTATTAAAAGTTTTAAAGAAATGAATTATGTAAATTGCAAAACCCGTCTGTTGTCTGGGCGAGTTTTGGTAACAGTATAAAAAGAAGTTGAAAGAGTATTAGTTTAAGTAGGATTCTTAACACGTTTTCTGTTCAAATCGCAGTCTCGTCTTGAAATTTCTTTCTACTTTATTTATATGTTATCTAATGTTATTTAATCTAAACAAAGTAATTAATAGTCTTCCCAACGTAATTCTAAAGTATACAAAGATTATGAACGCTGACTTGAAAAAATTAATTAAATAGTAATTACACGCCCTCCTCTCTTACGTTTATAAAAAATTCTCGCCGACGGACAGACAGACAGATAGACAGACAGACAGACAGACAGAGAATGTTTTAAGATCCCATTAAAGGAAAAAGCAAATAGCTCAGTTGAAAAAAAAAACGCCACACTGAAGATATGAAGGTTTTGGTTTCAATTTCCGGTCATGGCGTCTGATTTATTTGTTGGAAATTTATTATTTAGTATTAATGCAATACTTTCCATTTCTAAATGAAGTTAAGATATACATTTAAACAAATTCTGACTGATGTCCAAACACAGAGAAAGTTCCCATTATATAATAAGTTGATTGATAAAACTGTTGTGATTATGTAAAAGGCCACGTTTTCATGCAATTCTTCCTCGCGAGTGTATCGCACAAACTCATCTATGTGGCTTGGTATCTGATTGTGATGAAGTGTATATGGACGCGGACTGACGACCTTAGTGTGTGTGTGTGCCAAGTTCGAATCTGTGACGGGCATGATGTTTATTTACCTCCTATCCAGAAGGTTAGGTACAAGGCCAGTTTTATCTTACTCCCATAAGATGCGACCCAATGGCGGGTCTGGAAAGTGGTGTTTGAAAAGCCAGCGCCCGAGAAATTGAGTACTCTGGCCATTAAAAATTGCCTGGGCAGCCCTGTCGGCATTCCCCGGTAGAGGCGCATCAGGCAGTAAGCAATAAACTTACTCCTCCCCAAAGAGGGGAGGCAAAGCCTCGGAGGGTGGACCTCCTAGAACTGCACAGGACAACCCCACAGACCGGCGGAATCAAGGCCCGAAGGCCAAGACGACACCGGTCTATAGAGTGCAGTAGCCATCGAAACAGATACTACACTTACTTCCTAGCCAAAAGAAGTGCCAGGTAACGGACATGATGAGCCAGCACGTGGATCGAGTGGTGTAAATAGCTTACCTTATCGCCGCCACAAAAGAGCCTGTCTTTGTCTAGCGTGTAGAACATCGATGTGAAAAAGAAGTGCACGCTGGAACTCGAGTATCCATACGTGTCAACGTGTGTGATCAGCGCGCTCTGCCATCCACAAAAATACGGGCTTAATAGAAGTCGACGGAAGACGTTTTATCATTCGATAAAGATCAGTATTGAAAACGGTGTTGCTTGAGAAATATAGTCCACTACGCGATTCAAGTCCAATGGCGGATACGTTGTATACGGTGTCACAGGAGAAAAGTATACCATATAACAAAGTTCCAGTAGCGAGCAGGTTTTTGTCCATCAACAGAGGCGATATTTCCCTCTTTACTTAGTTTAATTTACTTACTAGACTATGAAGGAATGTTTAAATTCCTTCAGAATCTAGTAAGTTCCATAGAACTACTTTCACTTAAGGATGTTGGCAACCTTCACGTAGTTCCTCCGGAAAAGAATCGGGAACGAAATGCCAACAACAGAATTAAGCCGTTCAAAATGATTTACCACGCTTATTAATATAAATTTACTTTTTTATCTACGTTGTAAACATGTCGGTAGCCAAGTACTTAAATGTTGCTACTCCTTTCGTTTTAACATCTTGGCCTTTTGGCTAAGATCAAAGTGTAGTATCTGTTCCGATGGATACTACACCCCATAGACTGGTATTGTCTTGGCCTTCGGGGCTTGACTTACGCCAGTCAATGGGTCTGTCCTGTGCAGTTCTAGGTCCACCCTCCCAGGCTTCGCCTCCCCTCTTTGGGGAGGAGTAAGTTTATTGCTTACTGCCTGAGGAGCCCCTACCGGGGAATGCCGACGGGGCTGCCCAGGCAATTTTTAAACCCCACTTTCCCGACCCGACCTTGGGTCACATCTTACTTGTGGGAGTAAGATAAAAACTGGCCTTGTGCCTAACTCCTGGAGAGGAGTAAATCAATACTCCTTTCGTTTTAATTTATTTTCTTTATTTTTTTTTTCGGCGGATTGATGGTTTTTAAGGATGTAGTGTCGCGATAGACACATGCAGATCAAAAAGGTTATCAGGGTTGTTGTTGGCGAGATGGTTAATAGTTTTGTGGGTGTTTACAAAGTCAGTTGTGGATTATTTGTCCTCATCTATTAATAATTTTCCATGAAACTGTCTTTTGTGTGTGATGTGGGGAGGGGGAGGAAAAAGGAGTAAGTTTTCCGTCTTGAACTACTGTTTATACACATAGATGTCTAAGCTAAAACCTTTGTAATCAAATTAAAG
The DNA here is from genome assembly GCA_963556195.1 of Sepiola atlantica. NCBI lineage: Eukaryota > Metazoa > Mollusca > Cephalopoda > Sepiida > Sepiolidae > Sepiola > Sepiola atlantica. The sequence continues at coordinate 47,785,842 of OY744545.1, forward strand.
GTGTGCATGTATATGGAGGAGGACATCAGGTGTAGTTTTGGCGATATTCAGGAAGCATTAGGGTTTTAAAAGAGTCAGTCTATTGGCAACCAACAACTGATGCAGGCTGTTTTCCCCTGCGTTCGAACGTCATGGAAGCTGTACGGATGAGGAATCACCACTTCGGGTCAGAATTGACCAGTGAATAATAGCAACTAAGGCATGACCCCATACTCTCCAAAGCTCCCTAATTTCGAAATCACCACTGAATAGTTTAATGTCATATCAAGGAGAGATTCATTATAATCCATAGATGGGACCCAGATAAGAGTAGACTTCTTATTACAAGCAACCGATATTTATTAAATAAATCTCATACCTAAGATATTGAAAATCAGAGATTTAGTTCATAGTTAAAACGCCATAGATATAGACGTTGGTTTGGTGATAAAGTTTTATCTTTCTCGGCCTTTTGGCCGGGATCAAAGTGTAGTATCTGTTCAGATGGATACTGCACCCCATAGACTGGTATTGTCTTGGCCTTCGGGGCTTGATTTACGCCGGTCTATGGGTTTGTCCTGTGCAATTCTAGGAGGTCCACCCTCCCAGGCTTTACATTCTCACTCTAAGAGAAGGGGTTAGTTTATTGCTTACTGCATGAAGCGCCCCTACCGGGGAATGCCGACGGGGCTGCTCAGGCATTTTCTGTAGGCCAGAGTGCTCATCTTCTCGGGCGCTGGCTTTTCAAATCCCACTTTCCCGACCTTGTGTCACATCTTACCGCTGTGAGGTAGATAAATAAATAGTTTTATCCTAGTATTGCAAGTTTCTTTCGACCAGACACCAAGTTATTCTATTACACTTCGACGAAACTTGAACTACGAAACCTTACGTCGTAAAGCAATTTGATATATGAACACCTCCGCTAAACTCACTACAGAAGTGTGTATTGTTTTCTTGTTTTTGTTGTAGCCTGAAACTTGTCCCGCGACGCATCGCTCTACGCTTGGCGCCCACCTGTTGAGTGAACGTGTTGCCTCCTAAGTCCCGCGGGAAATCGATTAGTCTTTTAGTTTCCGAGCAAATCCGATCCGATAACGTAAATCTGTAAGCGTCGTCACAAGATTGCGCTTTCGGAATTCCATGGAAAACAGTCGATTTTATTTATGTACTTATTCATTTTTATTTATTTATTTTTTTAATCCTTTAAGGATTAGAAAAAAAAACAAATGTTTTATTGAATTTCTTTTCTAGAATGTTTATTTGACTCTTTGATTCTCTCTCTCCCCCTTCCCCCCTCTCTCTCTCTCCCTCTCTCTTTCTTGACTCTCGTTGAATCTCTCTCCCTCTCTCTTTAAACCTGTGTCATATTCTTTGATTCTCTCTTTAACTCTCTCTCTCTCTCTCTCTCTCTCTTTCTCTTTGATTCTCTTTGTCTCTCTTGCGTGTACTCTCCCTCTCTCGTTCTTTCTCTTTTTTGACTATTAGTCCCTCTCTCTTTTCCCCTCTCTCTCTCTTTTACTCTTCTTTCTTTCTCTCTCTCTCTTTGCCTCTCTCCCGTTCTCTTTGACTCCTTTTCTCTTCTCCATTTTACTTTCTTGCTCTTTTTCTCTCTCTTTCATCCTCTCTCTCTCTCTTTCTATCTTGTGCTGTTCTCTTTGAATCTCTCTCCCTCTATTCGATTCTTTTTCTCTCTTTGACTATCTCTCTTTATTTGATTCTCTCTTTGACTCTTTCTCTATGATTCTCTCTTTGACTTCATTTATCTATCTTTCTATCTCTCTCTCTCTCGTGGACTTTCTCTCTTTCTCTCTTTCTCTCTTTTTAATTATTTCTTCTCTCTCTTTGACTCCTTTCTTTTTCTTTAACTCTCTCCTTATCCCTTTGTCTCTCCTCTCTCTCTCTTTTACTCTTTCTATCTATATCTCTTTCTGTGCTTGTAGTTAGGTGTAGATTCGAGAGTGTAAAATTAATGTTCAAAACGGTATTTCCCATGAATATAGTCTAAACAGTCAACGGTGTCGGTCGCTTAAATAATTACATATCGTTGTTGTTTATAAAAACGCTTTCTTCTCCTTTCGTTTAACAACCTTTTTTTACAAATTATTAGAGAAGTTATTCTTACAGTTCATTCGAAGATTAACATCATTCGTTTCTTGACCTTTTGGCTAAGATCAAAGTGTAGTATCTGTTCCGATGGATACTGCACCCCATACTGGTGTTGTCTTGGCCTTCGGGTCTTGATTTACGCCAGTCAATGGGTCTGTCCTGTGCAGTTCTGGGAGGTCCACCTTCCCAGGCTTTGTCTCCCTTCTTTGGGGAGGAGTAAGTTTATTGCTTACTGCCTGAGGCGCCTCTACCGGGGAATGCCGACGGGGCTGCCCAGGCAATTGTTTAAACCCCACTTTCCCGACCCGACCTTGGGTCACATCTTACTTGTGGGAATAAGATAAAAACTGGCCTTGTGCCTAACTCCTGGAGAGGAATAAATAAATACTGTTGAATTTCCAAACGCCTTGTCAGTAAGAATCTAAATATGACAAACTTATTATTGAATTAAAGAAAATGATTTCACAATACTTAAAAGGAACCTCGCATCTAAATCGAAGATCATCGGTGTTTACTCATAATTACTCTGCGTAGTCGCTGCACGGCTGAGAATCCAGTTATCTGCCAGGTTTTATTCTCTGTTTTTTTGTTTTTTTTGCTATGTGCAGACAAGGCGCCGGTTTGTTTTAAGCTACTTTCACGTATTTACATAGCACCGGTATCCAATCACAGTCGATGTGTACGCAGCTTTCTTTCGCCGGTAAATATAACACTCAAAGGCGAGCGTTTCATGGAGACTTTTGTGATTCTAAAACGTGGACACCGGCGACAATCATGGCCGCCGTTGATCGGATCAGAGTCAAGGTACGGCAACAGACGCGTGTTCTTTTTCTCGACCGTCGTCGCTGCAGAGAAGCCATTTATTTCGACTATTAGACTGACAACAATACCTACGACCTCGCCAGAGATGATTGAAAATAATCGCCAAAGTATCATGGACATCGTGAGCAGAAATGTCTAAGACAAGGGGAGAATATGAAGGATATAAGACGGACATCTTTAGGAATTGGATTATAAATAAAAAGACGGTATAGTTAACAGTCGATAACTCGTAGACGAAACAAAAATAACAAATAATTTCTATGGAACGCATAAGAATAAAATTTTCTACATAAACCGCCAAGTTTCACCGTAAACACTTTTTTTTATGTCACTCTATAAAATCTGTCTTTTCGAGAATGGACATTGGACAATTAATTGCTGACAACAACCATTAATGTCGATTTCGAAAAGTCAGATTTTATAGAATAAAAAATATGAAATAAAAGTGTTGATACGACTACTTACCAGCTGAAAAGCGAATGAGATGCTTTGTATGTCGTGCGTGCCCATCTACCAGAGAAAAAAATGGCTTCTCTTCACAATGGTTGATTTTTATAATTAGTACCGATTTGCATATGTGAATAACTATTTTGCGTGTGTAAAGATCAATTGACTTAAATTAGAAGAGTTCGTTTTCAGAGAGCAAACAGAAAGTGGTGGTGCTGGAATTTGTTTAAGTGTCATTTCAGTGTCATTTCAGTGTTTGGGGAACAAGAATTATGTTTGAAGTTTGGATTGTGTCTGCCTTTTTTTACAGTCAGTTTATATAAACGTTTAAACTTGGCAGGTTAGGTAAAGAATTTCATTTTAATGCGTTTGATATAAACTACGCGTTGTTTTTGTTGTTGTTTACGAGTTACGAGTGTTAACTATTCTGTGCGTTTATTCATCCTTAAATTTTGTTCGTATTTTAATTATCTGAAATTTAATGAGTGATGAAACATTAGCAAAGAAACAAAAGAGCCCTATTTTCGGTGGCACATGTTTTCTATTTGTTAAGATACGTATCCCAAGAAGATACTTAATAGTTTTAAAGTTTAGGAAAAATTTTCTGATAGCAAAATTTTCTAATTCTCTTTATGTTAAATATTGTGTTTCGTGTAAGGGAAATAGCACTTGGAAATAATAAATGACGCCTATTTGACAGAGATATGCCGGAAAAAAACTCGGTTATCAAATATATTGTGATTGGATGCAGAGTCTCCTGAGAAGTCATCTCAAAAGCTTATTTACAGACAGGAATACACCTACTCCTGAATGAATAATAAAATAGATGAAAACCATGTCCTGTATGGGCATAGCTACATTGGCGGAGAAGGCGAAATCCCAGAATGGACGTTTACAGTTGTGCGTGTCTGGATGTCCAAAATTGTTATATAAACTAGCCAAATTAAGATCGAACAGTCTTGTAAGTTCAAGAGATCAACCCTCGTAAATTCCTGTGCTTTAGCCACCACTCTGGTTCACTGCAACTGAGCAATATTAATATAGCATTATATTTTAATACAACATATGGTTTTTATTTACTTAAAAATAAAAATTAGACTACTAGATTTTGTCAATTACATGTAAACAGTCAGAAAAATATCTGCAAAATAGTAATTGAAAAAAAAAACGCGAAATGCTTTTTGTGGCCTTCTGTCGTTATGCAGTCAGAACAATATCAACAAAGGAGAAAAAAAACTGTAAAAATAGGCTGGAACAACGCGCGTTTTAGTTCATATAGGCTGACTCACGTGACGCCCTAAGGATGCAGAGATTGAGTTACTTATGGCTAAGAGAGACAAAAAAAAAGCACAGAACAATCGATGACTGTTATAAACACCAATAGCTGGGGGATCATTTTCCTATAAAATTTAACGTAGACCAGCAAGCGTTAATGATAGCTCACGCCCGGACTAGATAGCGTAGGACAAACGTGTAACCATTTTTATTGGAAATATGGTGAGTATGGTCAAGTCTAGGAAGATTTGATGAAGTGAAGACCGGCAGTAATTTTGACCATTTGAGAAACGAATTTCAGGAATTTACTTGATGAGGAAGACGAAAAGATGTCATTCGTAAAATCCAACAGTAATCCGAAGTCCGGGTGATTGTTGAGAAAGCTGTGATCATAGTCTAGACTTTAAATTCGGTTTCGCCCTATAAAACAGAGATTGCGGGTGAGGGTATTTATCTACGTCCCACATAGTAAGATGTGACACAAGGTCGGAAAGTGGGATTTGATAAGTCAGCACCCTAGATGAAGAGCACTTATGACCCTCAAAAATGCCTGGACAGTCCCGTCGGCATTCTCTGGTAGGAGCGCCTCAGGCGATTAGCAATAAACTAACCCCTTTTCAAAGGGTGAGAAGACAAAGCCTGGAAGGGTGGACCTCCTAGAACTGCATAGGACAAACCCATAGACCGGCGTAAATCAAGCCACGAAGGCCAAGACAATACCTGTCTATAGGATGTAGTATCCATCGGAACAGATTGTATTTAGGGCAATACATTCCGGGAAACATTAATTCAGGGAATTAAAATTATATTCCCAGAATGCATCCACCCTTAGACATGAAAGCCCACTGTGGAAATGGGAAGTGGGGGTCGGGGGTCTTTGTGACATTTAAAGCCAACACCTGTCAGCATTTCCTGGTAGGGGCGCCTCAGGCGATAGCAATAAACTGACCTTTCTCAAAATGTGAGAAGGTAAAGACTGGGAGGGTGGACCCCCCAGAACTGTGCAGGACCACCCCACAGACTGGCGGAATCAAGACTCGAAGGCCAAGATGATACCGGTCTATAGGGTGTAGTATTCATCAGAACAGATACTACACTTTGATCTTAGCCAACGTTGAGAATTAATTTTTAATTACATATCGTGATAGTACGAAGTAAAAGTTTAGTAATGTTTTGATGCGGGTGTTTAAAAATATGGATGGACTGGAAAATGGCCACATAAGTTTTAAATTACGCAAGAGAATATTAAATTCTATTACAAGTAAGAGTTGAAACGACTGATACGTGTACAGGAAATGAAATCATGGGCGGTAGTCTAAAATGACACGTAGGAAAGAAAAGAAGGAAAGTATTTCTCTTTGGCAGATAAGTTGGTTGTGTTCGGTCGCAGTTTAGCGACGCTCCATTTGTTTACGCCCCGCTCCACCGGAGGAAGATAGTAAGCTAATACATTAGACCAATTGCTCTTTCTGCTTCTCGTGAAGGCGGTTCTCTCTATCGCTCCAAACACTTTCTCACACCTGACGCCTCTCCAAATCCACTATCAGACAATCTATGAAGTACTGTTGTCATATTTGGGCGGCTGAATCTGTCCTATTTGAAGGTTCTTGATAAGGTGCAGAAACGTATCTGTAATTTGATTGGCCTCACCCTTCTTCTCTGCGCCCTCTCTCACAGACGTGATGTTGTTAGTCTCAGTCTTTTCGGTAAATACTAGTATGGCATATGTTCTTCAGAATTGTGTGATCTATTCCCTGTTTCTTTTGTTCCAGCTCGTTTGACTCGTTAGTCTAGTGGTCTTCATCAATTCGCTGTTTTGATACCTCATTGTGATACAGCTTCATATTCCAGTAGTTTTTTTCCAAGAACGACAGGCCTGTGGAACTCTCTTCCAGCTGACTGTTTTCTTCCTACCTATATCCGCGGTCTTTTCAAGACTAAGGCCAATAAGCATCTCATGTGTTTGTGATAATCATATTTCGTTCTTGTTAGCTACTTACATCAAGTGGCATCATGCCCTGTCTGGAGCGATTTAAATTTTTTTAAGCTTACATGTAACCGTACAGCGCTGTGAAAGAATAAAGGGATAAAACATTAAGAGACACTAGCGGTACCCGTGTAAATTACACGAAATGATGTTTTCAATACTAATTATATTGTTCCTAACCTATGCATGTTTGAATAAAATATGATAAGATTTGACTTGTATATTTATTTTTAAAAGTAATAGCGATCGCACGGGAATATAACTCATGCTTTTACTTGTTTTATAATTATATTTACTTTGTACATGAAACAATTTACAATTGATACATGAAACAATTTACAATTGATACATAAAACAATTTACAAAACTTCTTTATATACAATATTTTTAGTGAAGGTAATATTTCGACGACTAAACCTTACTTTGTAAATGTTTTAGATTAAATTGAATTTGGCTCCAATTCATGAGTAGCATACGAATATTCGGTAGGTCGTTGCTTTTGATGTAAACGTGACACACAAAAAACCACACGCTATCGTATTAATATGTGTCTTTCCGGTCGTCCCCTCTCTCCATCCCTCCCCCCTTCGATGTAAAAAAAATATCTTAGAGGTTGGTCGGGATCAAACTATAAACTAGTCGGGCCGACGTCAAAATCCGATGTCAAAATCCTACGTCGCTAACCGTTGCGCCGAAGAGAAATACTCGAAAATATTACGAAAATTAGGTTACTTGGATGCTTTTGATGTAAGCGTGACACACGAAATGGTATTAATATATAGATAAGCGATTTTGGGAAGACTGTCGTTTGGGGATTTTTTTCTTTCATGTTGTGCATACTTACAGCTACCAGGTGAGATGAAAAAGAAATGAAAACTTCCACTGCCACATCGGCACAGACATACGACCAGTTGATTCTGCCGACGACGAAGTTGACGAAGTTGACGAAGTTAGAGAACGCCTCTTTAGGTTACAAAAGGCTAAATCACATTAATTGGATCTGTGTTCTTGAAATCGTAACAGAGTAGATTTTTCCCGCAACCATTTGGACGCATACGTAGTGCCTTTCTTTTACCGTTAGGAAGTGTGTCGTGAATATGAAACTATATTTGTTACGAGTTGAATTTATAGACAAATGAAATCACTCACCGAGGCTAACAAGTGTTAAGATTTTTTATTTTGAATACGACTTATGCACGGAACAAATGCGTCTCCGAATTGACGACAATGTGAAACACAGGGTCTAAATCTTAAAAAGAAAACAACAACAAATATGTGTGCCTCCTCACTACTACTTGAAACAACCAACTCCCCTTGCTCCCAAATTGGGACCTAACCACTGGATTCATTTTAACGGAATACAAAAAATTAGAAACATAAGATCGAAAATCAGCAAATGTAAATGAAAGAACGGACAAAAATAGAAAGAAAAAAGAAATATAAAATTAGATAAAACTTCAAGAAAGTTAAAAATAAAACGAATGAAGAACAAAGTAAATACAATTATGAATTAAGTAAAAGTGCGATCACTATTACTTGCATAAGTAAAGCAAGAGTTATCTCCCTGCGATCACAACTACTTGAGTACGTAAAGCAACAGTTATCCCCCTGCGATTACTACTACTTGAATAAGTAAAGCACGAGTTATCTTATCTGGGATCACTATTACTTGAAAAAGTAAAGCAAGAGTTATCTCCTCTGCTATCACAACTACTTGAGTAAGTAAAGCAACAGTTATCCTCCTGCGATCACAACTACTTGAATAAGTAAAGCACGAGTTATCTTATCTGTGATCACTATTACTTAAAAAAGTAAAACAAGAGTTATCTCCTCTGCTATCACAACTACTTGAGTAAGTAAAGCATTAATTATTACCTCTGTGATTACTTCTACTTGAATAGGTAAAGAATGGACTATCTTTTCCTGCGATCATTACTACTTGAATAAGTAAAATATGAGTTATATCCCCTAATACTACTACTATTTAAGTAAGTGAAGCATTAGTTATCTAATCCTAACATACACGCGCATGCATACTTAAGCCATCAAACCTGCTTGACGTCCTTTCACATATTGGGAAAACACTCCTACTCATCCACTTATCTATTCAATGTTAATATGAAGAAATTACGTATTTAACAAAGGGTCTACAAGGATATGCTCTTTGAGCTAGCGATATCATTCTGCTATTTAATGTTACAGGAAATGTGCCACAATTTATCATTACTTTACGGGAAAGAGACATTGTGTGATGAATGGCTACTGTATAAATATCTATTTATCACTGCATCTCTAATATCACTTTCCTGTGAAGGGAAGTGGGCCCCTTTTCACTGTAACAGTAAATTACACAACGATATCGCTAACTCAAACAGCATATCCTTATGAATCGTTTGTTAGAGAGACGCGTGCATACACGCAAATGAATACACTGCATGCACACACCCTCGTGTCGAAAGAAAAAAAACTAAGTATTTCGTATGTAAGATCGTTTCTAAATTTAAATTAATGTGTTACATATCCGAGTCGGTGCACGGAAAGGTTGTTGATAAAACAGATGAACCTGGCGATTGTCAGTTGATAAGATAATTGTCGGATGACCAAAAAGTTATTTGAAAATAAAATTAAAAAACTCACAACCAGACAAACACCTGCACAGGAAGAGGCAACACATGATCGATTGTCAAAAGATAAGTTTCGTCTGACAAAAAAAGGACGCACCTGCAAGAATCACTTAAACAGTGATGTCAGAATAAACAGAGACGTCGGAAAGGTTAAATATCATATTGCCAGGTGCGGTTGTGTCATGCCAGGAAAAGATTGACAGATTTTGGAAGTGTCAAATAAAGTTCAAGCTGTCACCGAGTGCAATCTCAATGAGGTCGTCCAGGTTGAGACAAAATCGTTATATAATAACAACTGAAAATCAAAGTACAGTCAGTTGACGATTGAACCTCGGAGCGAATCAACCGTCTAGTTTCCTGTGCACAAAGCCTCTCCGACCACCACCCTCACCGTCACCGACAAATAAATATACATATTATATTTTCCTAAAAAAAAAAAAAATAGGCAAGTTTATCAACAAATGTACAATCTATATACTATTAAAGTATTGCGGCGTTTTTTTTAGTTTGTTTGCTCGTACGCAAATAGAACTATGTGATTGTTTGAGAAAAAGGAATAGGTAGAGTACACATTACTAAGGAAATAGCTGCTACGATGTGAATACATGCAAGATTATGTAACTCGTGTATTTCTAAGAATCTTTCAGAATTCGGAACGATTCATAGAAACTAGATATGCGCTTTATAAATTTAAAGAAATTAACAGAGCATATTAACATAAAAACATCACATAAATATGTTTAAAACTAAGATACCGTTATTATAATCCGAAAAGGGTAGGCGTAAAGTGCATTCGTCATTAGTTCAAAACGAATTATTTTTGCTTCAAAATATGATTTCTAAACGTTTTTGTAATAAAAACTATACTAAATATATTCGTAGTAGTTAATTACTCTCTCGTGCAAATACTAAATAGTGTATGTTTTTCCACGAAATGTCACAAATAATTTTCTTCGTACTATCCATGAAGCAGTAAAAGTTAGACTTAAACTTAGAAGCTCCCGCGTCCTGAAACGCATGTGGTAGTCAAATTGCTCCATTGCATTCGTTCTGTAGCCAGATTGATAGCGTCGCTCCAGCTTCTGTCCATTGCTTGTAAAATTGCTCCATCGCATTCGTTCTGTAGCCAGATTGATAGCGTCGCTGCAGCTTCTGTCCATTGCTTGTAAAATTGCTCCATTGCATTCGTTCTGTAGCCAGATTGATAGCGTCGCTCCAGCTTCTGTCCATTGCTTGTAAAATTGCTCCATCGCATTCGTTCTGTAGCCAGATTGATAGCGTCGCTCCAGCTTCTGCCCATTGCTTGCAAATATCTCTCAATTGTTTACTTCCGGTTCATATTTTGTCTTACCCTTTTCCTTTTCCCGTCTGAGGTACATTAAAGCACTTGGTTTATAATTCTCTCTGAAGCCAATCTCAGGGCATGCCCGAATAAGTCTAGATGTCATTTCCAGATTATAAACGATACAAGCTGTTAGTTAGTGCGGTCACTGACTTCCAGATTTGTAATTCAAACCATTCCATTTGATACCTAGAATCTTTCTAAGGCATTTGGAAACAAATACGTCTAACTTCCTCTTTTTGGCGTATTTTGAGATGCCAAGTTTCACTTCCATATAGGAATATATACAAAACGTTGCTGTTGTAAAATAATATTTATTTTGTTCTTCAAGTGTTTTTTTTTTTTAGACTTTGCACAATTGATTAAATTCATCCGAGGCCTTTCTTATCCTGCAATCCAACTCGTAGTCCATATTGCCTTCCTTCTTCGTGTAGCTTCTTCAGTAGGTGAAGTTGTCAACTATAACTATTGTTTTTTTGTAGATAAGACGTTTGTAACGACGGCTCAGAAAGAATTTGTTAACATTGGACTTACAAACGACCATGTTATAGTCAGCTGGGAAGCAGTCCTGGGAATCGTGTTACACAGACGGGAAGTCTCCTAGAAGTTTCGTTTAGCTCTAGATGCACAGACATGTTTTCCGTTGAATTCAAAGAAGGACTACTACTACCAACACTACTACTACTACTACTCCCACTACTACTACCACTACTACTACTACTACAACCACTACTACCACTACCACTACTACTACCACTACCACTACTACTACCACTACTACTAACACTACTATTACTACTGCCACCACTACTACTACCACTACTACTACCACTACTACTACTACAACCACTACTACTACTACTAGTACTACTACTACTACTGCCACCAGTATTACTACTACTACCACTACTACTACTATAACCAATACTACTACTAGTACTACTACTACTACTACTGCCACCACTATTACAACTAGTTAAAAGAAAATCTTTAGACTATAAAATAAAAGGAATTCGATAAGTCTAAAATTGATATTTAAGCAAAGTATTACGCAATGATGTTTTTTTTTTCTATTTCCTGTTTTTTGTTACTTCCAAGTCTTAAAATTACGAGTGCTGAGCTGACACGATAAAGGTTAAAATCGATATTAAACTTCTTTCTGTGGATCTCATTTCGATCCACTGGGGATTTTTTTTTTACCGGTTCGTTTATTTGACACGTTTTAATAGTGTCAGATTATTGATCGCTAATTCACTGTTATATAAATGGAGCTGCTTTCGAGCGCTTCTAAATTTACGTATATATAAAAACACCAGTGTCTGCTAGGCTTAAACTATCCACTCCATAATAAAGACCAATATATATATATATATATATATATATATATATATATATATATATATATATATATATGTTTCGAGTGCTTCTAAATTTACGTATATATAAAAACACCAGTGTCTGCTAGGCTTAAACTATCCACTCCATAATAAAGACCAATATATATATATATATATATATATATATATATATATATATATATATATATATATATATATTTCGAGTGCTTCTAAATTTACGTATATATAAAAACACCAGTGTCTGCTAGGCTTCAACTATTAAGTAACAACATATAGTGATCCTCCACTCCATAATAAAGACCAATATATATATATATATATATATATATATATATATATATATATATATATATATATATATATATATCTGGTTGAACAGGAGTGCCAACTTCTGTTTATTCCTTTTGTGATCCAATCTTTCTATTCGTCGAACGATAGATCTTGTACTATTAACCATGGAGACGTCTTCTTAATAAATTCACCAATTTTATTTTGTATTGATCTATCATCCGCCTGAAGACGACAAATGATGGTCGAAAACGTTTGCGTCAAATATGGAGATTTCCTACACTCCATTGTTAATAGTACAAGATCTATTGTTCGACGAATAGAAAGATTGGATCACAAAAGGAATAAACAGAAGTTGGCATTCCTGTTCAACCAGATATTTATACAAGAAGGAATGTTGCCTAATTATACAAAAAGTATATATATATGTATATATATGTATATATATGTATATATGTATATGTATATGTATATATGTATATATATATATATATATATATATACATATGTGTGTGTATATATGTATGTATTGTTGAATATAAGAGACAACTCATGTCTAGATATCCTTTGGTAGATCCTTTCAATAGTCCGAATCAGGATCTTAGTTTCGGAGGGGAATTGGCTGATGAATTTGCCATAGTTTAGATTTGTGTCCCAAGTACTTTCAGACCCATCCGGGTCCATCTTAAGGAGAATGAGGTTAATCAGGTACAGACCATGTGTTAGTATTATAGAAGGTCTTTGGCGGGAATTATGTAGTAAGTACGAAACTATATTTGGAGCTATAAACACGGGGAGCAGGGAGAGAATTCCAAATGCAAGCGGCCTGAGGAGAGAAGCTATTAGAGTGTACAGTCTTCTAGCATCTGGGGAACTCTACCGTGAAAGGTTGGATTTTGCTGCTAGTCGCGATAGTCAGGGGTATTTTCGTTGAGGGAATACAAGTGCAGTAAGCTGAGAGACGAAATATCCACAGAGCAATTTGCGACGTGTCAACTGAACAGAACTGCAGATGTTGATTGCAGTCTGGGATCGAGGAACACCCCACTATGCTAAATTATGACATTTAATTAGAGACACACAACACTTTAGATATGACCTTATGTCACGCCCAGCCGTCGTAGGTTGGATGATAAATAAGAGTAGTTATAAACCGCCGAAATATCCCCTGTGACCAGGTAGGCCTGTGTCACGTGGCTCATCGTAGAACCTGTATAATCATCACTTACCTCTTGGAGAGAGGTTTTTTTTTCTCTACTGAAAACACAATCATATGTGGACGTTGTCCGATGTTGCAGGTTGTCGTCCTCGTGGCCGAGAGTTCTGTTTGGCTGTTTTTCTACAGCATAATGATCCTTGTGAGTTTATTTAACGACGAATCCAGCAATTTTGATTGAATATATCATGCATCAAGTACTTAATATCTTCCAATATTTATTCATATTTTTAGCTGTATAGTTTGGATCTTATTGATCTATAAACAATAGATTCTATTAAATATAGAAATTTCACTCTAACAGATCAGTTGAGCTAAAAACTTCAGCCACTAACGGGTGATTCCATCCGCCCTCAAGCTCCTAAATTGGTTGTACTTTGTTGTCATGCCGAATCGCCGTGCTTGAGGGACTGCCGTATAAATCGTTTTCAGATCATGTTACATATATATATATATATATATATATATATATATATATATATATATATATATATATATATATATATATATATATATATATATATAGTCCAGGTAAGGTAAACATCCACAGGATAGTAATCCAAAGAATTTTAACCAGGCTTATTAAAAAGTGCTCAATACTAAATAGAGCTTTTATATATGATTATTTTGATTTACATAGACATGTACAAAATCTGCGACACTGGCATGTCGATGGTACTTTGCGAACCGGGTTTGTGCCTTGTGACCGTCTGAAATTATCACTTCCCTGCACTGATGAGAGCATAAGCTAGAAACGACGTCGTCTGTAAGTAAATATAATTTAATATTATATATATATATATATATATACATATATATATATATATATATATATATATATATATGTATCACGAAACATATTAATCATTAATTAGCAAGCAATCATGAAAGCATTATTCTAACGCGTTTTAATAACACGCGACATTATAGTCGACCACATTGAAAAATGTTGCACGAAGCATCTACGTTTACTGCATCGAAAGTACATCAATAAATGGGTTTGAATATTACAAGTCGAATGATAAGCCCGGTTTTCACCATGGTTACGTTGGATCGAATATCGAAAACATAATTGGAGTGGTGGGGAGATTGCGTAGTGTCGGGCGGAGAGAGATGGAAGAAAGGTAATGAAAGACGAAAGTATTTGAGTAATGTGGAGAAGGGAACAAAAAAGAACAAGGAAAGTAAGACAAAGAAGTACAAAAACAAAAAGAAGAAGAAGAAGAAGAAGAAGAAGAAGAAGAAGAAGAAGAAGAAGAAGAAGAAGAAGAAGAAGAAGAAAAAATAAACGAATACTAAAACTTATGCGAAGGAAAAAACAGACAACAAAATTAATCAAAAGGAATGAAAAAAAAGAAGAAGAAGAAACGAAGAAGAAGAAGAAGAAGAAGAAAAAGAAGAAGAAGAAGAAGAAGAAGAAAAAAAGAAGAAAAAGAAGAAAAAGAAACGAATAGTAAAACTTATAATGCGAAAGAAAAAACGAACAACAAAATTGATCAAAAGGGAATAAAAAAAGGAAAGAAGAAGAAGAACAAGAACAAGAAGAAGAAAAAAATAAACGAATACTAAAACTTATAATGCGTAGGAAAAAACGAACAACAAAATTAATCAAAAGAAATGAAAAAAAGAAGAAGAAAAAAGAAGAAGAAAAAAGAAGCAAAAGAAGAAGCAAAAGAAGAAAAAGAAGATAAAAGAAACGAATAGTAAAACTTATAATGCGAAGGAAAAAACGAACAACAAAATTGATCAAAAGGGAATGAAAAAAAAGAAGAAAAGAAGAAGAAGAAGAAGAAGAAGAAGAAGAAAAATCAGAAGAAAAAGAAGAAAAATCAGAAAAAAAAGAAACGAATAGTAAAACTTATAATTCGAAGGAAAAAACGAACAACAAAATTAATCAAAAGGGAATGAAAAAAATAAAAAGAAAAAAATAAGAAGAAGAAGAAAAAGAAGAAGAAGGGAACAGAGCGCTAAAAGAATAAAAGTGAGGAAAATTAGAAAGAAAGGGTCAAAGGAGTTAGCAGCGAATGAAATAGAAAGAACTTAAGTGAAACATGATGGCAAATGAAATTTTTAAAAAAGAAAGAATAGAGAAGAAAAAAAAGAAGAAGAAAAGAAGGAGAAGAAGAAAAAGATTTAGCAGCGAATGAATAATTTGACAAATGTTGAAGTGAGCGATACTAGAAAAAGAATTGTTAGGAAAAGGATAGAAGTGAGGGACGGTAAAAAAAGAGAAAGGGAAAGATAAAATAACAAAGAAGAAGAATTACCAGAGAATGAAATAAAAACATTAATACAAATCAAATATGGCGAGAAAATAGAAGAAAAGGTGAAAAATAGAAGAAGAAGAAGAAGAAGAAGAAGAAGAAGAAGAAGAAGAAGAAGAAGAAGAAGAAGAAGAAGAAGAAGATATGAATAAGGCCAATTATGAATCAAAAACGGGCAAAAACAGAAAGAAAGGCAAAAACACATTATCAGAGAAGAGAAAAAGAAGAAGAAGAAGAAGAAGAAGAAAAGAAGAAGAAAAAGAAGAAGAAGAAAAAGAAAAAGAAGAAGAAGAAGAAGAAGAAGAAAAAAGAAGAAAAAGAAGCAGAAGAAGAAGAAGAAAAGAAGAAGAAAAGGTGAATAAGGCTAATTATAAATCAAAAAAGGGCAAAAACAGATTATCAGAGAAGAAGAAGAAGAAGAAGAAGAAGAAGAAGAAGAAGAAGAAGAAGAAGAAGAAGAAGAAATTAAACGTGAAAGAGGCAAAAAAAGAAAGAGAAAGAAAGAAGGACGCATAAAAAGGTTGTGACAGATTACAAATGAAAACAGAACGAAACGCTTTTCATTTCGCTAAACGCATTGAAGACATTCATTTTATTCAACATGTTCATCTGTTTAACTAAACTAATAACGACTGGAATTTGTGCACAACTAAAATTCAAATTCTCTTCCTTTGATCCACCTGTTCGAGATTTCAAAATACAAAATATTTTTATTTATTTTCTTCCAATTTCCTAAACTCATATTTCATAATTATACATTTGTATACCTACTAAACTCATATTTCATAATTATACATTTGTATACCTACTAAACTCATATTTCATAATTATACATTTGTATACCTACTAAACTCATATTTCATAATTATACATTTGTATACCTACTAAACTCATATTTCATAATTATACATTTGTATACCTACTAAACTCATATTTCATAATTATACATTTGTATACCTACTAAACTCATATTTCATAATTATACATTTGTATACCTACTAAACTCATATTTCATAATTATACATTTGTATACCTACTAAACTCATATTTCATAATTATACATTTGCATACCTACTAAACTCATATTTTATAATTATACATTTGTATACCTACTAAACTCATATTTCATAATTATACATTTGTATACCTACTAAACTCATATTTCATAATTATACATTTGTATACCTACTAAACTCATATTTCATAATTATACATTTGTATACCTACTAAACTCATATTTCATAATTATACATTTGTATACCTACTAAACTCATATTTCATAATTATACATTTGTATACCTACTAAACTCATATTTCATAATTATACATTTGTATACCTACTAAACTCATATTTCATAATTATACATTTGTATACCTACTAGACGTAGCCGTGACCCGTTGGGGCACAACTACTGCCACCATTTATTCTTCTTTGATTTCATTTGAAAATTCATAAACTGTGACACATCTGCTACGACATTCTTCTTGCATAACTAAAAATGATAAGTCTTTAACTTCTATATTATTATTATTATTAGTAGTAGTAGTAGTAGTAGTAGTAGTAGTATTAGTAGTAGAAGTAGTATTAGTAATAGTATTATTATTAGTATTATAATTATTAGCATTATTATTATTAGTAGTATTATTAGTATTAGTAGTATTATTATTACTATTATTATTGGTAGTAGTATTATTAGTATTATTAGTATTAGTATTATTATTAGTAGTAGTAGTAGTATTAGTTATAGTAGTATTATTAGTATTATTATTAGTATTAGTATTATTATTAGTAGTATTATTAGTATTACTATTATTATTGGTAGTCGTATTAGTAGTATTATTATTAGTATTATTAGTAGTAGTATTATTATTATTACTATTATTATTGGTAGTATTATTATTAGTATTATTAGTAGTAGTATTATTATTAGTAGTAGAGGTAGTATTAGTAGTATTATTAGTAGTAGTTTTATTGGTACTCACTAGAAGTTATCACGCAGATCATCGTCAGTAGTTGCTCACCGACAACAACCGGCGGTGTTCCCTGGAGTCTGAGTGACAACAAGTCTCCTCAGATTTCCAGTACTCTCTACCTCTTATCGATAACTACTGCAAATAACCTTGCGATATCGCAACAACCGCTTACCATTGATTTCTCGCCGGTAAGGACCATTGGTCTGCTTTGGGAATTAGGGATGCAATAAACCTCCAAGGTCCCGGCACTTTCTGCACTCTTCCAGTGGAGGTCTAGTTTGTGCTGACCCTCTTCGGTCTTCTAATCATCCTTGACCCTTTACAATAATTTTGTGTGGTGTCAGCCTAGGCCAGCGCTATTTTTTTTGGGGGGGGGGATATTATTATTATTATTTAGAAGTATTATTAGTATTATATAGAACAGAAACGATATTATTATGCCATCTAATTTACATACGTGTTTTTAGTGTGTACAAATATGTAGATCGTACGACGGTGCTAAAAAATAGAGCAGTCTTTCTTTAAATGGTCACGGAGATATTAAGGAATATATTAGAGAGTGGTCGAATGAATATAGAGTGAGAGGGGACGAGAGAAATAGATAGCTGAGATAATAATGGGTGACTTGTTCAGTTAATTATAAATTACGTCTGATTAGAACAGTCAAGACATAACTTCCGGAACTCAGGTTCAGCATTATTTTGTGTTATGTAGAGAAAAGGTCTTAGAAAAACAAACATTGATAAAAAGAAATTGGAATCAAGGGGAAGACTGAGACTATACAACGGACGACAATGATGAACACGCCTGAAATCTTACGGAAAATCCTCGAATGCAGAAACCAATTAACAGAAACTACAAACACTAACCAGACACATGGAAATGCAACTGAAGTAAAAAAAATTAAAAAAATTAAAAATAAAATTTTTTTTTTTTAAATTGAAGGAAGACCAACTGAAACTGCAATAAATCTTATAAACTGTGCTCCTCCTCCAAGAAAAATATGCCATCAGGCTCAGCTGATACCACACAAAATAGTCATGAAGCGTCAAGGAGGATGGAAAGACCGAGGAGGGAGAGTCACTAACCAGACCTCTATTGGAAGAGTGCATAGAGTACTGGGACCTTGGTGAGGCTTATTGCCACCTAAATTACAGAGCAAACCAATGGCCGTTTCCAGCGAGAAATCGATGGTAAGCGGCTGTTGCAATAAAGCAAAGTCATTTGCAAAGGTTATCAAAAGAGATGGAGAGTGCTGGAAATCTGGGGAGACTTGTTAACCAGACTCCAGAGAACACCACAGGTTATTACCAGTGAGTAATCTCTTATGACCTGTGTGGCAAATCCTAATGCGTACAAAAAAAATAAATAAAATAAATAAAATAAAATAATAATAATAATAATAATAATAATAATAATAATAATAATAATAATAATAATAATAATAATAATAATAAACGTGTGTGTGATATCGATCTTTATTAAAATAAAAATTAAATAAAAAATTAAATACAGAAGACTGCAGCTCATTACCTTGTGTGTATCATTTGGATTATTCGGACTAAAGTTCTCATCTTGGGGCTTATTTTCACACCGTTTCGACCGAGGTAATCTTCGACCTTCTTCAGGCGCGTCTCGCTGAACCATGGAATCTTTATGACGAACTCAAGAATCTGTACACATAAAAATTTCAGAGTTCGACGAGACGCACCTGAAGAGTGTCAGAAGTTACATCGACCGAAACGTTGTAAGAATAACATCCAAAATGGGAATAAGATCCAAAATGGGAATAACATCCAAAATGGGAATAAGATCCAAAATGGGAATAACATCCAAAATGAGAATAACATCCAAAATGAGAATAACATCCAAAATGAGAATAACATCCAAAATGGGAATAACATCCAAAATGAGAATAACATCCAAAATGAGAATAACATCCAAAATGGGAATGACATCCAAAATGGGAATGACATCCAAAATGTGAATAACATCCAAAATGAGAATAACATCCAAAATGAGAATAACATCCAAAATGAGAATAACATCCAAAATGAGAATAACATCCAAAATGAGAATAACATCCAAAATGAGAATAACATCCAAAATGGGAATAACATCTAAAATGGGAATAACATCCAAAATGGGAATAACATCCAAAATGGGAATAACATCCAAAATGAGAATAACATCCAAAATGAGAATAACATCCAAAATGGGAATGACATCCAAAATGTGAATAACATCCAAAATGAGAATAACATCCAAAATGAGAATAACATCCAAAATGAGAATAACATCCAAAATGAGAATAACATCCAAAATGAGAATAACATCCAAAATGAGAATAACATCCAAAATGAGAATAACATCCAAAATGGGAATAACATCTAAAATGGGAATAACATCCAAAATGAGAATAACATCCAAAATGGGAATAACATCCAAAATGAGAATAACATCCAAAATGAGAATAACATCCAAAATGAGAATAACATCCAAAATGAGAATAACATCCAAAATGGGAATAACATTCAAAATGAGAATAACATCCAAAATGGGAATAACATCCAAAATGAGAATAACATCCAAAATGAGAATAACATCCAAAATGGGAATAACATCCAAAATGAGAATAACATCCAAAATGGGAATAACATCCAAAATGGGAATAACATCAAATGAGAATAACATCCAAAATGGGAATAACATCCAAAATGAGAATAACATCCAAAATGAGATAACATCCAAATCGAGAACTGTACTCTGAATAATCCAAACAATATAAATAATAGTAAATCTTCATCTAAAAAATCCGAAACATCATTACTTTGTTTATTAGTGTCTGTCCGGCATTTGGTTGGATATTTAGAAGCACGTATTAGTATATTGTTAATCCCCCCCCCTTCGGAGATGATAATTTTCGGAGGTTCTCCTCCTTTCTCGGTAAGATTTGAAATGAAAAATAAAGTAGAAGTCCACCGTTTCTTTCCAACGTGTACATTTGTTAAAAATGACGCGCATTTGTGTACAAAAAATCGATACTAGTTTCAACCTCAGACTAACCGTAACCCTAATGCGCATTTGTGAAAAAAAAACGATACTAGTTTCAACCTCAGACTAACCGTAACCCTAACGCGCATTTGTGAAAAAAAACGATACTAGTTTCAACCTCAGACAAACCGTAACCCTAACGCGCATTTGTGAAAAAAAAATCGATACTAGTTTCAACCTCAGACTAACCGTAACCCTAACGCGCATTTGTGAAAAAAAACGATACTAGTTTCAACCTCAGACTAACAGTAACCCTAACGCGCATTTGTGAAAAAAAACGATACTAGTTTCAACCTCAGACTAACCGTAACCCTAACGCGCATTTGTGAAAAAAAACGATACTAGTTTCAACCTCAGACTAACCGTAACCCTAACGCGCATTTGTGAAAAAAAAACGATACTAGTTTCAACCTCAGACTAACCGTAACCCTAACGCGCATTTGTGAAAAAAAACGATACTAGTTTCAACCTCAGACTAACCGTAACCCTAACGCGCATTTGTGAAAAAAAATCGATACTAGTTTCAACCTCAGACTAACCGTAACCCTAACGCGCATTTGTGAAAAAAAAACGATACTAGTTTCAACCTCAGACTAACCGTAACCCTAATGCGCATTTGTGAAAAAAAATCGATACTAGTTTCAACCTCAGACTAACCGTAACCCTAACGCGCATTTGTGAATAAAAACGATACTAGTTTCAACCTCAGACTAACCGTAACCCTAACGCGCATTTGTGAAAAAAAAACGATACTAGTTTCAACCTCAGACTAACCGTAACCCTAACGCGCATTTGTGAAAAAAAACGATACTAGTTTCAACCTCAGACTAACCGTAACCCTAACGCGCATTTGTGAAAAAAAACGATACTAGTTTCAACCTCAGACTAACCGTAACCCTAACGCGCATTTGTGAAAAAAAAACGATACTAGTTTCAACCTCAGACTAACCGTAACCCTAACGCGCATTTGTGAAAAAAAACGATACTAGTTTCAACCTCAGACTAACCGTAACCCTAACGCGCATTTGTGAAAAAAAAACGATACTAGTTTCAACCTCAGACTAACCGTAACCCTAACGCGCATTTGTGAAAAAAAAACGATACTAGTTTCAACCTCAGACTAACCGTAACCCTAACGCGCATTTGTGAAAAAAAAACGATACTAGTTTCAACCTCAGACTAACCGTAACCCTAACGCGCATTTGTGAAAAAAAAACGATACTAGTTTCAACCTCAGACTAACCGTAACCCTAACGCGCATTTGTGAAAAAAAAAACGATACTAGTTTCAACCTCAGACTAACCGTAACCCTAATGCGCATTTGTGAAAAAAAAAACGATACTAGTTTCAACCTCAGACTAACCGTAACCCTAACGCGCATTTGTGAAAAAAAATCGATACTAGTTTCAACCTCAGACTAACCGTAACCCTAACGCGCATTTGTGAAAAAAAACGATACTAGTTTCAACCTCAGACTAACCGTAACCCTAACGCGCATTTGTGAAAAAAAAACGATACTAGTTTCAACCTCAGACTAACCGTAACCCTAACGCGCATTTGTGAAAAAAAATCGATACTAGTTTCAACCTCAGACTAACCGTAACCCTAACGCGCATTTGTGAAAAAAATCGATACTAGTTTCAACCTCAGACTAACCGTAACCCTAACGCGCATTTGTGAAAAAAAACGATACTAGTTTCAACCTCAGACTAACCGTAACCCTAACGCGCATTTGTGAAAAAAAAACGATACTAGTTTCAACCTCAGACTAACCGTACCCCTAACGCGCATTTGTGAAAAAAAAACGATACTAGTTTCAACCTCAGACTAACCGTAACCCTAACGCGCATTTGTGAAAAAAAAACGATACTAGTTTCAACCTCAGACTAACCGTAACCCTAACGCGCATTTGTGAAAAAAAAACGATACTAGTTTCAACCTCAGACTAACCGTAACCTTAACGCGCATTTGTAAAAAAAAATCGATACTAGTTTCAACCTCAGACTAACCGTAACCCTAACGCGCATTTGTGAAAAAAAACGATACTAGTTTCAACCTCAGACTAACCGTAACCCTAACGCGCATTTGTGAAAAAAAACGATACTAGTTTCAACCTCAGACTACCCGTAACCCTAATGCGCATTTGTGAAAAAAAATCGATACTAGTTTCAACCTCAGACTAACCGTAACCCTAACGCGCATTTGTGAAAAAAAATCGATACTAGTTTCAACCTCAGACTAACCGTAACCCTAACGCGCATTTGTGAAAAAAAACGATACTAGTTTCAACCTCAGAATAACCGTAACCCTAACGCGCATTTGTGAAAAAAAATCGATACTAGTTTCAACCTCAGACTAACCGTAACCCTAACGCGCATTTGTGAAAAAAAACGATACTAGTTTCAACCTCAGACTAACCGTAACCCTAACGCGCATTTGTGAAAAAAAATCGATACTAGTTTCAACCTCAGACTAACCGTAACCCTAACGCGCATTTGTGAAAAAAAACGATACTAGTTTCAACCTCAGACTAACCGTAACCCTAACGCGCATTTGTGAAAAAAAATCGATACTAGTTTCAACCTCAGACTAACCGTAACCCTAACGCGCATTTGTGAAAAAAAAACGATACTAGTTTCAACCTCAGACTAACCGTAACCCTAACGCGCATTTGTGAAAAAAAATCGATACTAGTTTCAACCTCAGACTAACCGTAACCCTAACGCGCATTTGTGAAAAAAAACGATACTAGTTTCAACCTCAGACTAACCGTAACCCTAACGCGCATTTGTGAAAAAAAATCGATACTAGTTTCAACCTCAGACTACAAATCCACACCAGAAAAAAAAGTTGAAATTCGTACAGTTTTATATTATCACATTATAATTAAACACCTTACTCACATTTAGATTAGAAAGATAAATAAATAAATAAAATAAGCAGAAGAATAAGGATCGTCAGTTGGGAACATTTATACATGTAACAATATTTAAATAAAAATAGCGTTAAATTGAAGAGTTCGAAAGACAAAACACGAAAAACGTCATTTTGAAAATTACGAAACTATCACTACGAAAAGTGTTGCATTTCAACACTCGGTCACACCTCAAAATAATGTTTACATAATAAGATACCGGCATAATTTCTTCTTCCTTTCAATTAATTTAGTCGAATTCTAGATTTCCTATATTCGTCGTTGTATTGTTTAATGTCTCAATTTAAACAAATTGGATTTATCGCGTTTTGCAAACACTTTCTCTCTCGCCCATTCTTTTCTCAGCTCGCTATCTTCCCCCCCACCCTCTCTCTCTCTCTCTCCCTCTCTCTCCCTCTCTCTTTCTCTCTCTCTAAAACACTTTCTCTCTCGCCTTCTCTCTATCCGCTATCTTCCCCCCCTCTCTCTCTCTCTCCCTCTCTCTTTCTCTCTCTCTAAAACACTTTCTCTCTCGCCTTCTCTCTACTCGCTATCTTTCTCCCCCCTCTCTCTCTCTCAACTTGCTATCTTTCTCCCTCCCTCTCTCTCTCTCTCTCTTTAAAACACTTTCTCTCTCGCCTTCTCTCTACTCGCTATCTCCCCCCTCTCTCTCTCTCTCTCTCTCTCAACTCGCTCTCTATCTAGCCCACCCTCTCTCTCTCTCTCTCTCTCTCTCTTTCAAACACTTTCTCTCTTTCGCCTTCTCTCTACTCGCTATATGTCTCCCCCTCTCTCTCTTTTTCTCTCTCTCTTCCGGGGAAAGACAAAAGTGTGTACTATATCATCTTTACAGTTTCCACTTATCGGTTCGTTTTTAATTGCTTTTTTAAGGGAGGCCTTCTGGTTTAAATAATTTTATCTGATTTGTTCGGAATAATTGTCAACAGGATAGTTATTAAAAATAGGGTCTGTGTTCCGACATCTTTATAATGGTAAGCGGAAGTAAAAAAAAAAGAAAAGTAGAATGGCTAGTGGTGAAAGAAATAGAAAACGTAGAAATGGAAGAAGAGAAGAGAGGAAATCTGTACGAATGGGATATTTTCATAACGAAGGAAAACAAGAAAAAAAGAATGAAGATCATAATTAACGAACGAGAAAGATTAGCAACAAGAAAATAGAGAAAAAGAAATAAAGAAAGAACAAATAAGAGATCGCAATGAACGAACGAGTAAGATAAGCAACGAGAGAATAAACAAAAAGAAATACAGTAATAAGAAATAAGAGATCGCAATGAACGAACGAAAAAGATTAGCAACAGGAGAATAGAGAAAATGAAACACAGAAATAAGAAATATGAGATCCCAATGAACGAACAAGAAAGATTAGCAACGAGAGAATAAAGAATAAGAAATACAAAAATAATAAATAAGAGATCGCAATGAACGAACGAGACAGATTAGCAACGAGCGAATAGAGAAAAAGAAATACAGAAAGAAGAAATAAGAAGAGATCGCAATGAACGAACGAGAAAGATTAGCAACGAGAGAATAGAGGAAAAGAAATACAGAAAGAAGAAAGAAAAGATCACAACGAACGAACCAGAAAGATTAGCAACGAGAGAATAGAGGAAAAGAAATACAGAAAGAACGATGAAATAAAGATAAAAAGGATGACGAAAAAAAGGTGCGCTTTCAATGTGTGATATACCGAGTTATTTACATTCCAATATGTGATCCTCCTATAAAGCTTGATCCTAATTAATTAACTACCCCTAACCTAAGGCTTAGTTAGTAAGGGTTACGTGGGGTGAAATAAGTCAAAGAATAAAAAGAAAAGAATAAGAATAAGAAAAGGAAGAAGAAGAAGAAAAAGAAGACGAAGAAGAAGAAGAAGTAGAAAAAGAAGAAGAAGAAGAAGAAGAAGAAGTAGAAAAGGAAGAAGAAGAAGATGAAGAAGAAAAAGAAGATGAAGAAGAAGAAGAAGAAAACAACGAAGAAGAAGAAAAAGTAGAATAAGATAAATAAAAAGGAAAAAAGGTAAAGAATAAAAAAGAAAAAGAAGAAAAGGAAGAAGAAATTATAGAAGAAAATGAAGAAAAAGAAAAGGGTAAAGAAGAAGAAAAAATAAGGTAAAAAAGAAATAAAAAAGAAAAAGAGAAAGGTAAAGAAAAAGGAGAAAAGAATAAAAAACGAGAAGAAAAAACAAAGATTAGAAAAGAAGACCAAAAAGCCCATTCCAGCCATTGTTTCCAAGCTTCTTGTGGTGGTGATGATCGTCTAACTGACAATCTTTTTAATCTTTATCCTCAAATGGCCGCCAGGTCTTGATAAGCAGTGACCAATTAGTGAAAATAAAATAAAATAAAGTAAATATGAAATAAAGAAAAAACGTTCGGCCTTAGTTAAATGCACTCGTGTGGCGTCTGTTCTAAGAGTACACTTCATCTTTTCTGTCCTCAGTCAATGAATGAGAAAATACTTCAAGATTGAGGCAATTTTTATTTTTGTCCTAATCCAGAAGAGAATCCTGAAGAATATTGTAAAAATAAGATTGTGAGGAATATTGTTTAGAATAAGATTGTGAAGCATATTGTTAAGAGATTGTGAAGAAATATTTTCAGGAGAATATTGTCAAGAATATTTTAATAGGAGTGTGAAGATTTTAAAGAAAACGATTGTTAAGTATATTGTTAAGAATCCGGTAGTGTAAAATATTGTGAAAAATATTGTTAAGATTTGAAGAATATTTAGGAAAGGATTGTGAAGTATATTGTGAAGAAAATATTGTGAAGTATATTGTCAAGAATGTTGTAAAGAATAAGATTTGAAGAATATTAAAGAAAATATTGTAAAGAATATTGTTCAAAATAAAATTTGAAGAATATTAAAACACATATTGTAAAGAATATTGTTCAAAATAAAATTTGAAGAATATGGTTCTGAATAAGATTGTTATATTTGTAAAGATAAAGATTGTGATGTATATTATCAAGAATAAGATTTGAAGAATATTAAAGAAAATATTGTGAAGAATATTCTTAGAAGAAGACGATTGCAAAGAATATGGTCGAAAATAAGATTTGAAGGATATTGTTAAGAATAAGATTTGAAGAATATTGTTCAGAATAAGATTTGAAGAATATTGTTAAGAATAAGATTTGAAGAATATTGTTAAGAATAAGATTTGATAAATATTGTTCAGAATAAGATTTGAAGGATATTGTTAAGAATAAGATTTGATAAATATTGTTCAGAATAAGATTTGAAGGATATTGTTCAGAATAAGATTTGATAAATATTGTTCAGAATAAGATTTGAAGAATATTGTTCAGAATAAGATTTGAAGGATATTGTTAAGAATAAGATTTGAAGGATATTGTTCAGAATAAGATTTGAAGAATATTGTTCAGAATAAGATTTGAAGGATATTGTTCAGAATAAGATTTGATAAATATTGTTCAGAATAAGATTTGAAGAATATTGTTCAGAATAAGATTTGAAGGATATTGTTAAGAATAAGATTTGATAAATATTGTTCAGAATAAGATTTGAAGGATATTGTTAAGAATAAGATTTGAAGAATATTGTTCAGAATAAGATTTGAAGGATATTGTTAAGAATAAGAGTTGAAGAATATTGTTAAGAATAAGAT
The DNA here is from genome assembly GCA_963556195.1 of Sepiola atlantica. Classification (NCBI taxonomy): domain Eukaryota; kingdom Metazoa; phylum Mollusca; class Cephalopoda; order Sepiida; family Sepiolidae; genus Sepiola; species Sepiola atlantica. Next base: position 47,813,146 of record OY744545.1, read on the forward strand.
TTTAAGAATATTGTTCAGAATAAGATTTGAAGGATATTGTTCAGAATAAGATTTGAAGAATATTGTTCAGAATAAGATTTAAAGGATATTGTTCAGAATAAGATTTGAAGAATATTGTTCAGAATAAGATTTGAAGGATATTGTTCAGAATAAGATTTGATAAATATTGTTCAGAATAAGATTTGAAGAATATTGTTCAGAATAAGATTTGAAGGATATTGTTAAGAATAAGATTTGATAAATATTGTTCAGAATAAGATTTGAAGGATATTGTTAAGAATAAGATTTGAAGAATATTGTTCAGAATAAGATTTGAAGGATATTGTTAAGAATAAGAGTTGAAGAATATTGTTAAGAATAAGATTTTAAGAATATTGTTCAGAATAAGATTTGAAGGATATTGTTCAGAATAAGATTTGAAGAATATTGTTCAGAATAAGATTTGAAGGATATTGTTCAGAATAAGATTTGAAGAATATTGTTCAGAATAAGATTTGAAGAATATTGTTCAGAATAAGATTTGAAGAATATTGTTAAGAATAAGATTTGAAGAATATTGTTCAGAATAAGATTTGAAGAATATTGTTCAGAATAAGATTTGAAGAATATTGTTCAGAATAAGATTTGAAGAATATTGTTCAGAATAAGATTTGAAGAATATTGTTAAGAATAAGATTTGAAGAATATTGTTCAGAATAAGATTTGAAGAATATTGTTCAGAATAAGATTTGAAGGATATTGTTCAGAATAAGATTTGATAAATATTGTTAAGAATAAGATTTGAAGAATATTGTTCAGAATAAGATTTGAAGGATATTGTTAAGAATAAGATTTGATAAATATTGTTCAGAATAAGATTTGAAGGATATTGTTAAGAATAAGATTTGAAGAATATTGTTCAGAATAAGATTTGAAGGATATTGTTAAGAATAAGATTTGAAGGATATTGTTCAGAATAAGATTTGAAGAATATTGTTCAGAATAAGATTTGAAGGATATTGTTCAGAATAAGATTTGAAGAATATTGTTCAGAATAAGATTTGAAGGATATTGTTCAGAATAAGATTTGATAAATATTGTTCAGAATAAGATTTGAAGAATATTGTTCAGAATAAGATTTGAAGGATATTGTTAAGAATAAGATTTGATAAATATTGTTCAGAATAAGATTTGAAGGATATTGTTAAGAATAAGATTTGAAGAATATTGTTCAGAATAAGATTTGAAGGATATTGTTAAGAATAAGAGTTGAAGAATATTGTTAAGAATAAGATTTGAAGAATATTGTTCAGAATAAGATTTGAAGGATATTGTTCAGAATAAGATTTGATAAATATTGTTAAGAATAAGATTTGAAGAATATTGTTCAGAATAAGATTTGAAGGATATTGTTAAGAATAAGATTTGATAAATATTGTTCAGAATAAGATTTGAAGGATATTGTTAAGAATAAGATTTGAAGAATATTGTTCAGAATAAGATTTGAAGGATATTGTTAAGAATAAGAGTTGAAGAATATTGTTAAGAATAAGATTTTAAGAATATTGTTCAGAATAAGATTTGAAGGATATTGTTCAGAATAAGATTTGAAGAATATTGTTCAGAATAAGATTTGAAGGATATTGTTCAGAATAAGATTTGAAGAATATTGTTCAGAATAAGATTTGAAGGATATTGTTCAGAATAAGATTTGATAAATATTGTTAAGAATAAGATTTGATAAATATTGTTCAGAATAAGATTTGAAGGATATTGTTAAGAATAAGATTTGATAAATATTGTTCAGAATAAGATTTGAAGGATATTGTTCAGAATAAGATTTGATAAATATTGTTAAGAATAAGATTTGAAGAATATTGTTCAGAATAAGATTTGAAGGATATTGTTAAGAATAAGATTTGATAAATATTGTTCAGAATAAGATTTGAAGGATATTGTTAAGAATAAGATTTGAAGAATATTGTTCAGAATAAGATTTGAAGGATATTGTTAAGAATAAGAGTTGAAGAATATTGTTAAGAATAAGATTTTAAGAATATTGTTCAGAATAAGATTTGAAGGATATTGTTCAGAATAAGATTTGAAGAATATTGTTCAGAATAAGATTTGAAGGATATTGTTCAGAATAAGATTTGAAGAATATTGTTCAGAATAAGATTTGAAGAATATTGTTCAGAATAAGATTTGAAGAATATTGTTAAGAATAAGATTTGAAGAATATTGTTCAGAATAAGATTTGAAGAATATTGTTCAGAATAAGATTTGAAGAATATTGTTCAGAATAAGATTTGAAGAATATTGTTCAGAATAAGATTTGAAGAATATTGTTAAGAATAAGATTTGAAGAATATTGTTCAGAATAAGATTTGAAGAATATTGTTCAGAATAAGATTTGAAGGATATTGTTCAGAATAAGATTTGAAGAATATTGTTAAGAATAAGATTTGAAGAATATTGTTTAGAATAAGATTTGAAGAATATTGTTAAGAATAAGATTTGAAGAATATTGTTCAGAATAAGATTTGAAGAATATTGTTAAGAATAAGATTTGAAGAATATTGTTCAGAATAAGATTTGAAGGATATTGTTAAGAATAAGATTTGAAGAATATTGTTAATAATAAGATTTAACGAATATTGTTCAGAATAAGATTTGAAGAATATTGTTCAGAATAAGATTTGAAGGATATTGTTAAGAATAAGATTTGATAAATATTGTTCAGAATAAGATTTGAAGAATATTGTTCAGAATAAGATTTGAAGAATATTGTTAAGAATAAGATTTGAAGAATATTGTTCAGAATAAGATTTGAAGAATATTGTTCAGAATAAGATTTGAAGAATATTGTTAAGAATAAGATTTGAAGGATATTGTTAAGAATAAGATTTGAAGAATATTGTTCAGAATAAGATTTGAAGAATATTGTTAAGAATAAGATTTGAAGAATATTGTTAAGAATAAGATTTGAAGAATATTGTTAAGAATAAGATTTGAAGAATATTGTTCAGAATAAGATTTGAAGAATATTGTTCAGAATAAGATTTGAAGAATATTGTTAAGAATAAGATTTGAAGGATATTGTTAAGAATAAGATTTGAAGAATATTGTTCAGAATAAGATTTGAAGAATATTGTTAAGAATAAGATTTGAAGAATATTGTTAAGAATAAGATTTGGAGAATATTGTTAAGAATAAGATTTGAAGAATATTGTTCAGAATAAGATTTGAAGGATATTGTTAAGAATAAGATTTGAAGAATATTGTTCAGAATAAGATTTGAAGAATATTGTTAAGAAAATGGATTTTAAAAGCTATTGTTAAGAATAAATTTTTAAGAATATTCTTGAAAAGATTGTGAAGATTGGAAAGAAGAAATGTTTGGACATTGTCCAGAAGATATAAAAAAGTAAAAAGAAGAAAATGACCACAAAACATGTTTCTTTTATAAACATGTTTCTTTTATAAACATGTTTCTTTTATAAACATGTTCCTTTTATAAACATGTTTCTTTTATAAACATGTTCCTTTTATAAACATGTTTCTTTTATAAACAAGACGTTAATTCTTTGTAACCAAGAGTTATTGCTTTTTTCTTTCTTTTTTCTTTCTTTCTTTTTAAACATACATCGTTTTTACATGCTGACGATTCCCAGCTAACGAGGTATGGTTTCACGAATGCTAACATAGATATTTCTAAAAGTATGAAAATAAACTCTAAAAATCTCAGAAGAATTAACAAGAATAAAAAAAAAACAATAACAACAACACTGTAGTTATTGGATAAAAGTCGATGGAGCCAGAGAGTTTGTTTATACGTCTGGTTTAGTTTGTTTTCCTCGGTATTATTTTGTTGCCCTTTTTGCATTCCATAGTTTGTTGTCAGTTTTAAAAACATCATCATCATTACCATCATCATCATCATCATCATCATCATCATCATTATCATCATCATCATCATCATCATCATCATCATCATCATCATCATCATCATCGGTCTAACGTTTGTTTTACATGCCTGCATGTACTCAGGTGCGGTATTATTTTGTTGCTCTTTTTGTATTCCATAGTTTGTTGTCAGTTTTAAAAACATCATCAGCATTACCATCATCATCATCATTATAATTATCATTATCATTATCATTATCATCATCATCATCATCATCATCATCATCATCATCATCATCATCATCATCATCATCATCATCATCATCGGTTTAACGTTAGTTTTACATGCCTGCATGTACTCAGGTGCGGTATTATTTTGTTGCTCTTTTTGTATTCCATAGTTTGTTGTCAGTTTTAAAAACATCATCAGCATTACCATCATCATCATCATTATAATTATCATTATCATTATCATTATCATCATCATCATCATCATCATCATCATCATCATCATCATCATCATCATCATCATCATCATCATCGGTTTAACGTTAGTTTTACATGCCTGCATGTACTCAGGTGCGGTATTATTTTGTTGCCCTTTTTGTATTCCATAGTTTGTTGTCAGTTTTTAAAACATCATCATCATCATCATCATCATCATCATCATCATCATCATCATCATCATCATCATCATCATCATCATCATCATCAGTCTAATGTTTGTTTTACATGCCTGCATGTATTCAGGTGTTTTTTTAAAATTGACTTTCAAGCAAATATATCTCTGACCGAGTCTTTATTTATCCTTCTTTCTCTCAAATCCATCCTCATCATTTTCTTCCGTTGGGTTTTCCCTGCCAACACACCCTGTGATCTCAACTGTTCTACATTTACTAACCCAAGCACTCTTCATCATTTTATCCAATGTGACAACACTAACAAAGTCTCTTGTTCTACACATACGTCCATATACTGTCCAGATTTAATCTCCCTACACTATCATCAGACACAAGTCTGTCTTTAAAAATATTATATTACACATGTATCGTATCCTTGTATATCATTTCTATCCATGCAACGCCTATCCTCAACCCACGTTTGCCAGATTTCATTTCCGTGCATCACCACACTGCGTACACCAACAACAACAACAACTTTATTTCAGGTGGTTACGTATGGCGAAAAATGGAGCGTTAAGATTGTGTTTAGCGGTTTGATACGAACGTATGTCTGCCCGTTCATCGGTCTGTTACATTTCAGTAGAATTTGCGTCGCTAAACGCGTAGACTGAACTGACGAACTTTTAGATGGGTGGAAGCCCCTCTAAAATTGGACATTAATATATCTCGAGGATTCATTAAATATAATGTGTTTATAAATACATTTTCTATTTTTAGATCTAGGAATATCTTAAATATCTTTGGTTCCTTAAGTTAAACTGATTATATATATATATATATATATATATATATATATATATATATATGTATATGTATATATGTATATGATTGTATATATATATGTATATGTATGTATATATATATGTATATATATATATATATGTATATACATATATGTATATATATATGTATATACATATATATATATATGTATATACATATATATATATGTATATACATATATATATATATATGTATATATATATATATATATATATATATGTATATATATATATATATGTATATACATATATATATATATATGTATATATATATATATATATGTATATATATGTATATATATATATATATATATGTATATACATATATATATATATGTATATACATATATATATATATATGTATATACATATATATATATATGTATATACATATATATATATATATGTATATACATATATATATATATATATATGTATATACATATATATATATATATATATATATATATATATATATATATATATATATATATATATATATATATATATATATATATATATATATGGTAGAGAGAGAGAGAGAGGCAGACAGAATTTTCTTTGATTGGTATTTTCTTAATCGTTGTCTCGACTCAGAGAGCAAATTTCCGGATTTCTGATGTTAATTCATTGAATATGTGTGTTTAAGTTCCTTTTTCGGCTAAATCAACAAAACAACAAAGTAATAAAACAATAAATATACAAATACATAAATAAGGAGAGTAGAAATACGTATATATATATATATATATATATATATATATATATATATATATAAAGAGGTGTACTAAAAGCGAACTTTTAGGAAAGGTAAAACCCTATTGTGAAGAGTATACAGCTCAATATCCAGGATAGAGCAGGTAGAAATGAAGGAGAATGGAAAGGAATTAGAGAAAGCAAAAGCCAAATCAAAATTCAATTCAAAAGTTCAAAGCAAGGTATATTCCGCAAAAAGGCAATTTATTCAAGTTAAATGGCTTAAGGAAAATTTAACTTGAATAAATTGCCTTTTTGCGGAATATACCTTGCTTTGAACTTTTGAATTGAATTTTGATTTGGCTTTTGCTTTCTCTAATTCCTTTCCATTCTCCTTCATTTCATATATATATATATATCATATATAGATAGATAGATAGATAGATAGATAGATAGATAGATAGACAGACAGACAAAAATGGCATGAAAAACAGAGTTAAACGTTAAACTGATGTTGGCAAAATGTTTTTAGAGTTGATTTTCAGACACTTGCCACTCCGACATAAATACCACAACATCTTCAACAGAAACACCATTAAAACAACCTACTCTTGCAATGCCTCCATGCATCCTAAACTAACAAGATCTTCGTCCGCGGAGGTGACTGCCCGCCACATCAGAAATGTAATGGCAAATCGGATATCAACGAAGCAGAAGTAACACCTGCCAACACCAACCTTACCATATCTAACGTGAGATACGTTGAAATAGCGCAAGGCCACTTCAAACTACGCTTCCGTGCACACACGGCGCAACAGCAGATTATTATAAATACATATTCCTTGTATAACATATAATAAAAGTTGCATGAGGTATGATAATACAACATAATACAAAATATGATAATCTATATATAATAATACTTTACGGCAATTTCATGTTCGCACGTATGTTATCACCTTGCACACATTTTTTTTTAAAAATGGGATCGCCTGATCGCCGAAAGTTGCAATGTAAATAAACATTTTTTAATTATTTTATCTGATGTCGCTGCTGTGTGAATACACGTGGGGTCTGCGTTCGCATCGGGCGTCCATAGATGTCTGATCTATTCCCTGCTTTCTTTGTTCCTGCTCGTTTGACTCGTTGGTCTTGTGGTCTCCATAAATTCGTTATTTTTTATACTTCATTGTATTCTAGTAGCTTCTTTTCAAGAACTGCAACTTTGTGGAACTCTCTTCCTGCTGACTGTTTTCCTCCTGCATATAGCCTTGGTCGTTTGGAGACTAAGACCAATAGGCATCTCCTGTCTTTGCGATCACCATCTTTCGTTCTTGTTAGCTCCTTATATTAAGTGGATACGGAAAAATCACGTTGACACACCGGTTCCCGTTAGATCCCCGAAGTTAAGCGGCGTTGAGCCTGGCCAGTACTAAATAGGTGACCATTTGGGAATACCAGGTGTTGTATGTGCTCTCTGCTTATCTCGACATTGTTTCCAGTC
>OY744545.1:47825695-47835695 GCA_963556195.1 Sepiola atlantica
CTTTGATTTCAGCCAAAAGGCCAAGTTCAAAATCAGAGTAGATCGCACGCACATTGCGTCTACATTGGAAACCTTCCGATTGCACGACCAAAATAAGTACCTGACGATAAGTGTCAGAAGTGATACGGCTGTATAATTTACAAGTGATATTATCTGCTTGCGACACCGTGTTTACATCGTAAAAACACCGGAACACGCTGCGTTACGGTTCGCTGGACCTCACACTTACGAACGAGCAGATAAGCCATACTGTAATTGATAAGGTAGAAAGCGTATCTGGTATTCTTTGTTTTGTTGTTTTTTAATTTTATGCTCATTTTGGGAATCAAAAGAGAAACAGCAGTCACTGTTAGGATGGGTGAAGTTGATAACGAGATTAATTATGCGCCAATGGGTTTAATCAAAGGAGATTCGCGTCGGGCCGAGGAGATAGAAAATGAAACGCTTCGTGTGTAATTAGAAGTTTTAAAAAATAGCAGCCTCCATTATTTCTTTTTTTTTTTTTTCGAAGAGAAATCTAAAGCAATCCAGAATTATCATCTTCGAATCGAGACATTTTAAGTACTGGTTTATTGAAAATAATAAAAAATAAAATAAAATATAATGAAAAAAATAAAAAATGATAATAATGATAATAATAAAATGATAATAATAATGTTAATAAGATGATAATAATAATATTAATAAAATTATAAAAATAATATTAATAAAATTATAAAAATAATATTAATAAAATGATAATACTAATATTATTAAATGATAATAATAATATTAATAAAATGATAATAATAATAATTAAATGCTAATAATTAAATGATAATGATAATAATAAAATGCTTATGATAATATTAATAATAATAGTCGTATTGATGATGATGATGATGATGATGATGATGATGATGATGATGATGATGATGATGATGATGATGATGATGGATTGACAGCATACGACAGAATCCCCCAAGCATTGATAATTGAGTAGTTAAGAAATGTTGAGTAAAATCCTCGAATGCGGAAACCAACTCACATGAACTACGAATGCTAAGCTGAAATAGAAAAAGTATCGCACGAGCCCAAAAGAACTGAAACTGCTAGAAATAGTATACGCTGACCTCCCGCCAAATACACACACGCACCCACACTGATACGCACACACTGATACGCACACGAATATGGTGGCACAAATCTTGGCTGATACCACACAAAACTTGCAATCGACGTAACCCTAACTCTTACCCTGAACCTTGAACATACAGACAAAATGTATGGCAACAAACTGGAGCCAGTATTGGAAAATTAACGCACAAAATCCTTTGGGACATGGGGGTACAAACAGACAAACCCATCCAAGCAAGGAGACCGGGCGTTATAATAATCAAGAAAATGGAGACAAACATGCCAAATAGTAGATCATAGAGTGAAGCTGAAGGGTGCAGAAAAACAGAGTAAATACATGGAGTGTGCTGGATCAGTGAAGAGAACCTGGAACGCAAAGAAAACTACTGCGATACGAGTAACCGTTAGAGAACTGGAAACAGCTCAATTATCGATGTAATAAAATAAAAATACTTAAAATCGAACTAAAAAATAGACGAGAATGTGTTGGAAAAGAATAAATAAAATGTCTATATACAGAATTTGAAAGAGAACGGTACAAACCACAACAACAGCAACAACAACGACATCAGAATCAGTTAACAATGTAATATACAGCAGAATGTGGTATTGTGAAACGAAAACACACACATAACTACAAAAACAGACTTACGTACATCTATAATTAAAGTCGTAGCCTTATTTCGCCCTGTGTTTGTTTACGAACTCTTCCTAGGTTTTGGAGATAGACCCCTATAAGCATATCTACTCCCAAAAGAGAACAGTTTTGCACCACTTTTATCTCCCTACGAAGATTAAAATCAAGGTATAATGCTACAAAACCTAATGTCTAGAATCCGTATTACAATTTTGATCAAAATCCATTACATGATGTTGATCCAAGATATTGTCAAAGATGTAATGCTTAAGCTTACAGAGTGTTTAAGAAGAAATTGAAATTAAGGGAATCTTGCTTCAGTGGTCTTTAATGACTATGAAGCTTATGATTATGTATGGTATAATCACGTTGACACATCGGTTCCCGGTAGATCAGCGAAGTTAAGCAACGTTGAGCCTGGTCAGTACCAGATGGGTGACCATTTGTGAATACCAGGCACTGTATGTAGAATGACGTCAACACCTCCCTGCAAGAACTGCAAAAACCTAACGTCGTCATTTATCATAACCTGGGGACCGCTTGTGAATTTGATATTTCCCTATTTTCAAGGAAGCCGGTTCAACCCGTCCAGGGTTATATCCGCACCAGGTACATTTAGGTAACTACCATGAATCAAAATTAATAAAAAAATTTGAAATATTTTAATTTTCAAATGTGAGGTTGTCCACATTATGCCCCCTTAAAAACTATTCTAAATTCTCCAAAGAATCTTAAATTTGGGGAATATTTATTAAGGGGACATAAAAGTGATGCAAAACTGCCGTTCTTGGAATTAATTTGACCCATCCTTGGACGGGTATTCTTCTAGTATATATAAATGAGACTATTAAACACGTGCGGAAAAAAGTTCAAAAGCAAAAATTAAAATTGAAAATAATATATAACAAATGTTTCTATTGATCGATGAGTGAGTATTTAATGAAAGACTAAAGGGACATCGATGAAACGTTTCCGCGAATCAGTGATATCCTCCGAGTATCAATTAGCGTCGGCTCAAGTGGAGCCCACCGGCTTTGAAGATCAAAACATTCGTATGAAATCAGCACACAATTGGGATCAAATTGTACACGTTTAAAAGTCAGTCGGAATCAATAATAGAGGTCAATTTAGTTTTGTGATTTGTGAAACGAAAAATCTATTATTGACTCGACATAAGAATCGATCATTGCTTGTCAATAGATGGCATCGCGAGAATTTGATTTTCAATAAATGTTTGTTTGTTCCTTTCCGTTTTGCTGAATATGTTTAGATGGTGAACCGGGCTGATATATACCGAAGCCGTTGATTGGCTGAACGGGACCACGTGTTAGAATAGAGGGTATTTTAGATAGTAAGTTGGTGCATATACATGGTTATCAATACAAGGAAATGGTAATTGAAAGTTGTAGGGAATTTATGACGCAAACAATCGATCGAAGCCGGTAATGGTGTTTTGTAGAAATTTATAAAGTTATACTATTAATATTTAACGTTGTCCGTATTGGCCCTTTCATTCACATCTATGAATAATGAGTACCAGGATGACGATGCTGTAAATACGCTGAGGATTAAGGTAACAGATAAAACAAGCCGCGCGTGCGTGGCCGCCCTCTGTATGTGACTCGATGTGGCGAGTGTAAAATGCAATAAATTTGGGCAATTTGGGGCATTTTTGACCCCCCTTTGACCCCCTGGGGGCGCGAACCAGAATTTTTCTGAGGTCAAGGATGCTCATTTTATATCCAGAACAATTGCCTCTACATTTCAGAAAAATTGAATGGGTGGATCAAACGTTATGGGAGAAAAGGGTCATTTTTTGACATTTTGGGGGATTTTGAACCCCTGGGTTGCGAACCAGATTTTTTCCAAGGTCAGCGATACTTAATTTTTATTAGGAACAATTGCCTCCACATTTTGGCCAAGTCTCAGAGAAATTGAACGGATGGATGAAAAGTTATGGGGCAAAAAATGTCATTTTTTGCCATTTCGGGGCCTTTTGACCCCCTGGTGGGCTAACCAGATTTTTTTTCAAAAATCGGAGAATGTCACTTTCTAACCTGACCAAAGTTACAACTTCATGCAAAATTTCAGAGAAATTCAATGGATGGTTGCGGAGAAAAATCCGGACGGACGGACGGACGGACGGAAATGCCTCAAAACATAGGTCCCTCGATTTATAAAATAAATCGGGGGACCAACAACTGAGGCGATCACTGGAAAACAATAGGCAACAAGTTTCTGAATTTTTTTAGATGAGGATTGATAATTTGGCCGTAATTAATGCATTCATGCATTTTCCGTCCTGAAACAAGAAGACGAAAAACATTTCTATTTCGATAATCAAAATCTCATACTGGCACTCATTCTTATATCTGAATGGTTTTATCTCTCTTAGATATGAGCTTATTTACAACGGATTCCTTATTCCATTCTTTGAATTTTAAATTTCCGAAGGTGTCCCTTTTGAAACATTTACTGAATATCTATCCGTTCCATATTTAATTCATTTACTTTTAAATCTATTTCATTTTAATTTGTATCCTTCTCCGAGACTTGAAGTTTTCTTAGCGTTTACTCAAAACTAGTAGAAAAAAATCAATTAACATTCATTTTGTCGTGAATGTCAGTTCGCCGATGTTACTTGTTGGTCCCCGATTTATAAAATCGGGGGACTAATGTTTTGAGGCATGTCCGTCCGTCCGTCCGTCCGGATTTTTCTCCGCAACCATGCATTGAATTTCTCTGAAATTTTGCATGAAGATGTAACTTTGGTCAGGTTTGAATGTGACATTCTCCGATTTTTGAAAACACTCTGGTTAGCCCCCCCCAGGGGGTCAAATGGCCCCGAAATGGCAAAAATGACATTTTTTCCCCCATAACTTTTGATCCATCCATTTAATTTCTCTGAAACTTGGCCAAAATGAGAAGGCAATTGTTCCTAATAGAAAATACGTATCGCTGACCTTGGAAAAAATCTGGTTCGTGCCCTCAGGAGGTCAAAAACCCTCAAAATGGCAAAAAATTTACCCTTTTCTCCCATAACGTTTGATCCATCCATTCAATTTTTCTGAAACTTGGCCAAAATGTAGAGGCAATTGTTCTGGATATAAAATGAGCATCCTTGACCTCAGAAAATCCTGGTTCCCGCCCCCAAGAGGTCAAAGGGGGGTGAAAAATTGCCCCAACTTGCCCAAACTTATTGCATTTTACACTCGCCACATCGAGTCACATACAGAGGGGGGCCACGCACGTGCGGCTTGTTAATACTTGTATTTTTTTCTTGATCGTAATATCTGTTAAAAAAATTTTTTTGTTTATTATTTCTTTCTAGATCCTTAAGTCGCGTTGAGTAGATTTTCTAATAAGTTGTATGTAATAGATCGAACGAATTTCGTCCACGTAAACAAATCTGTCCAGCGTGTGTCGACTAGTGTCCTGTCCATGATGTGATGTTTGGTATTTATCGTAGTGGGATTTGTGACAGGATCCATCTTCGCAGTAGTCGGTAATGTGTATCAGTCTACATCACATAAAAACATACTTCTTTTTCGGTGTATTGCTGCATTTCTGTTTGCATTCATCTGCAGAGAATTGTTGAACTATTACGAGTCTTTCAACCAACACGTGAACAGTAGGGGGAGGAAAGAAGATCTCTAAATACACGTCTTTCTCGTCTCCAAAATCTAACTAGAAAGAGTGACTAGTCTTGTTGTGTTTTCCTTGTCTCATTATTATCCGTCACTTCCGGAAAGCAAGCCCCCTGTTCGCTACGTCACTACCCGTTTGTCAGACACGTAACCATAATTAGTTATCCTTTTAACCTAATTGATATCACTTAAATAATAGTCCGCGAATCATTTATTTATTTTTAACAAAATCCGCCTTTTATAGTTACAGCTGGCCCGAATAATCTATAATTTGTCTTCGGCTAGTAATCCAAAGAATTTCAACCGGGTTTATAAAAGGTGCTCAATATCAAATAGAGGTTTTATATATGGTTATTTTTATTTACACAGACATGTACAAAATCTGCGATACTAAGGTTAAGATCGGATTCTAACTCCGCCTGATGAGATCTCAGTTGTAATAGCTGTTGATCAATAACATCGACATGCCAGTGTCGCAGATTTTGTACATGTCTGTGTAAATAAGAATAATCATATATATATATATATATACACATATATATATATATATATATATATATATATATATATATATATATATATATATATATATATATATATATATATAGTCTCGGAAGTTTCTCAACCATTAAAACTATATTAAAAAAAAAAAATTATAGTCCCAAGTCTTCCAGTGGAAAATCACTCATGTAAGTCTATTTATTTTTTACAGTTATTATATTAGTTTATTTCTTACACTATTTTAAGGGATCATCAGTTGTTTACCCCGAATCATTTATTTATTTTAAAAAAAATCCGCCTTTTATCGTTACAGCTGGCCCGAATAATCTATAATTTGTCTTCGGCTCGTCTGAACACTAGGCGAGTCTATTAATCATCTTAACAATTAATTGTTAATTAAATTCCGACTTTTATAGGTAACCCAAATAAAGTATAATTTGTCTTCAGCTCTTCCGAATTCTAACCCAGTCTATTAATAATATTCACAATAATTTATTCATTATAAAGTATAATTTACCCCATTTTTTTCTGAACTCTAACACGATCTATTAATAATATTTACAATAATTTATTCATTAAGAATTATTATTACGGGTGGCCCAAATAAAGTATAATTTACCCCATTTTTTTCTGAACTCTAACGCGGTCTATTAATAATATTTACATTAAATGTATTTATTAAACCCACAGTTTACGGATGGCTCAAATGAACCATAAGTTGTCTTCGTGTCTCCTAAACTATAACCCAGTCTAATAATAATCCCCATAGTCATTTATTTATTAAACCAATACTTTTATAGTTATGGGTGGCAAGATTAAATAATAATTTGTCTTTATCTCTCCCGAACACTATCCCAGTCTATTAATAATATGACAGACTTTTCTAGTTATCTTTTCTCTTCATCTCTTGGATACAACCCTAGTCTAATAATGATCATACTAATCTTTTGAAATATCCTATTTGAGCAACCATCGGTATATTTATGTAAGTTTTAATAACTAATATATATCTCCATCTTTATGAAGTTAGGTATGTATATACGTTTGTATATTTGTATGTACAGGGCTAACTCTTAAACTAATTAACGATCATTATGAATTTTAAAAGACGGATGCTAGGCGTAATGGATCGTAATGTGGGCTATATTTAGTTTTATGCACAGTGAGGAAAAAGACAGTGAAAACCCTCTGTGGAAGTTCAGCTACCTCCGGGTTGTTAAAAGCGCATAATATGGACATAACTTTCCATTTTTGAAATTTCAAATATTTCAGATTTGCATTGAATTGTATCCATAGTCATTAAACACCAATTAAGCAAGATTACCTGAATTTTAACTTCTTCAGCTTAAGCCAACAGTTATAGACATTTTCTAGAATGAAAATTATTTAATGAATTTTGAACAATATTTGAATACGGATTCTAGACATAAGGTTTAGTATCATTATATCTTCATTCAATCTTCGAAAGGGGCATAAAAGTGGTGCAAAACTGTTCTGTTCGGGGAATTAATTTTACCCTTCATGGGATGGGTATTCTTCTGGTATATAAACGAGACACAATCTCAAACGATTAAAAGAGACACACACGAAATAAGACGTGTTTTGATTTCATTAATTAATGAAACTCAGAATCAAGAAATTCAATTCATTTAAAAATTAATTGAATAAAAATAACAATAAACGAACATCATTCAATAAGTAATTAAGTATCGGTTTCAGGCGTGAAAATGGGAGCTGAATTTTATTCCTTCAAATTCAATCATTTTTAAACACACTTAGGTAAAAAAAAAATTGCAAAGAAAATGTTAAAATGTCGAATCAGATTTATAAATTGAAAAGCATCTCAGGGGATAATTATTATAATTACTTTTAATAATACAGGAAATGCAATTTGCTTCAAAAGTGAACTTTTTTTTTAAATTACAAAAAAATGATTAAATGAAAAAAAAAACGAATAAATAAATAATGAAAATAGACGTCCATTTAATCTGCGCATTAAGCAACGAAAATGATATTTAAAACTCATGCGTGGCAGACCAACGCAAATTATATTTTAAATCAAAGCATGACAGACCAACGAAAATGATAATTTAACCTAAAGCGTTTCAGACCAACGAAAATGACATTTAAAACTTAAGCGTGACAAACTAACGGAAATAATATTTAAAACTTAAGTTTGACAGACCACAGAGAATTATTTTCCTGCATATAGCGTGATCGACCAACGAAAAAGATATTTCAAACATAAGCTTGACTTAACAAAGATAATTATTTGTCAAACTTAAGCATGAGAGACCTACGAAAATGATATTTGGAACTTTAACTTGACAGACAAAAGAACATTTTTTTTGAAACTTAAGCTTGACAGACCAATAAAAATTCTATTTCAAACTTAAGTGTGACAAACCAACAGAAATGATATCTCAAACTTAAACGTTACAGGCCAAAATTGCTATTTCAAGCTTAAGTGTTTGTATGTCAGCACGGAGATATATATATATATATATATATATATATATATATATATATATATATATATATATATATATATATATATATATATATATATATAAATATATATATGATTATTTTTTATTTACACAGACATGTACAAAATCTGCGACACAGATTTTGTACATGTCTGTGTAAATAAAAAATAATCATATATAAAAGCTCTATTTGATATTTAGCACTTTTTATAAACCCGGTTGAAATTCTTTGGATTACTACCATGTGGATGTTTTACCTGGATTATATATATATATATATATATATATATATATATATATATATATGTGTGTGTGTGTGTGTGTGTGTGTGTGTGTGTGTGTGCGTGGTAAACAGCTGATGATCCCAGTTATAATATTTCACGTTTAAGTTAAGGTCCCCTGTTTTTGTGTCACTATTAGTTACTTGAATCCCCCTTTTTTATTTATGAATTTTCCAACGAATGCTAAGTCTGCGATATCTTGGATTTAGTTAGTTTCTCTGGGAATTTAAACTGCATTTTCCTTTCCTTTTTTATTTAAAATTACTCAAAGCTTCTTTAGACTAATATATATATATATATATATATATATATATATATATATATATATATATATATATATATATATAATCACCATAACAATCAGGGCTTTTGATTACTCCCGGGGGAGGAACCCTCCATGGTTTCCGACACCTTATTGGTGACTGTCATTCAGGGCTGTTACCATAGTCGCCACGCTAGGCATTGCGGGTTGGCGACGCTATTTGCCCATAGCTAGGTGTTGACATTTCACATTATATATATATATAAACAAACACGTTAAGTCCAAAGAAATATTATTGCATCATCTTTTTCAGCACTATATCGAACAATTAATCCGATACATAAATTTATTCCCAAAAACGACAACAAAAAAGCACCCTAATTTCACAAACCCAAACGGCAAACTTCATAGCCGCCCCTTTCGTATTTTTTTCAGACTAGGTAAAACAATAATATTACAAATCCACAAAAGAACAGATGAATAAATAAATAAATAAAACTTGCTAGGAATAACATGAAGACCTTTCAAACACGAACTAACATCGAACTCTCTTTCCCGCACCGGGTTTTTTCAAGGACCCCCTCAGAGATACACCGTTTTCTGTCATTGTTGACACCATTCCTTATCGGACCGTGACTACAATCGTTTCAGCTTGCCGATGATTCCACTGGTCACAGAGATTTACTAAAGATGTCTAAATCTGCCCTTTTGGATGAAACCTCGGTACATTGCTGAAATATGTAGTATACAGTATCTAAATAAATTATATTAGCTCTCTTATATGATCGAGCACTTTATTTGATGTCTTTTCATATACAACCTAACACACACTATATATATATATATATATATATATATATATATATATATATATATATATATATATATATATATATATGAGTGTGTGGCGAAAAAAGCACACCGACGAGTCCGAGGATGAGGGATTCCCTCAAAAATGAAAAGAAAAGAAGAGACACCACCCTACCATAACGGTTCGGACTTAACACTGGTGAATATATTAAAATTATTGATTTCTCAATATTGTCATTATTGTAACGTACCGCCGG
>OY744545.1:47838195-47843195 GCA_963556195.1 Sepiola atlantica
AAACAATCAGCAGGAAGAGAGTTCCACAAGCCTGAAGTTCTTGGAAAAAAGATACTGGAATGGGAAACTGTATCACAATGAGGTATCAAAACAGCGAATTGATGGAGATTGAGACCACTAGAACAACGAATAAAACGAAATGCACTCTGGTTGATTTAATGTCGTAGTTAAATTATTTTTATAATGTAATTTTTAAAAAATAATTTTATTTCATGCTATTGCATATTTATTTGAATAAATATTTGATTAATAGTAAATCAATAGAACAAATGTATATACTCGTCTGAAACCGAAACTATACTATCACATCTATCGGTGTGCTATTGTACTATCGTTTAATGTTCAATTCAGTTACCATATATTTATATATTTCAGACTGATGTACTATTGTACTATCGTTTAATGTTCAATTCAGTTACTATATATTTATATATTTCAGACTTATGTACTATTGTACTATCGTTTAATGTTCAATTCAGTTTAATATATATTTATATATTTCAGACTTATGTACTATTGTACTATCGTTTAATGTTCAATTCAGTTTACTATATATTTATATATTTCAGACTTATGTACTATTGTACTATCGTTTAATGTTCAATTCAGTTTAATATATATTTATATATTTCAGACTTATGTACTATTGTACTATCGTTTAATGTTCAATTCAGTTACCATATATTTATATATTTCAGACTGATGTACTATTGTACTATCGTTTAATGTTCAATTCAGTTACTATATATTTATATATTTCAGACTTATGTACTATTGTACTATCGTTTAATGTTCAATTCAGTTTAATATATATTTATATATTTCAGACTTATGTACTATTGTACTATCGTTTAATGTTCAATTCAGTTTACTATATATTTATATATTTCAGACTTATGTACTATTGTACTATCGTTTAATGTTCAATTCAGTTTAATATATATTTATATATTTCAGACTTATGTACTATTGTACTATCGTTTAATGTTCAATTCAGTTTAATATATATTTATATATTTCAGACTTATGTACTATCAATGCTTAATTCAGGGGGTCGTGTAGTATATGTTCGTGCGTCATGATACCAGCAATCCAGGTATTAACCTCTCCTTTTTTGAGCTAGTGTAGTATCTGTTCTGTTGTTATGAGAAAATCCCCAGGTATTACCTCCTCCTTTGAAGATGTAGTGTAATATATGCTCGATCGTCATGATATCAGTTTCACAGGCATTATCTCCTTTTTGAGGGACAGTGTAGTATATGTTTGTTTGCCATGATACCGTCAACCCAGGCATTACCTTCTTTGTGGGAAGACTAAGATTCACCCAGATGTTTTTACCCCGCCTAATAAAACCGGTATCGTCCGGGCCTTTGGGTCTGGATTTACGCCGGTCTATTGGGGGGTGTCGGTCCTGTGCAGTTCTAGGAGGTGCGCCCTTCCAGGCTTTGCCTCCCCTCTTTGGGGAGGAGTAAGTTTATTGCTTACTGTCTGAGGCACCCCTATCGGGGAATGCCGATGGGGCTGCCCAGGCAATTTTTAAACAGCCAGAGTGCTCAAATTCTCGAGCGCTGTTTCTTTCCCACTTTCCCAACCTTGTGTCACATCTTACCTTGTTGGAGGAAGATAAATAGAACCATACTCTCAGTCATTACCCTTTCTTGGGGGGGGGGGGCAGTGTAGTACATGTTCATTTTTTATGTTACCAACCTCCCAGACTAGCAAAAGTTTGCGACTGTAGGGAGCATATTTTTTGCTAGTAAATATCATAATAAATCAATGTGTAATTATGAAAGTTACGTTGACGCGAGAAATACACGCATGACGTGTGAAAATGTCATAATTGTGTGAATATAGTTAAGATACGGTATTTTTAGTCGATATTTTCTCGTCGAAGTATCTATTGACGAACCAGAACTGCGAAGATAAAAAACGACAAAGTCAGATCTGAAATAATTTTTTTTTTTTTGAAACGCAAAAAAAAAAAAAAGCGAAACATTTTCTTCGTGATACGTCATCAATGTTTCAAGCTTCCGTTCGATTTCCGAACTCGATGCGATGAAAACGATATCGATTTTACGACATTTATCATGTTCAAAAGAAAATAGCGTTTCGATACGACATTTGTGAAAAAATGTATCGATTGATCGATATATATATATATATATCTATTTATATAAAGTTAAGTATGTGTCTATGTTTACTACTCCTAAACTTATTAAAACGATCATTATGAACTAACAAACAACGCTGCTAAGCGTAAGACACCGTAATGTGGGCTATATTTAGTTTAACTTAGTTTTATGTAAAGAAGGTAACAAGGGAATGGAAACCATTTTGTGAAATTCAGATACCACCGATTTTCGTGAAATTTTAACAAATATATATTAGGCATCAATTAAATATTCTCCGAATTTCAGTTTCTTTGGAGTATTTCAAAGGATTTACAGGGGTCATAATATGGACTCAACCACCCTGGATTTTGGTGGTAATAAGCCTCCCCAAGGTTCCAGTACCTTCTGCATCTTTCCAGTGGAGGTCTGGTTAGTGCTTTCCCTCCTCGGTCTTTCCATCCTCCTTGACCCTTCATGATTATTTTGTATATCAGCAAAGCTGGTGACATCACAATGTGTGTGTAATTTTTTCTTTTTTTTGGGGGGGGGGTTATAAAATTTCAGTACCCTCGGTTCATGTGACGGTGTCGTTTCTATGTCGTTTTTTTTTAATTTCTATTGGATATTCCCGTTGCTAGTAGTTAATGTGGGTTGGTTTCCACATTTATCGGATTTTTCCTTAAGATGATTTCAGCTGTTTTCGTCATTGATGTCCGGTGATTATTATTATAACTGTTTTTTTTTTTTAATTATTATCATTATGAAGACTATTTAGTTATAAAAGATAATCTCACGAGTAAAAATCAATGCGAAGATGAAATATATAGAGTTATCCGCCCCTGCGTATTTACATTAAGAAGACGCATTGAGTTATTCGCCTATGCGCAATTTTCTGGAGAAGATGCGTTGCCACATTTATTTTCAGTTTAATCTTCACGCTAAACACGGTGAACAGATAATATTTGTGAGGTATTGTTTTTACTCATGAAACTTACATTAATCATGATTTTAGTAAAAAAATAAGTTGTTTGGCAAACCCGAGACTGATTTCGTTGCAGAAAATTTAGAGACAAATCATTAAGATATTATTCGGTCGAGAAGAATTATCCTATAAAATCACAATTATAGGCATCCACCTGGAAACAACAACGGATTGAATAATGAGATGTGTAAAACAGAACCAAACATAAAAAAAAAATCGTTATTCTATTCGTGCGGAAAGAAATAGATTCAAGAACAAAACTGGATGCTCAGAATTCACAACCGATCAGCCAAAATTATGAATAAACTGGCAAAGCAAATTAACAAAATAAAACAAGATAAATCATTACACAGGCAATATTCAACTTGCACCAAACAACCTGACGTAAACAAATTCCAAACCAATCAGTGGTTGCCAAGATAAGGACTCAAGACGGTAATTGATGGCGGTACCGTTGCTGCATAAGACCAATGTCTATATATGCGAATGGTTGTGTATATCTGGTTCACATCATGAAAAACACGTTATTCAAAATGTCGATATTGTGGAGTAAATTATAAAAATATCGATCACTCGATCTCTGGAACCATAATATAAGTCATTGATCAGTATCGCCATTGTTTTACAAGTACTTCCACTGAATGACCTCCAATTAACTTAACACACTTGTACCCCCCCCCAACGTAAATACCTTCGACTCAACCGACTAGCAAAAAAATCACATCCCATTCTCTGTAGATGCCATACGTTTTCTACTCTATTTCCTCCGACGCTTGCC
The DNA here is from genome assembly GCA_963556195.1 of Sepiola atlantica. Lineage (NCBI taxonomy): Eukaryota > Metazoa > Mollusca > Cephalopoda > Sepiida > Sepiolidae > Sepiola > Sepiola atlantica. Next base: position 47,842,067 of record OY744545.1, read on the forward strand.
CTTTTTTATGGAAATCGCTCCAGACAAGGCATGAAGCCAACTGATGTCAGGAGCTAACAAGAACGAAAGATGATTATCACAATAAGAAAAGACGTGAAAAGACCAAGGATATTAGAAGGAGGAAAACAATAAGCAGAAAGAGAGTTTCACAAGCCTGCAGTTCTTGGAAAGAAGCTATTGGAATAGGAAGCTGTATTACAATGAGGTATCAAAACAGCGAATTGATGGAGACCATTAGACCAACGAGTCAAACAAGCTTGAATAAAGGAAGCAGGGAATAGATCACACAATTCTGAACAACACATCCCAAAATAGTACTTATAGAAAAGACTGTAACTAGCAACATCACGTCTGTGAGAGAGAGGATGTAGAGAAGAAGAAAGAGTGGGCCCAATTAAACTACAGATACGTTACTACCCATTATCAAGAACCCGCAAATGGGTCAGCGATTCACCAGCCCAAATATGACAACAGTACTCCATACACGGTTTGATGGGAGATTCGTAGAAATAGAGAATAGCTTAAGGTGTGATAAAGTGTTTGGAGCGATAGAGCGAACCGACTTTATGAGAAACCGAAAGAGCAATGGATCTAATGTATGAACTGAAATAAAGATTTGATTAGAAAGAAAGACCAAGAAGTTTCGGGGTTGATTTCTTATCAAGAGCAGACCCATCCATGAGAATCTCAGGAAGAAAAGAAACACGCCTGCGATTGAAAGACACGAGCTGAGTCTTAACAGGATCAAACGAAACAAGCAATTTCGTACCCTAATCCACAACCGCACTTTGGAAGTCCCTTCCTGATCCATATTTCCCCGACCGTACCAACACGCAAAGATTTGCTGCCAAACTTTCCACCCAGGTTGCCACATATAAATCTAGTCCTTATCATAGTAGCCCCTTACGCTTCAGTGGCAATATGCCTTGTTTGATGCACACAAAAGTAAACAGTAGAGTGGAAAAATACCTGCACTGCAGCAGGTTATAATTGTATAATGATAACATAATATGAAAATTACGGTGATCCTGTCACTAACATGTTATTATAATGTTGGGTAAAGATTTTAATTTTCCTGAATTCTAAAATCAATTAGGACGTAAGGAAGACAACCCGATTCGTAGTTTAA
>OY744545.1:47848195-47900695 GCA_963556195.1 Sepiola atlantica
AATTCATGTGTTTAAATGAATACGTTTTAAATATGAATGTAAACACGTTTCTGAATAAAGAATCTTCCGATGTAACATTTTACTAAAATAAAACCCACTTTTGGATTATTCGACTTACTGTTCTTATCTTGCATGTTATTCTCACAACTTTTCGGCCGATGTAACCTTCGAACTTCTTCAGGTGCGTCTCGTCTAACTCGGGAATACGCACGGAATTTAGAACGGACCCTTTATTTAATCCACGTGGGTAGCTAGCTCTCATTTGCTCAGCAATGACCGGTTAGAAGTCTTCAGTAATTTATAATTGCATTCTTAGTATCGCCCGAACTGGGGATTGGACATCCAAACTCAAGAAGACTGTCACTTAGAACTGATTACCTAGCACTTTTATCCGTTGCGCCACGGGTCTTTATAAGATGAGAACAGTAGTCCGAATTATTCAAATGATGCAGATTATCAATCCTCATCTAAAAAAAAACAACAACATCCGAAACATAAATCCCCATTTTATTATGTATTTTATAAATCCAAAAGATGCTTTACAAGTTGATTATCGAAGACACCCTACATTTTTAGATGCACATGTATTTGAAAGTCTTCTCTTCTTGATGTAATTAGTCGTTTATTTCACCTTTTTTTTATTTATTCCAGCTCATTTGGTAATTGATATCGATTTAGTAAAACAGCAAAATACAAAATGAAAAAAGTCATATAAATTTTGCACATTAAATATGTAGATATTTCATGACGACACGGATGTATTTTTACTCTTTCTTGATAAAATTCATGACGACACGGATGTATTTTTACTCCTTGTTGATATAATTCAATATCTATACATGCATGATATGATTTATATTAATGAGGTCGCATATACATTTTCAAATTAATTTGATCAAACAATCTTAGCCATACATTTCCATGACAACACAATTTGTATTTCTATGGAATATTATATATATATATATATATATATATATATATATATATATATATATATAGAGAGAGAGAGAGAGAGAGAGAGAGAGAGAGAGAGAGAGAGAGAGAGAGAGATGTAAAGGGGTAAGGCTACCAACATTTGTAAAAAGCTTTTTTCAACATTTATTATTTTGTTATTTTATCATGTTATAATTTTATATAACGCGTTTCAAGCGGTGGTCCGCTCTCATCATATATGTAAATCCATGATTTACATATCTGCTGAGAGCTGACCATATATACTTTTCTCTCGTCGGAACTGCACTAATACTACACTACCCTCTTATATATATATATATATATATATATATATATATATATATATATATAGAGAGAGAGAGAGAGAGAGAGAGAGAGAGATAGATAGATCGATAGATAGATAGATAGATAGATAGATAGATAGATAGATAGATAGATAGATAGATAGATAGATAGATAGATAGATAGATAGATAGTGAGAGAGAGAGAGGCAGATAGAGACAGAGACAGATAGAGAGAGAATGAAAGATGAATTTAATGAACTAAAGAAAAGACTTGGTAAAATAAAAGAGATATAAAATATAACAATTCTTTAAATGCACTATTCTCTCATGCATTAAAACATGATCATTCTTTTAACTTTAAATAAACTAGACTCATTAAATTCGTTTTAAATACATTTTGGGGAAGACTCCTTAGATCGACACTCGTTATAAACTATGACACAATCAAACAACGTATCGGCTTCTACAATGTATCTCCTTTAATCAGCAAACTAATACTAACCGTACAAAACTTGAATTGAGATCAAGGCTAACTATTTAACATTACAGTTCCAACAAAAAAGTGAAAATGACATCGATATTAATTTTAAAAGAAACACGCATTGTATTACATGAACGCACAACACACTTTAAATTCTAACGTCTATGGTTCTTTAGAAAAAAGAACAAAATACATTATTTGTTTGTTCAAATATTGACTTGTATGTTATTTCTTCAAATTATCCATCTTGAGAAAGTCTTGAAATAAAGACGAAACGTTGATGAATATGTAAATAATTTTTTTGTTGTTTGTTCCCTCTTCATTCTCCCTCACGTCGAAATATTATTTCCATTATTATCTTTATATTTATTTTATACAATAGCTGTTGCTAGTACAACAGCATTGATTCTAAAAAAGGCCTTTATGAGATGATGACTCTGGGTTAGGCACGGTTTCAGGGTCGAAATATCATTAGCCCAGTGCGCCCCAGCAGTATCTCACGATACTACAAGACGTTTTTGAATGATCGTGACTTAGTGGGGTTACAATGTTTGGTATCTTCTTAATGTATTTCCTCTTGTCCGACGGATAAAGACCAACATTAGTCAAGAATGCGGAGGTTGAGTTGGCAATAAAACCTCGCCATCCGACTTCCATAGGAAATACAATGGTTTTCTACTTATTTCTGGCACATTGTTCTCGTAGATCTTCATATTTTTCCAAATTGCGCTGGTGTGACCAATCAAAATTTTCCTCAACTGAAACCGTTAATTCAATGACGAAAACTTTTTTTTTTTCAAATCAAAGACCAAATGACAATATCCGAACGCTGATCCGTTAACGTTGATTCAGTTGGAAATACAAGCCGGTATTCTAAGTCGGGTCCAACGTGCCAGTTCGTGCAGCTATCAAACAATGACAATCTCTCCCTATTTTTACACAAAGACTTTGAACTATTTCTTTCTTCAACGAATTGAATCGTTCTACTCGTGACATTGGAAGCTTTATATATATATATATATATATATATATATATATATATATATATATACATTTATATACACATATATATATATATACATTTATACACATATATATATATATATACATATATATATATATATATATACATATATATATATATATATACATATATATATATATACATATATATATATATACATATATATATATACATATATATATATACATATATATATACATATATATATACATATATATATATATACATATATATATACATATATATATATACATATATATATATATACATATATATATACATATATATATATACATATATATATACATATATATATATATACATATATATATATACATATATATATACATATATATATATACATATATATATATATATATATATATAACCTGGTGATTTATTCCGAGAATGAAACATGAATGATTTGTAATTCTATTGAGTATTTATATATATATATATATATATATATATATATATATATATATATATATATATATATATATAATATTTATAAATAAATATTAATTATTTATTACCTACAGACATCGATGTTTCATGCTTACGCAATCTTCAGTGCAGGAAGTTAATTCCCGACTGTCGACAGGCGCGAACGCTGTGAATCTAAACTTACCTGTTCAACCGTAAAACAGTGAACGGTGCAGGTGAATATAACTCTGCGTGAGACTAATTTAAATATTTAAATATCAGATTTCAAATCTTTTATTTCAAGTTTAAAATCCAAAATAAATTTAAGTAACTTCTACCTATACCGAACTTGCCTTTGAAATGTATGCTCAGTGAGGTACATAAGTGTATGGACTTTTGACGACTGAATCTATAGAATTAATTTCAAGCATCTGTCTCCTAAACAATAGACGTTCCAAGTATGACATGATATTAAATTTATTTTGGATTTTAAACTTCAAATATATATAGATATAGATATAGAGAGGGGGAGAGAGAGACAGTAGTTGGAGCACGTACCGATGTTTATTTACTCCTCGCGGAGTTAGGCACAAGGCCAGTTTTATCTTACTCCCACAAGTAAGATGTGACCCAAGATCGGGTCGAGCAAGTGGGGTTAAAAGCCAGCGCTCGAGAGGTGAGCACTCTGGCCATTTAAAAATTGCCTGGGCAGCCCCGTCGGCGTTCCCCGGTAGGGGCGCCTCAGACACTAAGCAATAAACTTACTCCTCCCCAAAGAGGGGAGGCGAAGCCTGGGAGGGTGGACCTCCTAGAACTGCACAGAACAGGCGTGCAGTATCCATCGGAACAGACGTACCGATGTGTCCACCACGCATTGCCATAGAAATAGGAGAGTGAATTAACGTCTAAATAGCAAATTAAGCAGTCATATTAGAAAGCTGTCAAGAGAACACGATTGTTGTTCAAAAAAGTATCACAACAGAATAAACATTTTATTCATAAAATTCGCCTATCACCCAACGTAGACCGTTACTTCATCTACCGACCAATTACGTTAACTCTGATTCCGTTAGTTAAAAATAAAAATGAAATATTCTTCCGTTTTGCTTGGCTAAGATCAAAGTGTAGTATCTGTTCCGATGGATACTGCACCCCATACTGGTATTGTCTTGTCCTTCGGAGCTTGACTTTGCCGGTCAATGGGATTGTCCTGTGCAGTTCTAGGAGGTCCACCCTCCGAGGCTTTGCCTCCCCTCTTTGGGGAGGAGTAAGTTTATTGCTTGCTGTCTGATGCGCCCCTACCGGGGAATGCCGACGGGGCTGCCCAGGCAATTTTTAAATGGCCAGAGTGCTCACCTCTCGGGCGCTGGCTTTTCAAACCCCACTTTCCCGACCCGACCTTGGGTCACATCTTACTTGTGGGAGTAGGATAAAAACTGGCCTTGTGCCTAACTCCTGGAGAGGAGTAAATCAATACTCTTCCGTTTTGTTACAAGATTTCATTGAAGACAAAAAATTCAAATGAATTAAAAGTAAACTGGTAAAGTCTTGCGATCACACGATACAGTTTCTTTCATAGTAAACAGAAAAGTCCATGCTTCCGTACCAATTCCAGGAAATGTTAAAACCTGACATTCTTAACTTCTACTTGAGGTAAATTTCAGCGGAGATAAATGAATGAATACAACAGGGATTTTCTTTTATTTTTTATTTATTTATTTATTTATTTATTTATTTTTACTTCTTACACAAAATAATTCATTAAAAGAAAAACCAAACTAGAAAACTTGAGAAACTGTTTTCATCGAATATTCCAGGCTCGGATTTTCCGTTCAAACGTGACGTCATCTAAAGGAAAAACTTAAAACAGTAACAAGCAGTGTCGGAAAAATATGCATCGCCAGTGTTCGCATTTGCTATTTATCTAGATATATTACTAAAATATTCGGCACTTTTGCAGTTTAGCTGTCACTTACTGTAATCACAAATCGTAATTAAAGAGTTCCATTCATTCAATATAAATTACAGCTACCCGTGACCCGTTGGGTCACAACCACAACTATTTATTCTACTTTGATTTTACTTTATTCGAAAATTCATTAACATGATATTAAAATACTGGAAACGTTGCTCGTTCCAGTTACTATAAAGTTATTCGTATTAGAATAATTTGTGTAGAAGCAAATATGGTCGCTACATTAAGTGAAGGGACGAAGGTGAAATACACGTGTGGTCTGTACATATTTTATTATGTTGCATTGCTATATGCCTCAAAGCGTGGGTACCCGGGTTTCGTCTACGCCGTTAGCTGGTGTATCTTGAGCTTCGTCGCTGCCCGATAACACGTGGACGCGGGTCTGGTTTTAAAAGTGTTATTTAAACATAAAACAAGAGATAGAGGTTGAATAGTTTGTACGAGAGAGAGAGAAAGAGAGAGAGAGAGAGAGAGAGAGAACAAAGGACTTTACTTGGAAAAGATAACTTTTCACTTTTAGCTATCTCTGTCCACCGTTCCCACCCTTTCTAGGGTTGGCGAAGACTTAGAGTTCTTTACTCTCGAACGGAAGTGACGCCATCTCTGACTTCTGATTTTACTCCCCCCCCCCCCACAATCTTTCAGGGCGTCCTCTCACCTTTTGGATCTCTCTCTCTCTGGCACCCAAATATCTAGCATTTACTGGCACTGATTAGACAATATAATTAACATTTCGCGCTAATACAATACTGCTGCTGCTGGTAATACAAACAATATGAAAATGTAACACACTCACATATATATACACTCACATATATATATATATATATATATATATATATATATATATATATATATATATATATATATATATATATATATACATAACACATATATGCAATCTCTTGCGACACTGTGATATTAGGGCTTCTGCTTTTGCTTGTTCGTCTCGCACGTGTGTTTATTTAACATACATGAATTCACCATTAGCGTTATACACACCACCGTCGTCGTCGTCGCCGTCTTCTTTTCATGCACGAACAAACAAATGCGCGTACATTAAATGAATATAAGAGTGAAAACCAACAAATGTAATTGTTGGAAACATTTGATGATGAAACAAAAGAAATGTCAGTTAATTGTAATAATTCATTTAACCTACATCGTGTAGGATCTTCTGACTATAACTAAATATTTTTAGTAACGATTCCGAGAAAAAGAAAAAAAATCACATCCGGATAAAGGACTCTCTCTCTCTCTCTCTCTCTCTCTCTTTCTCTCTCTCTCTCTCGTTTGCAGACAGAAAGGGGGTAGGTGTTTTCTTCTTTCTTTTTGAAAAAAAGGAAATTCAGTGTTTCAATCCTTTGCTTTTACAGACAATTTGGCGGCAGTTTATGGCTATCATAAACTGTTGTTTGGTCTGTTGGGCTTCCCCGAGGACGGCCTTACTTCACCCCTCTCAACCGGCTTTCCTCAAGCCCCATATCACTATCTAGGTATACTCCTTACACATCCATACACCCAACGCAGGAGCCTGAATACATTTTACTTCCGCACCAATAAACTGGCCGCTGATATTAGCTGTAATTATAACGGTCGGTGTGTAACTTTCTCATCTACATTTATTCTCAATCTCCGCGATAAAAAAATAAATTGTCGTGAGGATGCAAAATGTATTTTTTACTTTCACTCATAACAGAAATAACAGTTTTACGGGCGGCTGAATCCTTTTTCAGTCACGTAAATTATTAATGAAAATAAAAAGACCCCCGGGCAACGCCGGATAGGGACAGCTAGTTTCTATATAGTGGTTCTAGATGCTGGGATTTGAGTTGCAAAATACCCGGAATCCGGGGTTTCAAATCGCATGACCAGTAGTGAATAGTCATATCTCTATGCTGGTGAGTCCCGATTATAAAGGACGAAACGTATACGTACATAGATAATAAACAAAAACAAATATTTATTATTTGTAGCTCCTAGAAAACCCGTCTAGATGGGCACTGTAAGTGTAGTATTAACACAGCATGACGTCGCTAGCTATAAATGCATCGTTCCTTTCATTAAGTTGAACGCTCTTATGACGTCAAGCCGCCGGATAAAGTGTTAAAATTATCACTATTTATTCGCTATTCAGCGTTGGCCTAGTGGTTCTATCTGCTGGGATTTGAGTTGCAAAATACTCGGAATCCGGGGTTTCGAATCACATGACCAGTACTGAATAGTCATATCTCTATGCTGATTAATCCTGATTATAAAGAACGAAACGTATACTTACATAGATAATAAACAAAACCAAAGTATATATATATATATACATATATATATATATATATATATATATATATATATATAAGCAAGCGTTGTTGAACATCACGGAACTTTCTAGTTTGTATATGTTCTTCGTGAGGTTCTCAAACCGTCGAGCTATCCTTCTGGTTTCAGGTGGCAATCCGTATAGTACTTCTCCGATTGTTCTTAATTCGGCCATTTTTTTCGAGCGCTTTCGACTTTCATAGACGTCTTCAGGATTAGGTTGTTTTGTTTTTTTTTTAAATAAGAAGACTTGAGTTAATATTTTTATAGGTATCGTTAAGGGCGAATGAAAGAAAAAAAAGCGGTGGGTGGTTGAGTTCATTTTATTCTATCGTTTGTGTGTTTGGTTTTATTGTTTATTTATTTATTTTATTAATTCTTATTTTTGCTATTATTTATTTATTTATTATTATTTATTCCTATAACTATTTTTACTATTATTTATTTATTTCTTTTATTTTTTTTATTACTTTATTTTCATTTAATTATGGAATATGTTAGTACCTGTGTTGAAAGCTATTTTGTTAATATTAGGCTGTTTAGTTTCAATGAATATTGCTTCTAGTATTTTAAGTCTGTTTATGCAGTTATTTTTGTGTATTATTTTGGTGTTAGATGTTAATATTTTCCGTATATCGGCCGACTGTAGTCTTTTGTTATGTGTAGTAATGTGACGTTGGATATATATATTAATTGAATTGTATGCACTTTATTTAACGTCATCAATTTCTTAACGGTTTAAACAGTCAAACTGTACATCTCTGGTATGTGTAGAACGCCATCACGCTCTCGTGTACATTTCAAACTTTACAGACGCGTGTTCAAATATAAACTACTTGCCGTTATAATTCAAAAATGAGCACAACAGTAAAGACACTAAAACTAATACCGCCTGAAGATGATTTGACGATTCAAATCGAAAGTACTTGCAAAAAAGAAAAAAGAATGGAACAAGAAAGCCATGGATCATATTTATATCAATTTGACCGACACATCAGATCGACAATTCGGAAAATTGAAAAAATAAAAAAAAGTCGCATCAAACAAAACCACTCCGTATTATTTAATAATGTTTGCCTAAATGAAAATATGCTGCCTAAATACACACAATATATATATATATATATAGTCTCGGAAGTTTCTCAACCATTAAAACTATATAAAAAAAAACAACAAAAAAACTTATAGTCTCAAGTCTTCCAGTGGAAAATCACTCATGTAAGTCAATTTATTTTTACAGTTATTATATTAGTTAGTTTCTAACACTATTTTAAGGGATCATCAGTTGTTTACCATGAAAAACTGTTTCGGGAATTTATATATATATATATATATATATATATATATATATATATATATATATATATATATATACGTTTTTAACTTGGAAACACTTTGTTACCTTTTCTTCTAGAGTGAGGTGTGGTCTCTGTTCTGATGCTGTATTTGTTTTTTTCTATCATCTGTCAGTAGAGGAAGGGTCCTTCTAGATTTGAAGCAAGTGTTATTTTTATTTTCCAATCCAGAGTACCATTTTTGGAGGACTGGATTTTCTACACATCAAACACTGACCTTATTTTTTGCGGTAAGTAAATAGCAAAAGTTTCAATTACAAAATAACGGACAATGATAGAAAGATACTTTCGAACAGTCATGTGGTCTTCGGAAAATTGTAGGTGAATAGCCGTGATAGCACAACCTCTTTAGTTCTATTATTGAACGCCTGTTCTTCTTCTATTTATCTTCCTCCCACAAGGTAAAATGTGACACAAGGCCGAGAAAGTGAGAAAAAAACAGCGCTCAAGAATCTGACCACTCTGGCCATTTAAAAATTGCCTGAACAGCCTCGTCGGCATTTCCCGGTAGGTGCGCATCAGGCGATTAGCAATAAACTAACCCGTTCTCAAAGGGTGAGAAGGCAAAGCCTGGGAGGGTGGACCTCCTAGAACTTCACAGGGCGAACAACCGATAGACCGGCGCAAATCAAGACCCGAAGGCCCGGACAATACCGGTCTATAGGGTGGGGTAAAAACCCCGCGTGGATCCCAGCCGCGTCTCTGAAATCGACACACTTGAAATGTTATAAGTGGTAAATGTTGAAAAAAATACACAAAAAAAAACGTGAAAGAAAGTTATTCATATATGTACAAATTCACAGATGATTGACAGATCCATTGTGTAAGTAAATTGTCAATTAAATGTTCTCGCGTGTGTAGAATTTTGGAAGTGAGTATGTCTATATTTGTTTTCTGATTTTGTTTCATTTTATGTCAGTCGAAGTTCTCAGATATCAGGGGGGTCTTTCCTCATCTCTCTATATAAGATACATAGATATTCGAATATTCCATTAACGTTATCCTTTACCTCTCAAGCGTTAAGTTAGTAAAGAAGTAAAGAACATTAATTTTTCTTCTCCCTAATTGACCTGTTGATTATGTTATAGTATCTTGCTTGTGATCTCTTGGTCTTACCGGATTCCAGCACAATAATTCATCTAGTCTGGTGGAGTATCCAGCTAAGCGCTGTTACTTGAGGTAACATTAAATAAAGAAAGTGCACCATTCCTCGTATAAGCCAGTGCATATTTGGGCTTCGAATATTATGGTCAGGGTTTACTTGAAGGGTGAACTATCCTCATGTCAGGTTGTCCTGACAAACCCTTGTACAGAGAGACCGAATATACTCGAGGATGGCGTCTAGTAGGATATTTAAACTGTCGGTGTGAATATGCGTGTGAGAGTATAGGCAGAAGTGTAGACATTGTGTGTATGCGGCCTTAGTGTGTGAATATGTGTTTGAGTAAGTCGAGTGTAGACAATTTGCTTTCCGTCTGTGTGTGTATGCGGCTGACAGTGAGTGTATATACTGTCCTTTGTTAGTGCGTGAGTATGTGTGTATCGCAGGAAAGTTTAGTGTTTTCAATTTTCTTTCCCGTTGTCCACAGGGGCAAAGGTAAACAGAGTTATGACGTGTTTCGTTCTATCTTGTCTCTAGATTCTTCTGTGCTGTATGTTGAATAATCTGATCTTTTCATACCTGGCGATCGGATCAAAGAGTGAATTTACTTTTAGGTGTTAATAATAGTTGCGAGCAGCAAGAATGGTTTGGGAGTGCGGACGGAATCGTAAGCATATCACATGACCGTTATTACATACAGATACCCATACATGTATTAGAATACAAGACAAACAACAAAGTAAAAGTACAAATATCTCCCCCGACTGAACTTAAATGTTAAACTTAAATATCAATTCGCGTACAGTCACCTATATGAGACCTTCTTCTTCCATTTCTCTTCATCTCACTCCTATCCCCTTCTCTCCCACAACATCTAACCTAATCCATTTCCGCGACGACCACCTTACGTGCCCCAATAAGCATGACGCACGCCTCCTCCTCCATCACTGTTTTAATAACTACGACAGCCACCAAATTTCCCCCACCCTCCACAATTAACTTAATCACTCCCAATGCCACCGCATGTTCAATCTCATATTTTATACTTGCTTAAGCGGCCCCGTGGGATAAGTCGCTCGCACTGATATGATCACTCCCACTCCCACCATCTACCCATAATTTATATTTATATATACATAAGCGGCATTTCAGAGTAATTCCTCCCAATGTTACTCCCATTCTAAATTTGACATCCATCATTAATTGGCATCTACTAATAATTTTGACTTCCAGTATCTATGAACTATGAACTATTTGAAATCACATGAAAGAAGCCGAGTATCTTTTTGAGGCATGCGTTTATAAAAGGTTCTATTATGCTCTGAAAAACTTTCAACGTTCATTCGGGCCTGCAAATGCAGTTTTATATGTGACCTTGAAATACAAATTCTTTGGGGCACTCAACGTTTGTTAAACTCATAGAATATTATTCTTTCTGCCCATACTTCGAGGCATATTTGATCTGTTTCATGGCTTAAATCGAGACATTTTTCCCTTCAATAATTTTTCAAAATTTTTCACTTTTGCAATTTCACGATATTCCCTTCTAACAATCAATTAACATTCAATTATTATTGAGCAGACATTCTGACCACACAGAACTTTATTTTTAGAAAAGCCATGGTTTAAAGGGTTTTTGGATTTGTATTCCTTGTTTGATACTTGATGAATTAATAAATCTGTTAACTATACAAATGTTATCCACTTCATCAATTCATTATCCATATATAAATATGCTCTATCCACTATATTGAGCTCTACCGTATCTCGATAAGATCTAATATAATTATCGATCTTTGTATTATCCATTTATATACTAATATGGGAAATGAAAAACGAAAACCCCAAAAAGGATGTTTTTTTATATATTCATCAACGTTTCGTCTTTATTTGTAAGACTTCCTCAAGATGATAATTTTAAGAAAAATGTCATGCAAGTACGTGAAAATATTGGGTGGACATGATGGGTTGATGAGAAGAAGTAGTAGCCACTACTGGGCGCACAGGACCGAGGGCCGGGCTTAGTGAAGTCAGTAGCATGGAATCTAAGCCCGAACCTCGGTCCTGCGCACACAGTAGTGGCTACTACTTTTTCTCATTAACCCATCATGACAACCCAATATTTTCATGTACTTGCATGACATTTTTCTTAAAATTATCATCCTGAGGAAGTCTTACTAATAAAGACGAAACGTTGATGAATATATAAAAAAAACATCCTTTTTGGTTTTTTCTTTTTCATTTCCCATTACGTCGGATTACCTTCATCGTGCCTTTCTCATATACTAATATATACATATATATAACATATATATATGTATACATATATAGAAATATAATATATATATACACATATATATGTGTATATATATATGTGTGTATGTGTGTGAATATATATATATATATATATATATATATATATATATATATATCCATATATATAAAGTTCATTTATAGAAGGCAATAAAATACATAGCTGTAACAGAACTGAAGCAAATGAAGACATTTAATGGTGGAATTAGTTTCAAAGTTTCCACCTATAATTTATTCATGTTTTATATTACAATGTTACTTGTCGTGAGTGCAGTTCAGTAGAGATTCCGTATGACACAATATTTCGGGAATAAATTCCTTCCTCAGATATATGTTCAACTCTAGTTCAAATGTGCATAGAAAAAAACGCCTCTGTCTAAAAGACTCTTCCTTCACTGACCTAGAACCAAATAGACTAAGCGTAGCTTTACAACCGATACTACGTTTGATTCCTAGCCAAAAGTTAACTTTTTATGTTAAAATATATAGAGACATCTATATGTACAAATTATGCTCTCTTTATTCGACTCGATTTCGGAATTTATATCTAAAAAACCGTTTTGATAAGTCTATTCTTGTGATATATATCTCTATGTTGCAAAATAAAAAAGATAATTTTGAATTTAAAAAATACAATATTATGAATCTCTATCTGAATACAAGACCGTTGTTTTTATTTGGATTGGTTTTGGAATTTGTAACTGAACGAGAGTTTTCTATTTATATTTTATAATATATATATATATATATATATATATATATATATATATATATATATATATATATATATATATATATATATATATGTGTGTGTGGGGGGGGTGTCTATCTATCTATCATGAAAGTGAAATTTATTTACATATAACAAACTAAAATGAAATAAATAATATAGGGCATGAAACAACACTCGATACAGTCTTTTTTATTATTATAATTCATATATATCAAACGGTTTAACGTATATATCGATTCATCCAGTATATACGATATGTCGTATATACATATACACATATCTCTCTCTCTCTCTCTTTCTCTCTCTCTCTCTCTCTCTTTCTATATATATATATATATATATATATATATATATATGTGTATATATATGTATATATATATGTATATATATGTGTATCTATATGTGTATATATATATGTATATATATATGTATATATGTATATATATATATATATATATATATATATAAATATATATATATATATATATATATATATATATATATATATATATAAAGTAGAACTAAAAGCGAACTTTTAGGAAAAGTAAAACCTATTGTGAAAAGTATACAGCTTAATATACCGGATAGAGAAGATAGATAGATAGTAGGATGAAAAGGAATTAGAACAGCGACAGAGGCAGATCATTTTCAATTCATTTGTTCAATGCAAGGTATATTCCGCAATAAAGCAATTTATTCAAATTAATTTTTTCCTTAAGCCAGACTTTTCAAAGATCAAAATCTTATCATCAGAGGAAATTGCTGGGATAGATAAGCTGGCAAAGGCCATGATTTAAAAATTGAAAAAGTAAAATAAAGATTGTGGAAGAAATAAAACAAGGCAAATCTCAAAACTTGGCCTTTGCCAACTAATCTATCCCAGCAATTTCCTCTGATGATAAGATTTTGATCTTTGAAAAGCCTGGCTTAAGGAAAAAATTATTTGAATAAATTGCTTTTTTGCGGAATATACCTTGCATTGAACAACTGTATTGAAAAAAGATCTGCTTCCGTCGGTTTTCTAATTCCTTTTCATCCTTATATATATATATATATATATATATATATATATATATATATATATGTGTGTGTGTGTGTGTGTGTGTGTGTGTGTGTACTAGAGACGAGTAAAACAGTTTTGCACTATTTAATGTCCATGTCTGAAGATTAAAATTATGATATAATCACACTAAACTTATGTCTAGAATCCTCATTCCAATGTTGCTCAAAATTTATTGCATCATTTTAATAATAGAAAATGTCTAAAGCTTAAGGAATCTGTAGATAAAAATTGAAATTAATAAAATCTTTCTTACTTGGGGTCTAATGATTATGGATTAAATTTAATGCAAGTCTGAGATATTAACATTTTGTAAATGGGAGGTTTTGCTTATATTAGTATAGATAATTTTTTTTTAAATACCCACTCATGGGTATTTGTGTAATCTTACATAGAATTGGAGGCATCTCAATTTTTTACGAAGGACTTCCACCCAATTTTTGTCCCATGTGCATAGACTGAATTAAATGAAATATAGTCCACATTACTCATCCTTACGCATATCAGTTGTGTTACGAAATTCATAATGATTAGTTTAGGCGTGAATGTTGTACATACATATATATAAACGTATACGTATACCTAACTTTAGAGAATAGAGATATGTGTATGTGCGTCTATGTGTGAATTCTTCATATAATATATGTTTATGAGATTGAAAATACATTTTAAATACATAAAAAAATATCATCTTGCATGGATGCATGTTCATGGAAACAGGATTTCTATTTCGATTTTTCTACTGTGCAGTTTTTATATTTATGTAAATAACTTTTTATTGATTTATGTATTTCTATTAAATACATTAGTTATACGTTTATGTATTTCTATTAAATACATTAGTTATACGTTTTTTTTTCTCGTATTTATGTAAACCGAACGATTTTACATATACGGTGAGGGGCGTGTGTATTCGTACACCTGAATAGATGTGTTTCAATACATTTATCATTCACGTGATTACTTAGAAGAAACATTAAATATTTGTATTGGCATTAAATTGTACAATAGATCTTCGACGCCCTGACCAAGAATTCATCCACAAGTTGGTAGCACCAGTCGCACTGGTTGGATGAAGGAAGCGCAAACAAGATGGCTGCCGACATTTTTTTAATTAAGTGATCGAAATTATAATATGTTGTAAATTACATTAAAAGTCACACCCCGCCCCCGAAAAAAAGCAAAAACTTTTGGAAAAAGTGCGCTTTCATTATGAGTCCCAGTAAAAACAAAGCGAGACTCAGGTAGAAAAAAATCTCGGCAAATTTCTAACTTTCCTTGAGAAATGAGAGAAATTTTGATATCTAATAAAAGCCATTGAAACTACTTAAAAATACAAACAAATGTAATAGGGACTTGGATTAAAACAGTGAAGACAGACATGGAGTTGGTGGCGGGCTCCCGCGTTTGTTTGGGGTTTTTTGTGTGCTCACCGCTGGAACCGGAAATGGCTGAAGTATGCCGAGGACTCAGCTGCCGATCAGCGGAGGTGAACCGGCTTGACGCATTTTGAGCCAGTTTACACCCAGCCCGAGTGAATACCGTTACAGTTACAGAGAATTGGCTAAAACAAAATTGAATGATTTTGAAAATAAACATTTAAAATTAATTACTAACTGTCCCTACAAGGCGTTGCTCTAGAGTTTTTTCGTTGACCGAAAAATAAGGTTCAAGCGTAGTATTGTTAGATAATGGAAGTTCTCATTCGGGAGGAGGTATGAACGGTTGGAATGATTGAAAGATACAGGGTTATAATGTGATCCCAGAGAAAAGGCGGAAATTTATAATCTGATGTTATTTCCGGAAAAGAGTATTGTGGCTCTATTCTTGTTAGCTTTTTGTTGTGAAGTTGTCCAACAGTAAATAATAAATAAAGGAAGTCAAGTCGAGGGTTGGTTTAACAAGTGTATTAACAAAGTAAGAAAGTGACTAGCACTTGGCTAGACAGTTACAAGACTGTGCTTTGTCTTCTCTGTGTCTCTGGTGACTCGCACTATTTATAGTGACAACCGGTGCAGTTTCTCCTTTGTAAGAACGGCCGGTGTAACACTTTTCAACTTGAGCGGTCACGAAAAACGGTTCTCGTTCAAAACCCGAATGGGGGTAGGGAGAGCGTACAATGTGATAGTCTAGCAAAAAATGCAGCCAATGCCTGCCTCTATCTCTTTGTCTGTCTGTCTATCTTTCTTATCAATGAACATCATTTTATATATATATATATATATATATATATATATATATATATATATATATTTATATATATATATATATATATAGAGAGAGAGAGAGAGAGAGAGAGAGAGAGAGAAATAAAAGCGAATTCCTGTTGCAGAAAAATATATATATAAATTATTCAAGTTCAAATATATTTACATAATGAACACAAAACCAATATTTTTTCAAAAGTGATTAATACAAAGTAGAGCTTTTATAAAAATCAAAAAATATTATCAGCGAAGAAATGGATATTATATAGTGCCGAAAGACAGTATTAATTGGTAATGATAAGCAATGGATGAAAAATTACTCTACGGATTCTTTTAATGTAGCGATGGGTTCGCTGGATTCAGCTGAAATGTCTGATTTGGTGGGTCTTTTTATCTCATAAACTTACGAAATCGGGTGTTATTAGCGTTAACGATATATGATTGTATAGAGATGACGGTCAAGCTATAATTAAAAATATTAATGGCCTCAAGGCTGAAAAGATCAAAACGTTTATATACGACATTATGAAGGATTTAGGGCTTAAAGTTGAAATCACAGCGAGATTTAAGATCATAAACTTCTTAGATGTAACATTTAATCGTAATCAGAGCAATTATAAACCATATATATGAAAGGAAATTACGACCCAATACATGTTAATCCTAATTCGAGTCATCCACAAAGTGTTATTAAGCGTATCCCAATTTCAATTAGTCGAAGAATTAGCAATTATTCCTCTAATGAGTAAAACCTTTAATAGTAATAGTTCTACCTACAACAACGCTTTACGAAATAATGCTTACGTTAACACCAATCTTGAATCCTACGACAGAAAAGAATAGGAACGCTACAAGGAAAAATAGAAACCGGAAAATTATATTGTATACAATCCCCGTTCAATCTGCTAGTCAAATCCAAAACTGAACACATGTTTTTTTTATCTTTTAAATCGACACTTCCCAATAAATAACCTGTCGCATATAATATTTAATAAAAAATACCATTAAACCTAGTTATAGTTGTACAAATAACTTAGAAAAAATGATTAAGAGTCATAATAGAAATATATTTTTAAAATGATAACAATAGAATTAACAAAACACAATAATAACAATAATGAATGTAGCTGTAGAAATAAGAGCGAATTTCTGTTGCAGAAAAAGTGTTTAACTAAAGTATAGTATATCTAAGAACGGTGTTATCAAAAAACAATCTGAACTTTAAAAATATTACATCGGGGGTACAAGCACTGATTTTAAGGCTAGATACAGAAATTAAAAAAGATCATTTAATAACCCAAATATTAAAACAGACACCTCATTATCCAACTACATATTTTCTTTAAAAGAAAAGAATATAGTACCTGTACTAACATGGAACATTTAAAAAAAGGGCTTCAACATCCACACTGCACAACCTACCCTGTTTACTTTGTTTTAGTGAAAAGTTGGCTAGTGTCGTGTTCCCTGATAAGAATGGTTTGTTGAATCAGAGAGATGAGATAGGATTTAATTGTAAGCACTTCAAACAATTCACCCTGTAAAAGTATGGTAATAACCTAGTAAATCCATCATAATTAAACTTATAATATGTCATGAAAACTAAGGCATCTTTTGATAAGTACGAAACTAATCTCATAAATAGTTGTAGTGTAGTAAGTTTTAAGTTAAGCAAGAAATTTAAGGATTAAGTTTTTAATAAACTAGAAATTAAGAATTAAAAATTAATTATATGGTTAGGTTTATCGGTATGACCTCCACATTTTTTTAAGCGGAGTAAATTTTAAGTGAACTAGTAAATAAGTTGGGTTAATCAGGGTTTATAATTAAATTAATAATTAATAATAAAGTTAAGATAAATGAAAAGTAGTTGATATCACGTTGTCAAAATATAGTGCGAACCCATGGATATATGCTATAGTTCAGTGAATGTACCATCTTCCTATGACCAGTGATATAAAAAGAAAAGGCTTTTATAATTTCGAAGGGGAATATGAATATTTAATTCTAGTTAAATATTGTTGAATATTGTGATCATAATTTTAGTTTTTATAAATAAAGTATATCTTAGTAATTTAACTCAAAAGAAAGTTTAATTTTATGTCATATTTAAGTTATAGAAGTGAAATCAAACGACTTAATAGTGAGTAGGGAAGGGGGAGAAGTGGATGGGCTGTTTGCCTTGATCTCAGACTGATAAAATTATGATTCGATGTCTTGGCCCTTATATCCCCCCCCTTTCTTTTTCTTCAACCTTCGTTTTCTGGATAGATTTTGAATCCGATTTTCACTTTTGATAACAGTCTTGATAAATGATAAAGCACAACTAGCGTCGAAACACGAATTAATTAGTGTCGACCCTCATCCGCAGTTGTGTAGGGGACCTCAAAAAAGACGTCTGCTCACTTTGACGTTGTACACTCAGAAAGGCAAAATCAATCTCGCTTATGTACCATGTACTTCCTCCCACGACGTCATTTCCTGTAACGTAGCCATAACTATAATCTATAAAATCCTAATGGAATTTTCAATTACTTTAACCTTATGTGGAAAACTACCGTTTATAACTTTACTTTTACATAACCTCCCTCTAATCTTCATACAGTTATACCCTGTAAAAACTAAATAGTAATGGTATTGAGAAAAAACATTTAGCTATAGCTTTATTCCATTTGCTACGGATATTAATATTTACTGCGTTATAAGCATATAACAATATTACCATTCCGTACGTGTTTTAGAGATTTTAAACCCCTACAATTTGATAAAGAGGTCTTCCTCGAAATATGTTATGGAACACAGTCACACACATTACATCAGTGTTGAAGTCTTGCCTAATCGAGTAAGATTTGGTATATAAAAAAATTAAATATATATTAAAAAAATAACTTGTTGTTGTCTTACTGCTGAACGCCGACATATTTCCATTTCTTGCATTGTGATAGTCTTCTGATACTCTTCTATATATATATTACACACAATGCTTCAAGCAAACTACCTCTCATTATATATATATATATATATATATATATATATATATATATATATATATATATATATATATTTAATAATATAACAAGCTTTAATAACAAGCAGTACAAATAGCTATATGCGCGATCCGAACACCGTTTCGTAAGATCACTCTATCTGCCTGGTAAATAGCAGCCGCTTGTCGCTATTTACAGTTAAAGTTAATCTGTATTTACTAACTAATTGACGATGGCCGTTTGGATAAGATCACCGACTACGAATCAGTGGCGATTTGTGTTCGGGGTTCGCGCCTACCGACCGTCGGGAATTAGTTCCTAGACTGAAGATTGCGTTAGCATGAAACATCGATGTCTCTAGGTATTTAAATAATTAATATTTATTTATTAAAAATATTATTGTATACATATATATATATATATATATATATATATATATATATATATATATGTCTGTGTGTGTGTATATATCCTTATTAAATTGTATTATTTTGTTAAATTGATTTATTATAAGTTTATTTACTATTTACATTTTTTTCGTGTGGTCACGGTTTTTTGCGATCAACGGAAAAGATAGCGGGTTAAATTAATAACAAGCGGGAAATTCTTTTTATTTTGTAGATGTAACAGTGCAAATCGAATCCGCCCTTTATTCACGTGGGCGTAGACATTTGAAAGTCTTCACTGGATTTGTTTATTGACTTTTGATGAATTCTATTTTCGCTTATCTGATGAGGATGGGAAAAAATCGATATACATTTGTAAAAAAAAAGAAACCATTAAAGAAATCTAATAAAAAAGAATACTACTAAAATCTGTTTCTATTATTGTTGTGAAGTTGTCCCACAGTAAATAATAAATAAAGGAAGTCAAGTCGAGGGTTGGTTTAACAAGTGTATTAACAAAGTAAGAAAGTGACTAGCTCTTGGCTAGACAGTTACAAGGTGGTGCTTTGTCTTCTGGTCTCGCACTATTTATAGTGACAACCGGTGTAGTTTCTCCTGTGTAAGAACGGCCGGTGTAACAATTATGTATTATGTATTATTCGGACTACTATCCTCATCTCGGATGTTGTTCTTACATCGTTTCGGCACGACGTATCCGATGTTATTCTCACAACATTTCAGAAGTTTTCCTCACAAAGTTGCGCCATGGGCCCACAAGAAGCCTTAGCACAACTTTTTGAAAAACGTTGCGTACAAAAAAGTAGTTCTAAACGGAAGTCCCTATTTAGTTGCATCTCGAGACTTATAAACAAGGTCGGTTTTTGACATGGAAAAAAATCAGCTTCACAAAAAGAGGCACTGGATTAGAACAAAAATTTAATTGCCATTGTCTAGAAGGATTTCTCCTTCTCTGACCGTGGACGTAAAAGATTGTGTAGTATGAGAACAGATACTACACTTTGCATTATATATTTGCAAAAAAAATATAAAAGTTACGTTTTGAACCGATTAGGCATCAGGCCATCAAAAGTGTGGGGAAATGGGGGTCGTTGTTCATCATACTTGATCTACTCTAACACACTCTTGGCTAGAATCATTACAGTCGCCACAATATCATATATACTCTAAAAGCCATCCTACTTAAAATATCCAAAAGTGTTGCAAAATTTTAAATATAACAGGCCGTGCGTGCGTGGTCCCCCTCCGTATGTAACTCGATGTGGCGAGTATAAAATGCAATAAATTTGGGCAATTTGAGGCATTTTTGACCCCCCCCCCCTTTGACCCCCTGGGGGCGCGAACCAGAATTTTTTAAGTAAAGAATGCTCATTTTATATCCAGAACAATTGCCTCTACATTTTGGCCAAGTTTCAGAAAAATTGAATGAATGGATCAAACGTTATGGGAGAAAAGGGTCATTTTTTGCCATTTTGGGGGCGTTTGACCCCCTGGGGGCGCGAACCAGATTTTTTCCACGGTCAGCAATAATTATTTTCTATTAAGAACAATTGCCTCCACATTCTGGCCAAGTTTCAGAGAAATTGAACGGATGGATGAAAAGTTATGGGGCAAAAAATGTCATTTTTTACCATTTCGGGGCCTTTTGACCCTCTGGGGGGGGCTAACCAGATTTTCTTTTCAAAAATCGGAGAATGTCACTTGCTAACCTGACCAAAGTTACAACTTCATGCAAAATTTCAGAGAAATTCAATGGATGGTTGCGGAGAAAAATCCGGACGGGCGGACGGACGGAAATGCCTCAAAACATAGGTCCCCCGATTTATAAAATCGGGGGACCAATAATAAATATGCACAAATTCATTAGAGATCAGGAGTAGAAAAAAAAACAGTTAGTAACCCTTTTTTTAAATAGATCGCCCACTGTTTTCCGGTTTGTCTGGGAACGAAAACAAGCAGTGTAATCTCTAAGTGGGAGTGGAACTTATGTGAGAGAAAATTAGGAAGGAATGATGTTCGGAAGTTGGTAGTGTCCTTCTAAGATTAATTTAATTTTGGGAGGCCAGGAAAAAAAGGGGTAGATACTACACTTTGCTCCTAGCCAAAAGCTTAAAGACGTGGCCGTCTTCAAGAGGTTGAAGGTTCAATCCTCACCGTAGTCTTTATTTAATGATTTTCAAATACGAATATATACAAATGGTAGCGGGTGCTGAGAGTTACTTATAAGATACTCTTTCATCTAACTCGCTAATTTAATTAATTCTTAATAATATGTAGAAAAAGAAATATACAAAATACAAAAAGAATACCATGACAACAGTAACCTAATAATAAATAGTATTCAATATTCGGCAACATGCAAAAATAAAACTAACAACAGTAACCTAATAAAAAATAGTATTCAATATTCTGTAACATGCAAAAAATACAACTGACAACAGTAACCTAATAACAAATAGTATTCAATATTCTGCAACATGCAAAAAAATACAAATGACAACAGTAACCTAATAACAAATAGTATTCTATATTCTGCAACATGCAAAAAACACAAATGAAAACAGTAACCTAATTTCAAATAGTATACAATATTCTGCAACATCCAACAAATACAAATGACAACAGTAACCTAATAACAAATAGTATTCTATATTCTGCAACATGCAAAAAACACAAATGAAAACAGTAACCTAATTTCAAATAGTATACAATATTCTGCAACATCCAACAAATACAAATGACAACAGTAACCTAATAACAAATAGTATTCAATATTCTGCAACATGCAAAAAACACAAATGAAAACAGTAACCTAATTTCAAATAGTATACAATATTCTGCAACATCCAACAAATACAAATGACAACAGTAACCTAATAACAAATAGTATTTATTATTCTGCAATATGAAAAAAATACAAATGACAACAGTAACCTAATAACAAATAGTATTTATTATTCTGCAATATGAAAAAAATACAAATGACAACAGTAACCTAATAACAAATAGTTTCAATATTCTGCAATATGCAAAAAAATACAACTGACAACAGTAACTTAATAACAAATAGTATTCAATATTCTGCAATATGCGAAAATACAACTGACAACAGTAACCTAATAACAAATAGTATTCAATATTTTGCAATATGCAAAAAATACTAATGACAACAGTAACCTAATAACAAATAGTATTCAATAATCTACAACATGCAAACAAATAAAAATGACAACAGTAACCTAATAACAAATAGTATTCAATAATCTACAACATGCAAACAAATAAAAATGACAACAGTAACCTAATAATAAATTGTATTCAATATTCGGCAACATGCAAAAATAAAACTAACAACAGTAACCTAATAACAAATAGTATTCAATATTCTGCAACATGCAAAAAAATACAAATGACAACAGTAACCTAATAACAAATAGTATTCTATATTCTGCAACATGCAAAAAACACAAATGAAAACAGTAACCTAATTTCAAATAGTATACAATATTCTGCAACATCCAACAAATACAAATGACAACAGTAACCTAATAACAAATAGTATTCTATATTCTGCAACATGCAAAAAACACAAATGAAAACAGTAACCTAATTTCAAATAGTATACAATATTCTGCAACATCCAACAAATACAAATGACAACAGTAACCTAATAACAAATAGTATTCTATATTCTGCAACATGCAAAAAACACAAATGAAAACAGTAACCTAATTTCAAATAGTATACAATATTCTGCAACATCCAACAAATACAAATGACAACAGTAACCTAATAACAAATAGTATTCTATATTCTGCAACATGCAAAAAACACAAATGAAAACAGTAACCTAATTTCAAATAGTATACAATATTCTGCAACATCCAACAAATACAAATGACAACAGTAACCTAATAACAAATAGTATTCAATATTCTGCAACATGCAAAAAACACAAATGACAACAGTAACCTAATTTCAAATAGTATACAATATTCTGCAACATCCAACAAATACAAATGACAACAGTAACCTAATAACAAATAGTATTACAACATGCGAAAATTGCGCACTCATCATGACTACAATAATACACACTAAACAGACATCTGCATACACATGTACATACATATATACGTATACATATACATATATACATATATCTATTTATATTCCCGTCTAACATTTTTTAACATTCGGAAACGCCGGGTAATCCCTGCTAGAGAATATAAGAAGAATGGTGTTAATAGTGACGAAGAAAACGTCACTGTCGACCAACTTTAGATCTCTGGATATCATGAATGCCGTAAGAATCGATATCCTTTTCATCGCTTGCGTTTTTAAAAAAAAAAGACGAAAGAAATAGGAAAATAAATTGCGGTTACCATCAATGATGTCATACGAATGAAAATGTTGCTAAAAAAGAGCAGTAATTTTAGAACTCACTTGATTGGCCTCGTTTTACGTTTTATCTGTCAATTCTCGTTCGCCAAGCGATATTTCGACGCGAAAAACACGAGGGTTGTTAGGTATCTAAGAATATCGAATCAAAAACTGTTTTTCGTTTTGCTGTTTCACGGCAAATCAATCCTTTTTTTTAAGTAATTTGATTCTAAGACGCTATTGTCAGATTTCTTGAGTGAGAAGACAAAGCCTGGGAGGTTCCACCTCCTAGAACTGCACAGGACAAAGCTTAAGATCGGCGGAATCAAGGCCCGAAGGCCAAGACGGTACTGGTCTAAGGGGTGTAGCATCCATTGGAACAGATACTACAATTTGATCTCAGGCCAAAACGCCGAGACACTTTCTCGTCTAGTCACTCTTAAAAACTGTAGAACAGCGAAACAGTCTGTATATTGCTGGCTATTTATATATTGCTGCTATTTGTTTTCTTTCAACAAGTGTGAATGAATTTATAAAAGTTAATTCTGTTTGAAGGTTTTAGAAGAGATTTTTATTTTTATCAATCCTAAATTTTTGCCCCCCTCCCCGATAACTATAGAGAATTTTAATTTTTTTTACTTATATTCACCCCCAAACAAGGCATATTGTCCATTGAGCCGTAAAGGCTTACTGTAGTTAAGGCCTAGATTTATAGGGGTCATCTGAGGTGGGTAGTTTCATCAACGATATATTTGTTCACATTGCATTTACATTTCTGCATGTTGGTACAGTCTGGAAAATAGGGAGTGCATTCCAAAGGCAAGCTGTCTGAGGGGGAAAAGCCATCCGAGTAGAAGGTTGTCCAGCATCTGCGGATCTCTACGGCGAAGGGGTAGAATTTTGGCAGCTTGTCGGGGGTGTATTTACGTTGAAGTACTTGTAAAACAAACACAGGGATTCACCATATAAATCAAAAGTTCAAAACAATTACGCGAACCAACGACAATCCCCTATACATAATTCGGTACTTTTATAGTGAACGCACCGCGTTTCCGTGACTTCGCGTCGTTAACGCTCGAGCAGGTCTCGGAAACGCCCGAGAGTTGACGAAACTATTAACCAATCAGGTTGCAGCAGGCATTAGACAATCAGGTTGCAGCAAACAGACGATAACTTTTGGAAGAAATTAATTTCTGCGATCTGCAGCGCGTTAAAAAAAAATGAATTTCTACCATCTGTGTCAGCGCGTGGAAACTCCCGAAGAACTCATTGAGTTCTGCCAGCAACTGTCACTTTTAGCGAAAGACTAACCCTAACCCTAACCCTAACACTAAACCCTAACCCTAAACGCTAACCTTAAACGCTAACGTTAACCCGAGCCTTAAACCCTAACCTAAGCCAGAAAATGTTAAAAAGAAGAAGAAAAAAACATTAAAAGGAAAATTTTAAAAACTCAAAAAAGTGCTTTAAAACAATTGTTTCGTTGTTTGTTATATAAAAAAAATCATTTTTTTTTAATTTTCGTTGCACAAAAAACATTTTATTTAAAAACATTTGCTCAACAATGGTTCCTTTGACTAAAATAGATAAATATCTAATTAATCAAAATTATTTAACTATAGAGTTTTCGTGCTTTATTTTTATATATGTATTTTACTTATATTGTCTTCGTCTAACTTTTGTTATTTGCAACTTTTCTTGAATTTATAGTCTAGCAGTTTTCAATTTATTGTCTGGCAGTTTTCAATTTATCGTCTGGCAGTCTTCAATTTATCGTCTGGCAGTCTTCAATTTATCGTCTGGTAGTTTTCAATTTATCTTCTGTTAGTCTTCAATTTATTGTCTGGCAGTTTTCAATTTATCGTCTGGCAGTCTTCAATTTATCGTCTGGCAGTCTTCAATTTATCGTCTGGTAGTTTTCAATTTATCCTCTGGCAGTCTTCAATTTATCGTCTGGCAGTCTTCAATTTATCGTCTGGCAGTCTTCAATTTATCATATAGCAGTTTTCAATTTATCGTCTGGTAGTTTTCAATTTATCGTCTGGCAGTCTTCTAATTTATCGTCTGGCAGTCTTCAATTTATCTTCTGTTAGTCTTCAATTTATTGTCTGGCAGTCTTCAATTTATCGTCTAGTTGTTTTCAATTTATCGTCTGGCAGTTTTCAATTCATCGTCTGGCAGGTTTCAATTTATCGTCTGACAGTCTTCAATTTATCGTCTGGCAGTCTTCAATTTATCGTCTGACAGTCTTCAATTTATCGTCTGGCAGTCTTGAATTTATTGTCTACTCTCGGGCGCTTCCGAGACCTACACGAACGTAGACGACGCGAAGTCACGGAAACGCGAGTCGTTTTTTATAAGAGTGTCCATAATACTGGTACGACCCATTCATAAGTATGCCATCTAACCAACAAATACTTATTTTCAAAAGGTGCGTGTTCAACGGAGGGCAACTAAGGATTGTAACGGGACTTTCCACGCTTACTTGCAAAGAGAAAAAAAATGCTGCATTCTCTGTCCGAGTTTCTGCTCCGTAGAACAGCTTTCCAGCGGAGGTCATGACAATGATTACCATATCCAGGTTTAAAGTTACCTTGGACGAACATTCAGACTTTACGTGACTGTAAATATCTTCTACCTGTCTCATCTATGTTTTATTGCAATTTGATATTTCTTGCCAATAAATTTTATTGATGTATTGATTAATTTGAACCCATCCACAGATCATTAATATTTACTATTATGGCATATGTTCTTCAGAATTGTCTAATTTATTCCCTGCATCCTTTGTGCCAGCTCGTTTTATTAGTTAGTCTAGTGGTTTTTACAAGTCGCCGTCAAGATATCTCATTGTAATAATCTTTTTATTCCAGTAGTTTATTTCCAAAAAAGCTTGTGAAACTCTCTACCTGCTGATGTTACATATCCGAGTCGGTGCACGGAAAGTTTGTTGATAAAACAGATGCACCTGGCGATTATCAGTGATAAGATAATTGTCGGATGACCAAAAAGTTATTTGAAAATAAAATAAAAAACTCACAACCAGACAAACACCTGCACAGAAAGAGGCAACATATGATCGATTGTCAAAAGATAAGTTTCTTCTGACAAAAAAAGGATGACCCTGCAAGAATCACTTAAACAGTGATGTCAGAAGAAAACAGAGATGTTGGAAAGGTTAAAGATCATATTGCCAGGTGCGGTTGTGTCATGCCAGGAAAAGATGGACAGATTTTGGAAGTGTCAAATAAAGTTCAAGCTGTCACCGAGTGCAATCTCAATGAGGTCGCCCAGGTGGCGACAAAATCGTTATATAATAACAACCGAAAATCAAAAGACAGTCAGTTGACGATCGAACCTCGGAGAGAATCAACCGTCTAGTTCCCTGTGCACAAAGCCTCTCCGACCACCACCCTCATCGTCACCGACAAATAAATATACATATTATATTTTCCTAAGATACATGTGTTGTCATTTTTATTAAGCCCCGCACAATACAACACTGATTGTTTTCCTCCTACTAATAGATTCAGCCTTTTTAAGGCCAAAGGTTAATTGGAATTTCCTGTCTTTGCGTTAATCATCGTTTGTTCTTTTTAGCTCCTTACATCACGTGGCTTGCTTTATGCTTTGTCTGTGATGAGTTCCATAAATAGTTTCATCCGGCCTATAGAATAAAAAAGTTAGACGACCTCGCCGTTTACAGATACGTCATCTAGTAAGTTATACCCTTCCGATTTTGCGTTTATAGATGCACCCATGTTTCAGCCATCTTTGCCTTTTGTTCTTTTATTCCATCTTGTCTTGAAATGGAATTGGTTTATTCGTGAATCCCATTGAAAATAAAATGGCGCCTTATCGGATTTCTGTTAAATATGTTTGCTCATCAAGAAACGGGAAATTACCAACATGCCGAAGAAAAGCGTCTCAGCTCAGTCCCAAAATAATAAAACCATTTTACATGTCATCATTTACAGGCTTTCACATTATACAGATAATTGTTATTTCCAGGTGTTTCCTCGCCTTTTGTAATGATAATAATAATAATAATAATAATAATAATAATAATAATAATAATAATAATAATAATAATAATAATAATAAGAAGAAGAAGAAGAAGAAGAAGAAGAAGAAATAAAACTATATCATGGATAATACTCAGGGAAAAATAGCAATAACTCGATTGCTTCTAAACCGGTATTGTCCGGGCCTTCGGGTCTGGATTTACGCCGGTTTATCGGTTGTCCGTCCTGTGCAGTTCTAGGAGGTGCACCCTCCCAGGCTTGGCCTTCTCACCTTTTGAGAAGGGGTTAGTTTATTGCTAATCGCCTGAGGCGCCCCTACCGGGGAATGCCGACGGGGCTGCCCAGGCAATTTTTAAATGGACAGAGTGCTCAAATTCTCGAGCGCTGGTTTTTTTCCCACTTTCCCGACCTTGTGTCACATCTTACCTTGTGGGAGGAAGATAAATAGAAACTCGATTGCTTCTGTATTATTACGGACATATGTTTCATCGCTTTTTGTAATAATAATAATAATAATAATAATAATAATAATAATAATAATAATAATAAGAAGAAGAAGAAGAAGAAGAAGAAGAAGAAGAAGAAGAAGAAGACGAAATAAAACTATATCATGGATAATACCGAGGGAAACATAGCAATAACTCGATTGCTTCTGTATTATTACGGACAGATGAAATGTTCATCTTTAATTAAGAAGAGTCAGTTCAAAGGGGAGATAATTCAGACTGTTTTGTTGTTGTTGTTGTTGTTTTAACAATAACCCATAAGGAAAATCCAGAGACTCAGTAATAAAATAAATTTAAAAAAGGGTACTGTGCAGTTTACGGACCGACCTGAAATAAAATGTTATAATTTAGAAAGCCACTCTATACATGAGATTAATAGGGAGGGTGGATTAACTATTCTGTTTACTAAATTGTTAAGTGAAAGTACAGAATAGTTAACAAATAACCCCCACTTGTCGATATGTTTGTCGTTTGACACTTGGGGAGCTGGGTAACTGGCCAGGATGTTAACAACCCTTCCTAAGATGTCCCCACGGGGCGGATCACCGAAGTCGCACTCACCCGGCAAATGGTCGGGTAACAGGTCCGTCACGCTTAATTTTGAAATTGAATGTTCGTTGATCTGTCACGTTTAAATTTGAAATTGAATGTTCTTTGGTCTGTCACGCTTAGATTAAAAATTGAATGGTGTTGGTCTATCACACATAAATTTGAAATAGAGTTCTCGGTTTTTGTCTCATTGAGTTGGAAATAGAACGTTCGTTTGTCTGTCACGCTTAACTTTGAAACTGAATGTTAGTTGGTCTCTCACACATAAGTGTGAATTAAAGTTCTCGTTGTTTGTTTTTTACCTTGAGTTTGAAATAGAATGTTCATTGGTCTGTAACGTTAAGGTTTAAAATTGAATGTTCGTTGGTCTGTAACGTGAGGGTTTAAAATTGAATGTTCGTTGGTCTGTAACGCTAAGGTTTAAAATTGAATGTTCGTTGGTCTGTAACGTTAAGCTTTAAAATTGAATGTTCGTTGGTCTGTAACGCTAAGGTTTTAAATTGAATGTACATTGGTCTGTAACGTTAAGGTTTAAAATTGAATGTTCGTTAATCTGTCACTCGTAAATTTCAAATAACAGTTTCATAGCTAAACTGCTCATATTGAATGGGCGCATCTAGAGGCTGAACGCTTTCTTGTTCACCTCGCCGTTGTTCGTGTTCTTACTGCTGTGATTATTCTACCTTCATGGCATTGTATTGCATCCATATCGTCATATTCGCTTCCGCAAGTATTAAAGATGATTCAATCCTGAAAACTGTGTCAGTTTGCTTGTACTTCCGCACCGATAGTTTTTACAGGATTGTTTTCAAATCTTAGCAATGTTTTTGGAGTTATCTAACAAAAAAACAAAATGGCTTCGACTTCCGGCCAACGGCACTATGTCGATGTGAAGCCTTACGATAAAAACACGAGCGAAGAAGTAAAGGCACCGTGAAGTCAAGTAAAATAGATTACAAGAAAGGAAAACCGGTGGCTGTTTAGTAACGAATCCGCCGCTTTGTAAATGGGGAGAGGTGATAGAAGAAAGAAGAAAGAGTCCGTTTATGAGTGGATATATTCAAAGGTAACACGTTACAACAGCTTTTCCTGGATTATGAAAGTACAGGGATAACACGCCAGTGAGCAAACAAAGGACGAGAATAAAGAGAAAATAATCATATCCAGTGAAGAAACTCGTACTGATATTAAGATATATATATATATATATACGTACGAATATACATATATATATATATATATATATATATATATGTATATATATATATATATATATATATATATATATATATATATATGCTTCCGTATTGTTAGCAGTGGGGTCTGTTTCCGTGGATGGCGTTCCTTATGGATGGCCTATATAAATGGAGTTCTTTTTACTTGCTTTATATTAATAATGTTGTATATATATATATATATATATATATATATATATATATATATATATATATATATATATATATCCGTTATCGTAGCTTTAATGCATATACCTTCAGTAGTTGAACGCTCTTGACGACAGCTGCCTATAACAGGTTTACACTCTCGCTTATTTATCAGATTGTTCATAGTGGTCGAGTGGGTTAGGGCATCGAAATTTGGGTTATAACATGACTCGTGTTCCCGGGGTTTCGACTCCTGCGACCAGTATGAATAATTATCTCTACACTGACGATTCCCGATAAGATGAAACGTATACGTACGTAGATAAAAACAAATATATATATATATATATATATATATATATATATATATATATATATATATATATATATATATATATATATATATATATATATATTAAAGAAGTCTTATGTAAAGCAAGGAGCACAATGGACAGATAAATAGCCAGCTAATATATATATATATATATATATATATATATATATATATATAATATAATTTTTTTTTTACCTCTTTCCCTCGCTATAATTCTCATAGCATCTTTTATATATTTTTTATACATTACCTCGATATTTGGCTCTGTTGAGCGAGGTACGAAACCGGTCAGCTGCTATTTCATCTTTTTAATTTCTTAATTCATTATGAGTAATAAATATTGTCTCTTCAATGCCATTTTAAAGTTTTGTACGACAAAGAAAATATATATATATATATGCTGATGAGTCCTGATTGAAAAGGGACGAAACGTATACGTACATAGATTATAAACAACAACAAATATTTTATATTTGTCGCTCCTCGTAAAATAAGTAGAGCCCTCTTAATGGTAGTACAAACACAGCATGACATCACTTGCTTTATAATGCATCATTCCTTCTTTAATAGTAGTAGAATGCCTGGATATCGTGCCGCTTTAAATGTGTTAAAATTATCATTGTTTATCGGCTATTCAAATATTGGGCGCGCGGTTTAAGACGTTGGATGCAAGTTGAAAAATACTTGTTATCCAGGGTTTCGAATCGTACGACCGGTAGTGAATAGTCATATCTCTATGCTGATGAGTCCTGATTGAAAAGGGACGAAACGTATACGTACATAGATTATAAACAACAACAAATATTTTATATATATATATATATATATATATATATATATATATATATATATATATATATATATATATATATATATATATATATATATATATATATAGTCATCCTCAGACCATTTCCACTATATATCACAGGCAGGCTAGTACGTCAGATTGTTATACTATCAGCAAAAATCTTTCTAAAGTGAGTGAAATCTAAATGTTTATATTAAACATTTTCAGCAGCCGAATATGCTCTATTCTTTTACGTAGATGTATATCTAGAGAGAAATAGAGAGGGAGAATGAAAGAGGGGTGGTGAAAAGACAACGGCATACACAGAAACGCAAAAAGAGGGCGAGATTGGTTTTCTAATGGCCAAAAGCAACTCGAGGATAAGGGAGTTAATGAGATGGAATCATTGTCATTTTAAAATGAAGATTGTCATGAGATGACTGAGAATTCAACAATATCAGTTTATTAGGTTCACTCAGCCCCTTTTTTACTTCAATTGACCACAAAGAAAGGGGGCACACTGCCACTGAGACTTAAGGGGTTACTGAGACTTAAGGTGCCAGATTTATAGAGATATTCTAAGTTGGGAGTTGTGCAGCGAGATATTTGTTCACATTACATTTAAATTTCTGCATGTTGGTACAGTCGGGGAAACAAGGAGCAGGGATTGAGTTCCAAGATCATGCTGTTCGTGGAAAAAAGCTATCATAGTGGAAAGCCTTCGGGCATTAGGGGGGGCTCTACAGTGAAATAGTGTGATGTTGATGTTTGGTGGGTTTGTCTGGGGTATTTACGTTGAGGAAGGGTGCACAAGTTAAATATGTGCGTGGGGCCACATCCTGTTAAAGTACTTGTAAAACAAGCACAGGGATTAAAAATTGCAATGATGGGACAGGGTCTGGAGCTTGGTGGACAGTGTGAGACTTATAAGTTAGAAACTCTTTTTTGAACTCTCTCCCAGAGGGAGAAACTTGTGGGACAGGGGCTTGAGCTTGGTGGATAGCGAAGGACCTATCCAGTTGGCGACCCTTTTTTGGGGACCTTGTCTAAGAGAGAGAGACTAGTGGATGATGCCCTAGCCTAAATGTGGCAACAATACTCCATGCATGGGCGAATGGTGACTTTGTAGAGATATAAGATATTAGCAGTTGTGAGAAGTGTTGTAGCCCGGTAGAGGAAGCCTATTTTTTTGATAGAAGTGTATTTTGATGTTTGGCGGGTTTGTCTGGGGTATTTACGTTGAGGAAGGGTAAACAAGTGCAAAATGTGCGTGGGAGCACATCCTGTTAAAGTACTTGGAAAACAAGCACAGGGATTCAAAATTGCAATGATGGGACAGGGTCTGGAGCTTGGTGGACAGTGTGAGACCTATAGGTTAGAGACTCTTTTTTGAACTCTCTCCCAGAGGGAGAAACTTGTGGCAACAATATATGGCAACAATACTCCATGCATAGG
Source organism: Sepiola atlantica (assembly GCA_963556195.1). Taxonomy (NCBI): domain Eukaryota; kingdom Metazoa; phylum Mollusca; class Cephalopoda; order Sepiida; family Sepiolidae; genus Sepiola; species Sepiola atlantica. The sequence continues at coordinate 47,881,244 of OY744545.1, forward strand.
CGAATGGTGACTTTGTAGAGATATAAGATACTAGCAGTTGTAAAAAGTGTTGTAGCCCCGTAGAGGAAGCCTATTTTTTGGCAGCAGACTTGGTAGCATCTTCTATGTTGTGAATGAGTTTGAATGCTGAACCCTCGGGAAGGATGCTATCAGCCATAGCAATTGGTGGTTGGTAAGGTTTATTATAATTGTTAAAGGAAAACTACAGAATTGAAGAGCGAAGTAAAAAGGAATCAGTGTAATATTTTTACTAATCTATACGTTCGTACTTAAATTACATATTTTACTTAAATTACATGTTTTACTTAAATTACATGTTTTACTTAAAGTACATGTTTTTACTCATATTACATGTTATTTACATGTGTTTTTTATATTACATGTATTTACTTATATTGCATGGTTTACTTATATTACATGTCTTTCACATGTTTTAATACATTACATATTTCTACTTATATTTTTACTTATATTTTTACTTATATTTTTATTTATATTTTACTCCTATTTTACGTATTTTTACATGTTTACTTATATTACATATTTTACTTGTCTTACATGTTTTACTTATATTACATGGTATTTACTTGTTTTACCTATATTACATGTGTTTACATATAATATTTTTTATTTACATGATTTACGTATTTGTACTTATATTTTTACTGATATTTTTTATGTTTACATGTTTTTACTTATATTACATGTTTTTACTTATATTACATGTTTTACTTATATTAAATATTTTACTTATATTACATATTTTTTACTTATATTACATATTTTTACTTATATTACATGTTTTACTTATATTACGTATTTTTACTTATATTACATGTTTTTACTTATATTACATATTTTTACTTATTTACACGAAGAGAAGCGATTAATTGTTTAGAGTCCGTCCATTTCTAACTGGGAAAACACAACATATTCCTCTGTGAACGGATAGATCAAAAAGCAATGCATTATAGCAATTGTTCTGGATCATGTGGGCGGTAATAGGGATTTTAATACCGCGCGTCAGTGGGCAAATGGCCATTGAATTTGTTTCCCGAACAAATCGACAGATCAAAAGAAGAGGTCTTCTATTTTGAGGGAGTTCAGAAAATAAGCGGCTAAGCGTGAAATGACGAAACACTTTGATGACGAAAGATTCAATGGAATCGTTTGTAACAAAATGTTTGTATGCAATAATATTAGCTAGGCGTTGCGGTTACAGGCGCGGATTGGGGTTCCGGCGTACCTGGTTCAAGTCCTGGGAGATTGCAACCTTGATGTTGGCGAAAGTAACGTGAGTACATCATTCTAAAAAAGAATCGGACTAACTAATGCCAACCTGTATAGAAGGGGTTCTAGGTTCGAATCCGGTGATTGAAACCACACTGTGTATGAAACCCCACTGATGAGTTTTAATGGAGGAAACAGGCTTCTTTTTATGATTATTTATTATTAATATATCTCTATTATTAATATATCTCTATTATTAATATATCTATATTATTAATATCTCTTTATTATAAATATATCTCTATCATTAATATATATCTATTATTAATATATCTCTATCATTAATATCTCTTTATTATTAATATATCTCAATTATAAATATATATATCATTAATATATCTCTATTATTAATATCTCTTAATTATTCATATATCTCTATTATTAATATATCTTTATTATTAATATCTCTTTATTATAAATATATCTCTATCGTTAATATATATCTATTATTTATATCTCTTAATTATTAATATATCTCTATTATTAATATATCTCTATTATTTATATATCCCTATTATTAATATCTCTTTATTATTAATATATCTCTATTATTTATATATGTCTATTATTAGTATATCTCTGTTATTAGTATATCTCTATTAATATATATCTCTATTATTAATATATCCGTATCATTAATATATCTCTATTAATATATCTCTTTATTATAAATATATCTCTATTATTAATATCTTCTGATTATTGATATATTTCTATTGTTAATATATCTCTATTATTAATATAGCTCTATTAATAATATATATATCTATTATTAATATATCTCTATTATTAATATATATACATATTATTAATTTATCTCTATTATTAATATATACTTCTATTATTAATATTTCTTTATTATTAATATATCTCTATTATTAATATATCTCTATTAGTAATATATCTCTATTATTAATATATCTCTATTATTAATATATCTCTATTATTAATATATCCTTATTATTAATATATCTCTATTAATATATCTCTTTATTATAAATGTATCTCTATTATTAATATATCTTTATTATTAATATATTTCTATTGTTAATATATCTCTATTATCAATATATCTCTATTATTAATATATCTATCTCCGAGCCTCTTGTTTGTCCAATGTCTGCTGTCTAAATTTGGTTCTCTTTTGATTTTGTTTGGCATCAGCACACATACTTTTTTTAAATATTTGTTTCTGTATTTATATTCGTTTGTTTGTTAGTTCAATTCATCGTGTTTGTTTATCTGTTTTCATATTCGTTTGTATCTTTAAGATAACACAGGTGGCTGGCACATCTAGTACTGATTGGCCAAAATCCAGATGTATGTCATTAACTGAAGATGTGCTATTGTCGTGATGTTTGTTTCCTTGTTATGTGTTTGTCGTGTCGCTGTTTGTTTTCGTCTCTGTCATCGTCTGTTTAAACACATTAAACGTACCGCTCCGTTACATCTTTAGCTGTAACACGTAAATATGTACATTACACATCTGGGTTTTTTTATTTAGTATTTATCTTCCTCCCACAGCGGTAAGATGTGACACAAGGTCGCAAAGTGAGATTGAAAACAAGCGCCCTAGAGGAAGAGCACTCTGGCGTACAAAAAATGCCTAGACAGCCCCCGTCGGCATTCCCCGGTAGGATCATCTCAAGCGATTACCAATAGACTACCCCCTTCTCAAAGGGTAAGAAGGCAAAGGCTGGGAATCTGCACCTCCTAGAACTGCACACTGCACATGGCAATACCTCAGACCGGCAGAATATAGGCCCAAAGGCTAAGACGGTACTGGTCCACAGTGTAGCATCCATCGTAACAGATACTATACTCTGATCTTAGCCAAAAGGCCAAGGAAGATTTTCAACATTGTGTACCATGTAACTGTATGTTTATCAAGTTATTATCTGTCGTTATGTTGTTATCTGTTTTCATAAATGTAACGTATATATGTATATGTATGAACTGTGTGTCTGCATTACTTGTGGGTCCTATTCGGAATTTTAATAGGGAGTGTCGTTGGTGACAAGTACTCCTTAGACACAATATATATATATATATATATATATATATATATATATATATATATATATATATATATATATATATATACATCGGGGTACATGTATTATTTTTCTATCCTAGATGTTAATCCAATGAAACTCCAGTGTTTATTAAAAATTGCTCAATAACAAGTAGAGCTGTTTTTTAGTATAGTTTTTTTTTTATTTATAAAACATTGTTGGTTACATATGTGCATACATATTTCAGCTGCGATCTCTCTCGAGAACCAGCTTCTTCAGACCTTTAGGAAAACAAATTTCATCTTTTTCTAAAGGTCTTAAGATGCTGGTTGTCTCAAAAGATCGCAGCTGAAACATGTATGCACATATGTAACCAATAACGTTTGTGTAAATAAGAAGGTATAATATATATATATATATATATATATATATATATATATATATATATATATATATATATATATATAAGGTATGAAACTAAAAGTAGGGTGTATACTTTTAGGAGTTTGAACCTATCGTTAAATGATTTAAGCTCAATATACGGGATAGAGCAATTATATAGATAAATGAAAAAAGATAAATAAAAATGTAAAAATGACAAAACTATTTCATCTTCAGTGTTAGGTGTATTTAATAAAAGCATTGGAATCTTATCATCAGAGGAATCACATAGATAGATAAGTTGGCAGGGAGGTAGCCAAAATTAAAAATTTGAATATTTACACTTATATCCATTTTCTATTATCTTTTAAATTTTTTCAAATTTTGAATTTTGACTACCTCCCTGCAAACGTATCTATCTATGTAATTCCTCTGATGATAAGATTCCAATATTTGAAAAGCCTGGCTTAATGAAATAAAAATAAACATGCTTTTATTATATACACCTTGCATTGAACAACTGAAGATGAAATAAATTTGTCATTTTTACATTTTTATTTCTCTTTTTTCATATATATATATATATATATATATATATATATATATATAGAGAGAGAGAGAGAGAGAGAGAGAGAGAGAGAGAAAGAGAAAGAGAGAGAAATGTGATACTTAGAAGGCAATACAATGAAGAAGTGTGACGGATAGACACAAGATGGAGCTAGTAAGAGATATAATGTATACATACACATATATATATATATATATATATATATATATATATATATATATATATATATATATATATATATATATATATATATATATACAGGGTGGGCAAAAATAAGGGTCCTATTTTTAAAAATTCATAACTTTTTTATTTATTGATTTTTAAAAAAAAATTTTTTAGAATAAGTAAAGGACCCCTTCCGAAGCAAGCATGAGCCGTATTAGCCCTAAGGAACGTACCCTCATTTAGAAAACATTATTTTTGCTTAAAAAACTCAAAACAGTGTAAAAAACAATACTTTAGTTTTTGTAAGTTTTAAGAAGTGTTTTTCGGCTAACATTTGTTTTGTTTATTTCAAAAAATCTCGGAAGGGTCAGTCTACACACACATAAAGTTTGGTGAGTTTAACTTTTATTTTGTGGAAGTTATTCAAATTCAAGTTATTCAAATTTAAAGATAGGACCCTTATTTTGGCCCACCCTGTATATATATATTAATTTATTTATTTTTACAAACACACATATATCTGTCTATCTACACTATGTTACAATGTTATGTAATACCTGTATCAAAATGGTCTGCTGAAAACTCCGTATGATATTATAATATTTCGGGAACTCTTCCCCTCTTAAGACTCGTGCTCAACTCAAGTTCAAACGTGCATTTATATATATATATATATATATATATATATATATATATATATATATATATATATATATATATATTTATATTAGTCTGAAGAATGAACTTCTATTTTTAAGCGGTTCATTTGTATCATGAATATATTTTATTTGCTAGTTTATGTCATGCGTTCGTTTATTTTCTTTGTAATTTAAACTCATGAAAAACAATAGACAAAATGTTTATTGTTTCTCATGAGTTTAAATTACAAATAAAAACAATCAATGGATGTATTTTTATTTTGATTGAATACAAAAGACTGTTGTTATACCTGATCTTCCATTCATTTTCATAAGCTGCGATGTATACTTCATCTCTCTTTATAAAAGTCTTTCTTTTTTTTTACTTTTGCTTCGAATTTTTTTTTTTTTTTTGCTGTGGCTCTAATTTAGACATAAAAAGTGCGCGCATGAATATGATCGATGTATTCGTGTTTCGATTGATTAAGTCAAGCAGATCGATCACCCCACGTGCAACGTTCCCATGCTGTAACGATACGTTGACATGAAACAGGTCTTCGTTAATTAACGTGAACTCTATTCACGTGCTTGCTTTAACTAATCAATTTACTCCTCTGTTTCGTCACAGACGAACGTCATTAACTTTGATCATACGCAGTAACGATTAATAAAATGAGGGGAGGGGGCGAAATTATTATAGACATTGTGTTTCAGACCATTTCAATCGTCTGAATTGATTTTTTTTCAAACGACGTATGTACAACACAGATATGCACTTAAAAAGCCTCCGTCGGATTAGTTTCATACAGAAAATGAAAACGAAATTTAAGCCGGGCAAAAAGAATAATGCATATGAAATTATTGATCGAAATTCTTTTATCATATTTTCATCATGTAAGACGGTTTCATGAAAAAAAAACAAGACAACTTAAAAAGAAAGACATTAGCAAATATATTCTATAGGCCATTATATATGAACTATCGAATAAAACGTTACTTTTTGCTGTATATAAACAGCAAAATATATAGGTCGATATATACAAGCTAGCAAAGAAAACGCTACTTTTTGCTGTATATAAACAGCAAAATATATAGGTCGATATATACAAGCTAGCAAAGAAAACGCTACTTTTTGCTTTATATAAACAGCAAAATATATAGGTCGATATATACAAGCTAGCAAAGAAAACGTTACTTTTTGCTGTATATAAACAGCAAAATATATACGTCGATATATACAAGCTAGCAAAGAAAACGCTACTTTTTGCTGTATATAAACAGCAAAATATATAGGTCGATATATACAAGCTAGCAAAGAAACCGCTACTTTTTGCTGTATATAAACAGCAAAATATATAGGTCGATATATACTAGCTAGCAAAGAAAACGCTACTTTTTGCTGTATATAAACAGCAAAATATATAGGTCGATATATACAAGCTAGCAAAGAAAACGCTACTTTTTGCTGTATATAAACAGCAAAATATATAGGTCGATATATACAAGCTAGCAAAGAAAACGCTACTTTTTGCTGTATATAAACAGCAAAATATATAGGTCGATATATATAAGCTAGCAAAGAAAACGCTACTTTTTGCTGTATATAAACAGCAAAATATATAGGTCGATATATACTAGCTAGCAAAGAAAACTCTACTTTTTGCTGTATATAAACAGCAAAATATATAGGTCGATATATACAAGCTAGCAAAGAAAACGCTACTTTTTGCTGTATATAAACAGCAAAATATATAGATCGATATATACAAGCTAGCAAAGAAAACGCTACTTTTTGCTGTATATAAACAGCAAAATATATAGGTCGATATATACAAGCTAGCAAAGAAAACGCTACTTTTTGCTGTATATAAACAGCAAAATATATAGGTCGATATATACAAGCTAGCAAAGAAAACATTACTTTTTGCTGTATATAAACAGCAAAATATATTGATCGATATATACTAGCTAGCAAAGAAAACGTTACTTTTTGCTGTATATAAACAGCAAAATATATAGGTCGATATATACAAGCTAGCAAAGAAAACGCTACTTTTTGCTGTATATAAATAGCAAAATATATAGATCGATATATACAAGCTAGCAAAGAAAACGCTACTATTTGCTGCACATAAATAACCAAATAAAATAGGTCATTATATATGTACTAGCGAATAAAACGCTACTTTTAGCTGTATATAAGAAACCAACTGAAATAGGTCGATATATACAAGCTAGCAAAGAAAGCACTACTTTTTGCTGTATATAAGTAACCAAATGAAATAGGCCATTATATATGAACTGGCGAATAAAACGCTACTTGTAGCTGTATATAAGAAACCAACTGAAATAGGTCGATATATACAAGCTAGCAAAGAAAGCACTACTTTTTGCTGTATATGAGTAACCAAATGAAATAGGCCATTATATATGAACTGGCGAATAAAACGCTACTTGTAGCTGTATATAAGAAACCAACTGAAATAGGTCGATATATAAAAGCGAGCAAAGAAAGTACTACTTTTTGCTGTATTCAAATAACCAAATGAAATAGGTCATTATATATGAACTGGCGAATAAAACGCTACTTTTAGCTTATATAACAGCAAAATTAAATAGGTCGATATATACAAGCAAGCAAAGGAAACGCTACTTTTAGCTGTATTCAAATAACCAAATAAAATGGGTCATTATATATAAACAGGCGACAAAAACGCTACTTCCCAGCTGTATACATATAAAACCAAATAAAATAGGTCATTATATACAATGAATTAGCGTAGGAAATGGTATAAGTTTTAATTTAGTACTTTATTTATTCTAAGCACTATTTAATATTCTAAATATTTAGCTTTGCTTTTGCATTTGGAAACTGATTCCTAATCGAATGGATCTGAACTATATATAACTTGCTATTCATATTATTACCCCATATACATATATATACATATATATATATATATATATATATATATATATATATATATATATATATATATCGTACATGTATTGTATTAGTTTCTGTAAATGTAAATCCGTAGAAACTCAAGTGTATATAAAAATGTATACTTATATATATATATATATATATATATATATATATATATATATATATATATATATATATATATATATATATATATATGTATATATATATATGTATATATGTATATATGTATATATATATATATATATATACGATTCCTTATATAAAAAACATATATAAAAATATATTTATATTAGAGTAAATTCTTGGAAGTTAACTAATATAGTGATAGTGGTAGATTGATTGACTTACTAGACAAAAATCTTTCAACGAAAAAAAAATATTTTTTTTTTTAGTCTTGAAGGTTAAAACAACTTCCGATACTATATATATATATATATATATATATATATATATATATATATATATATATATATAATTATTTATTTAGTAGTCTAAAATATATTCATGGCAAGTAAGCTACAGAGTTACGTTTATATTTCATCCCCGAAGAAAAACATCAGGCTGAATTTCTATTCGGGAATCGAATATGAACGTTTCTGTGTAACTTACCTGCTATGTATATATTTTCATACTACTACTAAGCTCTACTCACGTATTGAGCACTGTTGAAGTAAATACTGTGTATATATATATATATACGTAATATTTTATATTACCTTATAATAGTATATGTTTATATACATGAAATAATATATATATATATATATATATATATATATATATATATATATATATATATATATGTATTATATATATATATATATATACATGAGAAAGGAAGGATGAAGGTAATCCGACGTAATGGGAGATGAAAAAGGAAAAAACAAAAAGGATGTTTTTTTATGTATACATCAACGTTTCGTCTTTATTTGCAAGACTTCTTCAGGATGATAATATAAAGAAAAATGTAATGCAAGTACGTGCACATATTGGGTTGACATGGTGGGTTGATGAGAAGAAAGTAGTAGCCACTACTGGAAGCAGTGGGACCGAATTACGGGCTAGGTGAGGTTGTAGTGAGGCTCTAGCCCGGACCTCGGTCCCACTGCTTCCAGTAGTGGCTACTACTTTCTTCTCATCAACCCACCATGTCAACCCAATATGTGCACGTACTTGCATGACATTTTTCTTTATATTATCATCCTGAAGAAGTCTTGCAAATAAAGACGAAACGTTGATGTATACATAAAAAAACATCCTTTTTGGTTTTTCCTTATTCATCTCCGATATATATATATATATATATATATATATATATATATATATATATATATATATATATATATATATATATATATATATATATATGTAGAGGGGATAAGTAATCGATATATTCCTTGTTGATTGTGTCAATGATTGTTTTCTATTAGTATTTCATTTCCGTCTGAAAGAGATAACGTATGATTCTTTTTGATATTGCAATATCTCGATGATAATCTCTTAATAGTCGTTGTCTGTTTATTAAACCATTTTCCACTGTCTCGTGATGAAGTATCACCATTTTAGAAAATGGTCCACAATTCTGACACAGGAAATTCATCAACTCATCACGACTTCAACAGACAAATAAGATTAATACGAATGACCTATTTCAAATACGCGTAAGGTGACATTTTGTCTGTATATCCCACCATTCTATCATTAGTACAAAGCTGACGCTTGTTTTAGAGGGCTATCAATCGTTCCTTTTCGTCGACAATGTTTTGTTTATATATATATATATATATATATATATATATATATATATATATATATATATATATATATATATATATATATATATATATATGAGAAAGGAAGGATGATGGGTAATCCGGCGAAATGAAAAAGGAAAAATCAAAAAATGTTTTTTTATGTATTCATCAACGTTTCGTCTTTATTTGTAAGACTTCCTCAGGATGATAATTTTAAGAAAAATGTCATGCAAGTACATGAAAATATTGGATTGACATGATGGGTTAATGAGAAGAAGTAGTAGCCACTATTGGGAGCGCAGGAACAAGGTCCGGGCTGAGAGAAATCGGTGGCAGGTAATGAAATTAATGTCACTCACAGCCATCTACATTAATTTCATTCATATATATATATATATATATATATATATATATATATATATATATATATATATATATATATATATATTAGGCAGATTCTTACAATTCAAAACATATAATATCAAATATTCGAATCGTGTTTCAGAAATAAATATTCAAAGTTTCCATTTTATGTACAAGCGTTCTGAAAATCATTTTATTAGCATACATAAATATTACTATACATAAAATGGGCGTTTTAAGTATGTATTTCCAGAACTGGATTCGAATATTTGAAATTATAATTAATATGTGCTGAATTTTTTGAATCTACGATATTAATATATTAAAGCGCTGTCTGCAATAAACCTTTTAATTATTGAGCTTATTTTTTTACTGCGGTATTGAAGCATATCCTGGGAATGTAATAATTTCTATTTTTCACTAAAAGTATATATGGATTAATCTCACCCAGGTTATTCAAGACTGTTTTTTTGGCTTAGCAACTTATAATATAACGAACACTTTCTCTGTCAGGATGTCTGTCTGTCCGCTCTCGATTGTTTTATGGGGGAAGGGTCGGGGTGGGGGGTACAAATTCCCCCCCCCCTATTTTTTTTTCCTTTTTAAACAAAAAAAGTATTCGGAGACAAATTTTTTTTTTCTTTGTCTCACCACCCAAGAACGCAGCAGCCTAGCAAAAATAGACGACCGTTAGGGAGTCTATTTTCGCTAGTCAACTTATATAACGCCTTAACAGATATGATCAAAAGTTCCTGATTCTCGTCTACCCTAATATTTCATCGATTTGCTGGTGTGAGAGAAAACATGGTTCAGCCCTTTTCGCAAATGCATCAGTACACGTGATTCTTTTTTGTCTTTTTGTTTTTTTGCCGCCATTTTGGTTTCTGTGTTTCGTGTCCAAACAATAATTAACTTTCCTTAAAAGACAGTTGTAAGTTTACATTTGTCACGGATGTTGATGCTTATTTATTGCTCGTGTGTGAAGACGCTTAACTGTTTTCTATCCGTCCTATAAAATAGTTCAATGGATCGACGCGCCGCGGTCGGGAAAGCCGTCCGAGAGAGAGAGAGAAATTTAGCCGGCATCGTCCACTTCTTGCCGTTGTGTCCTATAGGTTAATGGGGGACGCGTGTATTGTAATAAAACAAAGACAAAACTGAATACACCTTTCGCGTGGGTGATATACGGCGTAATCACGTTGACACACCGGTTCCCGTTGGATCACAGACGTTAAGCGACGTTGAACTTGGACAGTACTAAAATGGGTGACCATTTTGGGAATACCAGGTGCTGTATGTGCTTTCCGCTTATCTCGGCATTGTTCTTAGTCGTCCACTCAGGAGAGGTGTGGCTGAGGATTGCGCAACCATTGCTTCACAATTACACGCGCAACCGCCCTTACAGAAGGTATCCATTGTCTCTCGAGGCTTAGCGGAGGCCAGTAGATGATGATGATGATGATGATGATGATGATGATGATGATGATGATGCTGATGATGATGATGATCCGGGCAGGATCTGAAAATTGCTGGTAGTTGTAGATAGAAACAGTAAGATGATGATGATGATGATGAGGAGGAGGAGGAGGATGATGAGGATCGCCGCTGCTAGTTGTAGATAGAAACAGTAAGATGATGATGATGATGATGATGATGATGATGATGATGATGATGATGATGATGATGATGATGATGATGATTATGATTATGATGATGATGATGATCCGGGCAGGATCTTAAAATGGCTGGTAGTCGTAGCGGACAGGATCGCCGCTGCTAGTTGTAGATAGAAACAGTATGATGATGATGTTGATGATGATGATGATGATGATGAGGAGGAGGAGGAGGAGGAGGAGTCGACCAATGATTTAACGCCTCAACTTTCTTTCTGTCTGTTCACCTTTTTTTCTCTATTTCATTCTTTGTTTTTATGCATATATCTACATAGGAGAAGGAAGGCCCTAATCTAACATCTGCTTTCATACCCCGATTCAGATATATCGCATTCGCTAGTCTATAGAGCAATAGTGTATTATTCGCCATCTATCGTATGTTATTTTATGCGACGGCCATGTTTGTCGTACGTAAGCGTTACGTATCTATATTAATCTATTCAAATGTATATGTTAATCTCTGTGTGTTATATATATTAATATCTACATCTCTATCGGACTGTTTGTCTGTCCCTCTCTTTTTCCCTCCCTCTACTAATATGCACATATATAGGCAATAATTTAATAAATGTTCCGAATTTGTTTAAAAAATACATTTTACTTCATACGATTGTTTCTATCCACTTTAAGAACATGCATATGTTTTTAAAAGACTTAATCAGTGAAATTTTAGACTTTTACGCAAGCCAATGAGAATTCTTTGAAAAAAAAAGATACCACGAAGTTAAATATACATCGTTAATTTGGAATGTGTTAACTGTAACACGATGTAAATACATCAATGAAATACCTACATGAGACTTATTCATTGAGGAATCGTAACATTTTGTTTGTATTTCGAAATATGAGGTGGGTAATCTACTATCGATTATTTACACGAAAAATTACTACATTGCGACGTTGTTTAAAGCTATACAATTTTAAATAAACAATATTTCTTAACATTTTATATAAAATATTGTCTATGAATTAGCTCTCAATATATTCATATTAATAATATATTAATTTATTAATAGTGTTATCTATATATAATACGATAGCGTATGTGTTCGTGTATCACTCTTACATCTGGTTCCACTGGACTTAATAAGTGATTGCTTAATCATATTATCCGCGCAAACAATAGCATCAACGAAAAACAGCTTAAAAAATAGCACACTGTATACTGTTAGAAATAAATTTATAAATATTAAAACATGTCGATATATATATACACCATAATATATATATATATATATATATATATATATATATATATATATACACATGTATATATACATATATACAAATATTTATATATACAATCACACATATATATGCATAATGCACATATGTTGTATTGTACGTGGCTTTATTAAATGACAACACAGTATCTTGGGAAAATATAATATGTATATTTATTTGTCCGTAACGATGAGAGTGGTGACGATGAGGGTGGTGGTCGGAGAGGCTTGTGCACATGGAATCAGACGGTTGCTTCTCTCCGAGGTTCGATCGTCAACTCTTCTTTCGATTTTTGGTTGGAATTATATAACAATTTTGTGGCCACCTCGACGACCTCCGAGGTTGCACCCGGTGACAGCTTGCACTCATTTGACAATTCAAAAAATCTGTCTATCTTTCCTGGCATGACACACCCGCACCTGGCAATATGATCTTTAACCTTTCCGACATCTCTGTTTTCTTCTGACATCACTGTTGAAGTGATTCTTGCAGGTGCATCCTTTTATTTGGTCGGAAGAAACTTCTCTTTTGACAATCGATCATATTGTTTTCTTCTGTGCAGGTGTTTGTCTGGTTGTGAGTTTTTTGTTTTATTTTCAAATAACTTTTTGGTCATCCGGCAATTATCTTATCAACTGACAATCGCCAGGTGCATCTGTTTTCAACAACCTTCACCGTGCACCGACTCGGATATGTAACATTCCTCACTATCCTATTTTTTCAAAATGTTCACCTGTGAACATTTTTAACTGCATCTCTCTCCCTACCACTCACCGACACATCGTCATCACCGTATAATGTACAATGATAACTAACAACAAACACAACAACAATAAACAAAATAATTTTCACAGTTGCATGTCCTATGATGGAACTTGATTAAAACAAACAAACAAACAAAATAGAATAAAATAAAAAATAAAATAAAATAGGCAAGTTTATCAACAGTTCTTTCAGTCTTTTAATTTCCTCCTCACGTGCAAGAGGGAAAATTAAAAGTAATTTTGGTTTCCAGTTCAGAAAGTTCGTTATTCTCAAGGTACATGTAGACATCCCGATGCATGACCATCCGATCAATTGGCGGTAACCATGCCTCATTTTTTTAAAACTGACATCCGGTAAATGACATTCAAATACACCACGTGTGTTTCTGCTCTAGTCTAATTCTTAAGTAATTTTAACTCTTAATTTCAAACATACTATGTTTGATTATAGGAAGTTGCTATTATATGCAACACATGTCGTTCACAGTCTGACCAAAAGAGAAAGAAAAAAAACATAGGCGTTTACTTCATCTTACAGCATATCCGCTAGCAGGTCCACACGACTTTTCAATTGCTCCTTCTTTACTTTTCGAGCATTGGCACTAGCATCTGTTACAGGGTGACGATGAGGATGGTGGCCACCTCCGTGAGTTGTCTGTAACAAAAGACCTTTCTCACCCGCTTCATAAGACAACAATCTTTTCATTTTCATTACTTTTTATTCGGCGTCAGTTTCTATTGCCCGTGGAGATGTTTTGCTATCGTTGTGAGAGAGAGAGAGATTTACGAATATCGTGGTTAATTCTTAGCTAGCTTATTGTCTAATCAGTCCTTTGTTATTTGAGGAGACAGGGGGAGAAGGACATCTTGTACGCCAGTATTCTTTCTTAGGGAAAAACATTTCCCGTTCTGACTTGGCTACATCTTAATTCCTTCGTCCGACTTCTGCGCCTCCTAAGTCCGAACTCTCGCTATCAAATCTCGCGATCAACACGCAGGTGTGATGTCAACTTTCTGACCTCTCGTAACCCTAAGGTTACTCAACGTCGACGCGCACCGTGGGAAAACACATCGAACCAAACCGCACGGAATGACTCCGCCACAATTCGCGTAAGTCAAACCCGTCTCAAACAGATGTGTCCAAGCCATTATCTAACACATATATGTATGTGTGCGTGCATGTGTGTGATGCATAGCTCTTTCATAATTAATAAATAGAGAACTGCAAAGTGGCGGTCCATGTTTATATAAAACCATGGTCGATATCATTTATCAACAGCGCCTATTCCGGTCTTTAGTTCGACCCCTAGCTTGTGATGGGTACTAGTTTAACGACACTGAAGAGCTTTGATACAGCAAAAGAGTATTCTATGGATGACTATATATATATATATATATATATATATATATATATATATATATATATATATATATACATGCATATGCATATATAAATGGAAAATAAAGATATGAAATATATATTTAGAATATAATCTATCATGAAGAGTTAATGCTCGATATACGAGAAAGAACAATAATATAAATTAATAAGTGATGAAGATAAAAATTGTGTAGAATACAATATCTATTAAATCATCAATTGTTTAAAACAAAGGTTTTATATAAGGGAATTATTTTATTATTCCTTCCTTAAACCATGTCTTTTCAAAGATGTAATCTTATCGTAAGAGGAGCTTCGACAAATAAAAGTTAATATAATGTCAGCTTCTAAAATGGTATCAAAATTTAAAAGAATACAAGAGAATGTGCAGGATGTAGGCAAGAATCCACCATTGAAGATGCATGAAGAGTTTTTCTTTGTAGAACCAAGGCTTTATAATCTAGTCTCCCCTACTATTTAATTTATAGCTGGAGGGAGTATATGAAAATTCACAACTTTCCCAGGAGTATTAGTGAAAGTTATATAGAAGCACACGCAAGACTAGAAACGGCACGCTGAGTCTACCAGTACATTACGTCACTTCCAATTACACATATATATATATATATATATATATATATATATATATATATATATATATATATTAGTATTTCATGTATCCACATAAAATTTTATGAGATATAATTTTTTATGTATCAATTTTCAGTATTTACTTCAACAGTGCTCGATGCGTAAGTAGAGCTAGGTAGTAAGATATGAAAATATATTTATGGCAATTAAGCTACACAAAGGCTCCCTCGTTTCATCCTCGGAGGGAATCTTCAGGCTAAAATGCATGAAGTTAAAAGCTGGGTCTTTTTATATACACGGCTGGCTAGTTAACCAATCAGATTCTGTGTTGTTCTCCCAGTCAATCGTTGGGCTTCCCACGAACAAAGGTGTGGTTAGTGCTACTTCCTTCCTATATCCTGTTCTATTGTTCTTTTTTTTCTATAGGTTGACCTATATCTTGTTTTCTTTTTTTCTCAATATAATAGGTGAATTGATTTTATTTTATTTTTACACGTGCTTCCTTGTATTTCTATTTTAGGTTTTTATTTTTAAATTGTTAAGTTTTTGTTTAGTTTAGTTTTTGTTTATTCATTTATTTATCGATAGCCTAAGGTAAATTTATTTCTGTGTAGGCAGCTGTTTGCTATCTCATTTCTACAATTTAATAGATTTCGAGCGTCTTTAGAATTTAAGATTTCAAAATTTTCATTCAGACATAATCTACACGGGTCGTCTAACTTTCTACATGTACTGGCCTGTCGTGTTATTTTCCATTCAATTATTGGTGAGCGTCCATTGTCTTTGAGCTCCCAATAGTGGGTTGCTAGTGCTGTTTTGATTCGACGTTCTCTGTTTTTAAATGTGATTTTGTGGTCATAATATTTAGTTTTAAAATCTAGGGAGGTCATTACCACGTAGTACTTCTTGTTATTCGGTCTTTCCTTGGCAAATATAGTGGCTTGGTATACAATACTTTTGGTAAGGCATTTATTTTGTAGTGGACAAAGTGTACGAGTTATGCAGTTACATCTTTTCTCTTCATTGCTAACTTTTTCATTTCTATTCGGGTGGTTACTATTAGTGTTTTGCTTATTTCTATTTGTATTGTTTATATTTTTGTTTTTCTTAGTGTTATTTTTGTTATATTTCTAACTTTTTTATGTAATTTGTTATTTTTTCTTCCTCTCTGCTGTTCTCTTTTAATATTTTGTTATTGTGTGTCTTAATTATTATTTCTAGGTTTTCGCAGCAGCTGTAGGATAGTTTTAGGTTACAATCCAAACGCCAGATCACTTTCGACCGTGACCACAGTTGTTGGATATTATCTCGTGTAAATGATGTCGATTTTTGTTGTTGTTTTTTTTTTTGTTTCATTTGTTTGAAAATTTATGATACTGTAAATGAAGTGAACTCAATTTTTTTATGTGAAAGAATTGCATTAAGTTAAAAGGAACCCATGAAAATAAGATCTTCAAATTTGAACATGAAATTTGTTGTGTTGATGTTTCAGTTGTTTATGGGGACGTTAAATGAAGTGCTGCTTTCGACTCTGTTATTAACAAAAGCAAAATAGAATAAGGAATGAAGAAATTATTTTTATTTTCGAAATTGACATATTGACGCCATCTTGTTTTTATTTACGGCAACCGAATTGCCGCGTTATTGTCAACACATTGTCGAACGCGTTCACGAAAATTGCCCATAACTCGACGCGTTATTTCATGTTGAATGGCAGTAACTGCTTGTTTTAAACGTCAACATATGTCAGATTATAATATATATATATATATATATATAATCTAAAAGAAATTTATGTATATTTCAAATCGATTCATATGAGCATCAATTTCTATGGCAAAATAAAGTTCAATATTTAATATTTAAACCATTAAATAGTTATTTTAAAAATTGCAAAACATTGCAATAGAGTTATAAATAAATTCTTTTAATTTCTTCTAGAAACATGTGTAAGATTTCTTAGTTTCAGAATTGACATTAAATCACAGTATGATAGAACTTTGATCTGTCATAACATATATATATATATATATATATATATATATATATATATATATATATATATATATATATATATATAATTATATATAAATCAATATTATTTTAAATATATATAGACATGTGTTTAATGCCAAACCTGCAATCATCAGTATGGGATGAGATAATCTCTTCTGGTCACACGGTTCGAACCCCGATACGAAAGTCATGTTTGATTCAGTAGCCGTGACGCGTAGGGCAGTAAATTAACGTCTAAATAACAAATACGGCGGCTATCTTGTAAGCTATCGAGAGCTCTCTATAGATGGGGCCCAGAGTTATGCATTGCGCTGAATGACGGCTTGTTGTCAACTTTACTTAAAGTGTTCTATCATGCAAGATCTTTGAATAATTATCTATAAATAAATTTTCGGAATAAACCCATATACACATGTGGTTCATGCCAAACCTTCAATCATAAGTATGGCAGGAGACAATCCCTTCTGGTCACACGGTTTGAACACCTATACGAAAGTTATGTTTTACTAAGTAGCCGGAGACGTACCAATGCTCGAACACGCATTGTCTAGAAATGGGGAAGTAAATTAACGTCTAAATAGCAAATACGGCTATATATATATTATATATATATATATATTATATATATTATATATATATTATATATATATTATATATATATGTATATATATGTATATATATGTATGTATATATATGTATATATATGTATATATATATATGTATATATATATGTATATATATGTATATATATGTATATATATATATGTATATGTATATATATGTATATATATATGTATATATATATATGTATATATATGTATGTATATATATGTATATATATATGTATACATATATGTATATATACATATATGTATATATATATATATA
Organism: Sepiola atlantica; assembly: GCA_963556195.1. Taxonomy (NCBI): domain Eukaryota; kingdom Metazoa; phylum Mollusca; class Cephalopoda; order Sepiida; family Sepiolidae; genus Sepiola; species Sepiola atlantica. Next base: position 47,899,905 of record OY744545.1, read on the forward strand.
CATATATGTATATATATGTATACATATATGTACATATATATATGTATACATATGTATATACATATATATATATATATATATAATATGAAGGTTTATAACTAAAAGATAACTTTTAGAGAATTAGACCTATTGTGAGATTAGGAAAGCTCAATATACTGGATAGAGCAAAAATAAGGTAAGTCAATGAAAAATAGTTAGACCTGTAAATGGAAACAGATCAATGTCTTCAGTTGTTCAGAACAAGGAGCATTTAGTGAATAAAAATATTTATTCTTCTTCTCTTTCAATTGCATTCCTTAAGCACGGTTTTTCAGAAATTAAAATCTTATCATCAGAGGAAGTAGAGATTGATAAGTTGACAGATAAGAACAGTATATTTTCTAAAATTTGGAAAAAGGTTTTTTTTAAAGTTCTTTTTAAAAAGTTTTTAGAAGTTCAAACGGGTGTGTTTCAATGCAAATGAAAGTCACCAAATACGGAGATCCAAGTTGTATGGGGTTCAAATGTAATTGGTAAATCCAGAAGAATCTGCATGAAAATCCAACGGCTAAGATTCCACCCAAGTCCTTAGTCCTTAGAGGGGGGATCAGACAAAATTAGCCATATTCAGAAAACGCATTTTTTCCTGTTTTCAAGTAAACAGATCCAAAGGCAAAAAGCAACGAACCAAAACTCAATGAAAAATGGTAATCCGAATTGTTGTAAAGTGTGAAACTTACTTGGAATTGTGGGATATGTAGGGGAGGTAAGAGAAAGAAAAAAGTGGAAATAGCAAAGGAGGTGGGGGTTAG
>OY744545.1:47905695-47920695 GCA_963556195.1 Sepiola atlantica
TTAATGACGCCATCTTGTTTTCTCTTCCGTCCAAACGATAATTTACTTTGTTTCCCAGCCAATTGCAATTTAACATTTGTCACAGATGTTGGCGTATATTTATTGCTTGTGTATGGAAATGCGTCCTTTTTTTACGAATAGTTCAATAAATATCGCTGAAGTCGTTAAAGCCGTTTGTGAACAAGAGATTCATTTAGTAGACATTTTTTTGTTGTTGTCGTTGCTAAGTCTGATGGGTTAATGGATGGCAGATCTTTATCTAATATATAAAGTAGAGACGTTTTTTCCCCTGTACCTTCTCGGAGAATAGGAAAATAACCACATGCATCACGGGCTACTGAACTCACAATTACATTGCACTTATTCACTCGAGCGTGTTTTAGTATATCTCTTATTCTTCTTTCCAAACAAACACTGAATATTACATTCGGCCCGGCCGCCACGACTCTCCGAAATACCAACTCCATATAGGTGGTAGTAAAAACTTTTCTCCCTAACAATTCTGTACTGTGACTACACTCATCGACACCGGGTACTAATAAACACAGTATAATTTTCATAAAGCACCCATTGTTATTTCGTATTTGTCTGGCATTATTTTACTACATAATATAAAGCAATACGCAAACAAATAATGACCGCTCCCGTTGAATCCGCTGATATTCCGCGAATATCAGATTACGTTTTTCCTATTTCTAACTATGATTTCCACATTTACATTCATTCCGGAATCAAGCGAATGACATTAACGAACACAGTACCTGCAGCATTCATTCTACAAACATGACGGCTAAAATCCTTCATTAAATCGACTTCCCACTTAATTCAATAGCCGCCAAGATGCTGTTAGAACCCGACACATTTATATTTTCAAAATCATATACTTAAAGGTATATGATTCCCAAATAAATTACCTAAACCGTGTCATTACTGAACTTAAATTTGCGTCGCCAGAAGCTGCCAGTAAACAAGCTTAGCTTAACTCGCCTATTTTCACATGTATATTTCAACTTGTAACTGTGGCGCGATGGTTAAGAAGGGAGGTTTCATTTTCGCCATTATCGCCAGTATCGGCGTCGATGCCATTCTGCTTTCTTTTTCTTTTCTTTTTTTTATAATTTAAAACGTTCACCAACACGGTAGAGCGGGGGGGGAGAACAATAGGCGGTTTCTTTTTTATGCAATAGGTAGTACTTTCTCCCGTGCAACGCCGGGCGACGGGTACCGCTAGTAAATAAAATAAAACAAACTGAATGCCTCTATCGAAGCTGCTAAGATTCACAAGCTTATCAGTCTATGTGCAATTAACTTTCTTTGTGCTTTTTTTTGTCTCTCTCTTAGTTGTTTTATTTAACTTCAGTGGAGGTTCTCAAAAATCAAGGGCCACTTCCTGGGGCTAACACTTTATCTCTATATGAGATACATAGATATTTGAATATTCCATTAAAGTTCTCTTTTACCTGCCAAACATTGAGTTAGTAAAGAAGTGAAGAGCATTAATTTTCCTCCCCTCAATTGACCAGTTAACTATGTTATAGTGTATCTTTCTTGTGGTCTCTTGGTCTTACCGGATTCCAGGATAAGGATTCATCTAGTCTGGTGGAGTATCTAGCTAAGTTCTGTTACTTGAGGTAACATTACTAGAAGGTGCACAATTCCTCGTATGAGCCAGTGTATAGCCGTGTCAAAGGGGATCTTATTTCGGCTTCGAATACTATGTCACTTTGAATATTTGGCCATGGTTTACCTGTAGGGTGAAGTATCCTCATGTCAGGTTGTCCTGATAAACACTTGCACAGAGAGACAAAAGACAATCAAGGATGGTGTTTAGTAAGTATTTCGTATCTAGGTATGTACATAGTAATAGTAGGTGCTCTGACACGTGATTGGTTTATTCGAAAACCGGTACCGTTCAGTCTTTGTTTCGGAATTTTTTAGATAAGGATTGATAATTTGTCTTATTTGGATTATTCGGACTACTGTTTTCATCTTGGATTTTATTCTCACAACGTTTTGGCCGATGTAAATCCTGACCCTCATAAGGTACGTCTTGTCGATCTCAGGAATCATTATATCGAACTACTGTTCTCATCTTGGACGTTATTCTCAAAACGTTTCGGCCGATCTAACCTTCGACCTTCTCTAGATGCGGCTCGTCAAATTTGAGAATCTTTATGTCGAACTCGGGAATCTGTACGGAATTTCGAACGGAACACTTTATTTAATCTACGAGGGTATCGTGATCTCGTTTTATCAGCCATGATCAGGTAGAAGTCTTACGTAATTCGTAATTGTATCCTTAGTATCTGAGAATTGAACCTGCAACCCCCAGAAGACTGTCACTGAGAACTGGTTACCACTTAGTACTTATAGCCGTTGCGCCACAAAATGAATTTTACGAGCCTTAACTATATTCTTGTTTTAGATGCGTAGTCTAACTACTTATTAGTATATATTATTAAATGTGGATTCTATGAAGGGTTCTGTTCGAAATTTCGGCCAAATTTCCGAGTCCTACATAAAGATTCCCAAATTTTACGAGCCGCACCTAAAGAAGGTCGAAGGTTACATCGGCCGAAACGTTGTGAGAATAACATCCAAGATGATAACAGTAGTCCGAATAATAAACATAATATAAACTCTCAGCTTTTGTTAAGTAAGGTATTCTTCTATGAAAAGGGGACCTGTGAACCTACACCCTTATCGGTTGTAATATTCATATATTGCATTTGCTTGTAATATGCATATATTGCAGTTGCTTGTAATATGCATATATTGCAGTTGCTTGTAATATGCATATATTGCAGTTGCTTGTAATATGCATATATTGCATTTGCTTGTTATATGCATATATTGCAGTTGCTTGTAATATGCATATATTGCAGTTGCTTGTAATATGCATATATTACAGTTGCTTGTAATATGCATATATTGCAGTTGCTTGTAATATGCACATATTACAGTTGCTTGTAATATGAACATATTGCATTTGCTTGTAATATGCATATATTGCATTTGCTTGTAATATGCACATATTGCATTTGCTTGTAATATGCACATATTACAGTTGCTTGTAATATGCATATATTGCAGTTGCTTATAATATGCATATATTGCATTTGCTTGTAATATGCATATATTGCAGTTGCTTGTAATATGCATATAGTGCAGTTGTTTGTAATATGCATATATTGCAGTTGCTTGTAATATGCATATGTTGCAGTTGCTTGTAATATGCACATATTGCATTTGCTTGTAATATGCACATATTACAGTTGCTTGTAATATGCACATATTGCAGTTGCTTGTAATATGCACATATTGCAGTTGCTTGTAATATGCATATATTGCATTTGCTTGTAATATGCATATATTGCAGTTGCTTGTAATATGCATATATTGCAGTTGCTTGTTATATGCATATATTGCAGTTGCTTGTAATATGCATATATTGCATTTGCTTGTAATATGCATATATTGCATTTGCTTGTAATATGCATATATTGCAGTTGCTTGTAATATGCATATATTGCAGTTGCTTGTTATATGCATATATTGCAGTTGCTTGTAATATGCATATATTGCATTTGCTTGTAATATGCATATATTGCAGTTGCTTGTAATATGCATATATTGCAGTTGCTTGTAATATGCAAATCTTCTCTAAAACCATGACATTACCCGACACCAAAATCACAGAGCCTCCCCCTCCCCTCCTCTTTCCCCCACCCCTCCACTTCGTCACTAACAGCCATCCACATTATTTCCGTTCACCCCCACCCCTCCACTTTTATTTTATTCAGAACCATCCTCATTAATTTAATTCCATGCTACTGACTTCACTAAGCCTGGACCCCGGGCCTGCGCACCCAGTAGTGGCTACTACTTTTTCTCATCAACCCATCATGTCAACCAAATATTTTCACGTACTTGCATGACATATTTTTAAATTATCATCGTGAGGAAGTCTTACAAATAAAGACGAAACGTTGCATAATATATAAAAAACATCCTTATATATATATATATATATATATATATATATATATATATATATATATATATATATATATATATATATATTAAAGAAAGAAAGATGAAGATAAAAAATTGTACAAAATTACATAAAGTTACATAAATTAATACAAATTTTGTTACATCGAAAGTTTAGTGAGGTCGAAGTTTTTGAAGAAGGTATGCAATTGGTTAATAGTTTTATTGTAAATTCTAGGTCTATCTTTAGAGACGAATAGGGCATCATCCCTGTACAACCCCCCTTGCAAGTTCTTAAATCTCACTCTGAGTTGATGCAAGAGGAAGAGGTCTACTAAGTCAGTAACTTGGGCTGAGTCCGATGCTCCCATAACGATGTCGTAATTATTAGGGGTATCTTTCCTGGTCCAGTATTTGTCGTCAAAATAGAGTATGGATCTTCTAGCTAGTAGTATTAATTTGATTTCTATGTCGGTGAGGTCAGAGTTATTTTTAGCTAATATTAGTGCCTTATTAAAGAGGATTGGGGATATTGATTGGTAATAGTTATTTATATCAAAGGTGATAAAGTTCAATTTGGATTTATCTTTAAGGTTAAGGAACCAATCTATTACAACGTTAGATGATTGCCATAGTGAGAAGAATAATTTCTTCTTAATGTCTGGGATAATTCTGTCTAAGATTTTTTGCTAATTATTCCTATGTCTGATTTAGAAGGGCAGATAAGTCTAATTGAGGGGTTATCATGGAAATCTATTTTATGGTCTTTAAGAGAGAATCTAGGAGTGGTCGGGGTGACTATTTCAGCGTGGTTTGTGATGTTCAATGAAGTTAATAGAGATTTAGCCTCTGCGTTTATATTGGTTAAAGTTTGGGGTGCGGTTTTGTACGATTTATTTAGTTCTTTATATATTAAATTTCTGTAGGAGGTGTAATCTAGTTTGTAATAGTTTTTTGTTTTGTCCGCTGGGACGATTATGCTAGGTTGCGTCTTGACTTTTTTTACAAACTTATTTATTTTCTTTGCAATTGGGTGGGATATATTATTATGTTTTTTGAATTTGATTTTCTTAATTAGGTTGAATAAGGCGCTTTCGAAATTATCTAAATTGTCATTTTGCCTGGGGAATGATAAAATTTTTAAGCCGTAATGAGCTGCGGCTATTCTTTTCTTTTTTTCTTCTTTTGCTCTCTATATGAGTTCAATGGGAGGTTGTGTTCCGTTTGGGGCATATTTTTTTTCGGTAGAGCTGTCATGTGTCGATTTTCTTGCGTTCAGGTCGTAATGGAAGGCTTTCCATCTCACGTTTATCATGAAAGTTCTCACTGCCTGGATGAGTTTGTTCCTATCTATACCATAACGTCCCTTTCGTCTTCGAAAATGACTTCGCAATACTGCTAATTTTTTTAATTCTCGGCCATTTATTTCTTCATCTCCAACCTTTTTTGTTTTTTATTCTTCAAATTTTCAAAGTGAAATGGAACTAGGTAATATTTAATTGTTATAAATACCATATTACCAGATTTTATCCTCTGACGAAAAGAGTTTTATCTTTGAAAAACCATGATTTAAGGATTAATGTAACTCCTTGCATCTGAACTTTCGATGTAATAAAATTTGTATTAATTTATGTAACTTAATGTAATTTTGTACAATTTTTTATCTTCATCTTTCTTTCTTTAAAATTGATTGCTCTACTCAACGTATTGAGCTTTATTTTATCGAGATAGATCACTCTACGATATTTCACTTATCGTTAATTCTATTATCATTAGTATATATATATATATATATATATATATATATATATATATATATATATATATATATATATATATATTCACTCTTGCTAGATCTTATATTGCGTCATCACTAGCATTTTTACGGCACAATCATAATGTGTTTTTTTTATATTTCCCTAGCCTGAAGCGTTCATATTTTTTTACAAAATAGTTTTGATGCAAGAAACCGTGACACCCACGTAGCAATTTTATTGGTTGATATCCAACAGCTTTTTTCAAAGGGAACGCAGTTAAACATGTTCTTAAAGAAGGTCTTCGTTCCGATCATTCGATTATCAGGCCAATAAACTACTTGCGTCATCCGCAAGAAAGAGGGGCGCTGTCATTTTGTTGAGATTTCATGAAGCTATTAAAGTAATGTAGAGACAGAGCAGGCTTTGTCTCAGTCTGATCAAACCAAACATATATGTACTTAAATATGTGATATATATTTCAAAATGGTACAACATAATACAACAGCGTACACGTGCAAAAACAAAAAAAAAGATTTAAACGATGAGTTTCTTTGTTTGTGTTTTTACATTAAAGGTAACCGCTTATCAAAGCCCAAAGGCCACTCGAGGATAAGGGTTAAGGAGTTTGACTCGAAAATAGGTATTAATGAGTTTGACTGGATGATGGTGAGACAAAATCGCGTTCACCGGCACGATGGTTGTAGTAGGTCAGATATTCATTATTTACGGGGACGGTTCAACAAGAACTTGAAGACGACCATATTGTAGTCGGTAGTGTAGCAGAGTCTCGGCACTGTGTTCCACAGGCGGACAGTTCTAGTAAACGTAAACATATAATCAACGTAAAGAGCAAATTACTGACAGCTTGTATAAATAAGAAAGAAATTAAATACGCAAAATCGAAACCAACTAGCGAAATACCCGAAACTCCTATAATATATAATCTGATTCTAGAAAAATCATTACATAAAACTTACCTCTAAAGATACCCCTACATATATCCTAAATTCCCTTAATATACCGAACGAAAAAACATAATTTCTCAACCCACTTTATAATTTTCCAATAAACTTGATCACATAATACATTCCCTACAAGTCTAGAATAACATCCTTGTGTCTATTTAGAGAATTATTTTAGATAGATAATTATTCTTTATTAAGTTTTCTTATTTTATACTATATATTAGAGTTTACCGTAAAATGTACTAACCGTTATTTACTTAGTTATTCTATTTGTCATTTTTATATTAATTAAATTATGCAGCTAGGTTGAATATTCATTCATGTGTTTATATATGCAGTTATTTATTTATCTATACTAATATTAAATACCTGCAATTTAAATTATCGTAATATAAGTCAAACTTGTAACGACCAATATTATTTTATTGGGTGTCTATTTAAAGCCTATGTATCCTATATACCGAATAGAATGCTATGAATAACATTTTATATTTTATACTTTTTATTATTTATCATGTATTTTCATATATGTATGTGTGTCTGTATATGTATGTATAAATATATGTATATATGCATATATATATATATGCTTATGTATATGTATATATGCATATAAATATATACGTATATATGCATATATATATATGCATATATATATATATGCAGATATATGGGGTAAGGTACACGATAATTCATGAAAATGAAGTGTCGTGATGGACAAAATGTGTGAAAAAATGACAGACGGAAAACAAGTCAAAGTGCAGGAGAAAACAAAAACAAGAGATTTTTTGATCGGTTTCGTTCGTGGAGAACGTCTTCAGAAATTGAAGAATACAGAAATAATTTTATTTTATATTGAAGGCACACACATGGGATGAGGGAAAAAATGATCTGATTGGATCATATGAGAAGACATTAAGTGATGTTGGGACATAGTAAGTAGGTGAAACATTTTTCTAAGGCGGTGGGGGAGGGGGAAAAAGCCGGCTGAGAATCAAACCACGGTGAGCAAAAGGGTGGGCATGAAATTGATACACTGGATGTATATATGCGTATATATATATATATATATATATATATATATATATATATATAAATATATATATATGTATGTATTTATGCATATATATATGTATATATGCATATTTATATATATTGTGTGTATTTAGGCAGTATATTTTCATTTAGGCAAACATTATTAAATAACTCCGTGTTATTTAATAATGTTTGCCTAAATATATATATATATATGTATATGCATATATACATATGTATATATGCATATATATACATATATATATATATATATATGATTATATATATACGTATATATATGTATATATGCATATATATATACATATATATATACATATATATATATATATATGTGTGTGTGTGTGTGGATATAAATTTATATTATTATAACATAGCCCTACTATGTCTAGTTTCTACGACTATATATTTGCCATGAGTAACAGCAGAGATAAAAGTTGGTTGATGTAAATCGAGTGACTGGTTAAGCGGTAAATGGCATGCTCTTAAATCTTTTAAACAATGAACTCTCGAAGATTATAAACATCAGCTGTTTACAATATTTTATTTTAAAACTATATCATATCTACCATTCTCTTTTCCTTTCCCCATACATTTTCTCTCGTTTCCTCTCTTTTTTTGATTTTTCTCCCTCTTCTTCATTTCCATTCTCTTTTCTCTTCCCGATATTTAAAAGAAACTTAAACATCACTAAAACACCTAAACTTTTGGTTAAATAATCTAAATTTCAATAAAAGCGATGTTTCTATTTTGCTGTTTTATCACTTGTATTGCAATAAAATGATAAATTTATAACCCTGAATGTAAAAGGACTGAAGCTGAATATTCCATGTTAATTTGTAAGAGTGTAAACAAGAGAATGGTGCTGCAGAGATAGCGAGAAATATATGCGTCATATATGGCCAAGGTTTCATAACAGATCGACGAGTAAGAAATTGGTTTACAAAGTTTCGTTCCTGATATTTGAACTTGGGAGTCAACTATATGACCCTTAATATGCAAGAACTGAAGCTACATATTCGAAATGTTATGTTGTGGGCCCTTAAACAAGACAATGGTCTTGCAGAAACAGCTAGGGAAATATGCAGCATATATGGCCAAGATATGATAAAAGATCGACAAGTAAGAAATTGGTTTACAAAGTTTTGTTCCAGAGATTTCTAGCTTGAAAGATAGGCCTGTACCTGTACCTGTGCCTGTGCCTGTGGCTTGGCCTAGGCTTGGGCCTGGGCCTGGGCCTGGCGTTTATCGAACATCCATTAAGACGTTTTAAACGCGTTAGTGGAGAATGATACTCTTCTAAACACTCGCAGAATTGGCAGAATAACTCAGTACTTAAAAGCCCACTATGCAGGACCGGCAGGACAGTTATAAAAGTGTGGGGGAGCTCTCCTAAAAAGTGGGGGGGGCGATTAAACACATGCATATATAACTTTATTATTGATGACCGTAAAGTGGGGGGGGGCAAGTAAAAAGTGGGGGGGCTTGAGCCCCCTGTCCCCCCTGTGCCGCCGTCCATGCACTATGTGCCGCTACTTAGAAAAGGTGGATAAGCTTAGCAGACTAGGCGTCTGGGTTCGTCGTTCCTTAAGTGGGAAAAATAAGGCAGGTCGTCTTTCCATCGGAACAAGTCATCTTTCTAGACAACGAATTGAGCCCTTTCTTGGTCGTGTTATAACAGGTGATGAATAAGGGGTTTCCTATGAGAATATCCAACGCAAAGGGCAGTATTATACCAGAAGAGGGCGTCTTATACAAAAAGAGTATTGCCTCAGGAGTAAGGTACATTCGGAGGCGTAGAATGATGCAACTATTTTTCCAGCAACCTTAGAAATAGATTTGATGTAAGTCTTCCATGTCAGATCTGGAATTAAGATCGGTCAAAGAAATTCATTTAAGCAGGGAACTCCTTCAAGGAGAGAGTCATTCATTTCCCACTTGTATATAAAGAGTTTGAATGTAAAACGCGATAAACGCCATTTTCAAAATCACGAAACTGTCCCTACAAAAAGTGTTGCATTTAAACACTCGACGACACCCCACAACTATGTGTTGCATAATATGATACCGAAATAATTTCTTTTTGATTTCAATTAAAATCTACTTTCATTCGAAGTCTACATTTAATATATTCGTGTTTTTATTGTTTAAAATCTCAATTTAAACGAATTGGATTTATCGCGTTTTGCGTTCGAACTCTTCATCGTGTTGGTACGATTAATCTTAGTCAAAATCGGGAATCGGAAAAATCGGTATTGTTTGGATATCGGAAGCGAAAATATGTGTACCTATTTTCCGATGCCAAAAAAAAAGATTTTTTTAAATTTTATTTTGTTTATTTTATTTTAAACAAAATTTTCCATTGCTTGTACTAATGATAAAATGATAAATATTTATTGATTTTTTAACTACCAGTAAAACTAAAATCTAAAGTCGATATAATCTAAGGTCGATAAAGGTGAATCGCCACGACCCACTTCAGAACCTAAGATCCGTGGGAGAAAAATGTTACCGTGCGTTTGATGGGATAACCGTGTCACTATCCATAATGAGTTTTTAGGCCGCAACCAACCACTAAATGCAACCTTGTATGTTGAGCAATTGTAGCATGTGAACGCCCGGTACTTATAAAGAGGAAAAAGGCTGTCCTCCTCCTCCTCCTCCTCCTCCTCCTCCTCCTCCTCCTCCTTGACAACACAAGAACACACGCTGCTAAAGTGACGCATGGAAAAAGAATTACAACTTGGCTGCTCTGTTCTACCCCATCCACCATATTCGCCTGACCTCGCCTCGACAGATTTCAAACTCTTTATATATTTACAGAATGCACTTCAAAAAAGAAAACTCACCGAAGACAAACAGGCGAAAGAGCACATCCTAAGCTTGTTTGAATTAAAAGCATATTTATTTTATTCGGATGACATTAAAAGTTAATTGGTATATGGAAAGAAAGGTCCTTGAAAATAATGGTGAATATACAATTGACGAACATTTGTTAATTCGGTTTGTATTATAAATTGAATTAAAGATAATGAAACGGAAATTATTTATTAAACGACCTAATATGTGTGTGTGTGTGTATGTTTGTGTGTGTATGTTTGTGTGTGTGTGTGTGTGTGAAAGAGAGTTAAAATGGAAAAGCGGAAGACCTAAAACTCAACGTTTCGCCCAACTGTTGTGTAGGCTTTTTCAAGGAGAAAAACTCAAAGTGGCAAAAGACGTTTTTAACTCATACTGTCGGATTTATTTTATCCTTTTATTGTAATATATATATATATATATATATATATATATATATATATATATATATATAGAGAGAGAGAGAGAGAGAGAGAGAGAGAGAGAGAGAGAGAGAGATAGGTAGGTAGGTAGGTAGATAGATAGATAGATTAAATCTTTAGTCATATATTATATATATATATATATATATATATATATATATATATATATATATATATATATATATAAGTTTGTTTTTTATTAAAGGCTGAAATATTGTTTAAAAGAGGAGAGGCTTCAGAAACGCTAATAATTAAATACCCAAACACAAAACAATGGTTACTGGATATTTTTAGTTTCCGAATGAAGGTTAACATTTAGATCAACAGGTTTATTTTCTCTTTCCTTGCGAGTAAAACCTCATGGGGTTTATCAAAGTCGTCTTCCTGTCGCAAAGTAATTATTTGCTAGAATTGTAAGTGTAGAAACAATTACCGAGTCGGGTCGTGGATCAGGTTCCATCGAGCCTACTCAGTCGTTTCCACTTCACACCGTGGGACACGACGGACAGGTGTAAGTCAATACTGTCCACAATTAGCCGAAGCTAATTGAGGCAGACAGAAACGGAGATGCTAAATACAAACATTGCAATGTGGGAAATAATGTTTTACACCGTTTGTGGTCAGTTCGATTTGTTTTCCCCCCTTTGGTTTAGTTTACGGTTGGAAGGTTTCAAAACCTCACCCAGTTTTTCTGCTATTGTTTTCTATATCTACACACGACTTTTACAATAAGCTCAATTCTATTGTTTGTCCGTAAGTAATATGGCTGGTCAGCTGATCCTTTTTATTTGTTTTACCCGCTATTGAGCCGTGTTGGTTTTAGTACCTGGGTATGTCAATTTCTATCTTTATATAGCTTCTAACGATTTATTGCGAGTATGAATAAATATATTTGTGAAATTTCGTGGGGAAAAATACGCTATTTGGTATTTAAATGAAAAAGTAAGTAACTTCAATATTTACGTATTGTTTTTTTGTTTTTGTTTTTTAATCTCCTTCCCTTTGCTAAGAATTGACTTCCGGGATGCCCCATTCACCATGATATTCTAAACCCACTATCTACAAGACTTGACTTTACTCATGTCCATACTCCAAAGAGCTTCGCCGCATGCTTGAAAACAAGAGTTTCGCCACTTATCACGGTTTTCGGACCAGCTTTCAGGAGTGGCACGCCCATCTCTTTGGTGGTCGCCCTCTTGATCTTTCTTGAATGAAATCTTGGTATGATTTTTTACATAGCTGGAGTCTCATAGCCAGGAAACATTTTTCAAATAACGTTGTTGATGGATCTGTTAATATTAATCCTCTTTCTGATATCTGCATTTCTTAGTCTGTCTCGCAAAGTTACTCCAAGAATAGCTCTTAAACATTTAATTTCAAAGACATTAAGTTTCCTTTCGTGCTCTGCCAGTATAGTCAATGTTTCACCTTAATATACAACAATGGATTTATCTACCTCCCACAGCGGTAAGATGTGACACAAATTCGGAAAGTGGCATTGAAAAGCCAGCGCCCTAAAGGATGAGCACTCTGGCCTAAGAAAAATGCCTGGGTAGCCCCGTCGGCATTCTACTGTAGGGGCGCCTCAGGCGATTAGCAATAAACTAACCCCTTCTCAAAGGGTGAGAAGGACAAGCCTGTTAGGGTGGACCTCCTAGAACTGCACAGGACAAACCCTTAGACCGGCGGAATCGAGGCTCGTAGACCAAGAGGGGACCGGTCTAATGGGAGTAGCATCAACACGAACAGACACTACACTCTGATCTCAGCCAATGGCAAAATATTAGAAATAGTGCTTCAGCAAAATAATTCGCTTTTAACCAATTCCGAATAGCCTTTAGGTCTATTATTTCGGATTATCAAAAAAAAAAAGTTACTTAGTTTTAAAAAAAATATTTTATTGTTTTTATATTATTATGTAACGTTGATTTATTTAAATTTAGAATAAAACACGGATCCCGTTAAAAAAAAAAAATCCGTTCAGACTTACGTGTGATTCGAACTCGATATTTGCATCATAAAAACTACTGCTTTAGTCATGTGTATTCTGCCGATTCCTTTTTTTTTTGTCAAACAATCTCACTCTAAATACACTACAACTTTTTAAATAGGATATGGATCTATTGTTAACGTGTGTACATAATCCGTCAAAAAATGACAGAAAAAAATTATGCTTCGCCAGTGTGTGCACTCACAATTTGTTTAGATATATTACTAAAATGTTCCGCTCTATAATAAAGACTAATGTGTGTATATATATATATATATATATATATATATATATATATATATATATGCACTTCCTTCTTATCACGCGTTACAAAACGTGCCAGACGAAACCATTCAAAGTGTTCAGAGGAAGAGAGAAAGCACCTGGTCTTCCGAAATGTAATGATTGGCGATACCGTGAAACTGAAAAAAAAAGTGTAAAGCTAAGTATATATATATATATATATGTGTGTGTGTGTGTGTGTGTGTGTGTGTGTGTGTGTGTGTGTGAAAAAGATGAAAGGAAAAACAAATTAAAACGTCTCTGTCGCACGTGCTGCATAATTCTTTCTTTTTTTCTTTTTTTTTTTTCAAATAATCAAACACGTGCCAAAAACATATCGTTGTACGTTCTTTTTCCCCCTATTTTTTGTCGTTATTGATTAAATTTTAAAATCTTCACTTGTTCTGAAGACGTTCGTGTATCTGAACTGAACCGGTAAGCAATCCCGTTATTTGATGATTTATTCCTGTATTTAATTTCTATTTCTTTTTCTCTTTTTCACACATCCTGTCTTCACGGCATTTCATTTCATGATATATCATGCATTTTATCCTCATATACACATATATATATATATATATATATATATATATATATATATATATATATATAATAAATTAGGAAAGTTCATTTTATAAAGCATCTTATGTAAGTTAATATAAATATAGAGGCTAACAACTTTCCTAATTTATTACTCGCAGCGACCATGCGCATTCAAGTTCTATTCTATTTAAAACAAGACATTTTCAACAATAGTCCACAACACCGGACGTGACACTTCACCAACACCAGGAAGTAAATTATGGAAAAAAAAAAGGTTATACCTTTGTTTGTCTTGGCTCTGATGAAGCTTGTTTTTGTCAAGCGAAATATTAGCCAAAAAAAAAATCAAGATGAAGAAAAAAAAAAAAAAAACGGAAGGTATTTCGAAATATTTTATTAAATGTTTCGAAATATTTTTATTTTTCTTTTGATTTAATTACTCGCATCTAATACATGGTTTTTGAAGGCTTGTTAGCCTCTATATTTATATATATATATATATATATATATATATATATATATATATATATATATATATATATATATATATATATATATATATAGCTGATGATCCCCGTGTTAATATTAGACGCTTAAGGTCTCCTGTTTTTTGTTTCACTCTTAGATCATTAACCCACCCCCCCATTTTTTTTTTTTTTTTTTTTTACTTATATTTTTTCATTTATTAATATTCCAACGAATGTTAAGTCTGCAATATCTTGGATTTAGTTAGTTTGTCTGGGGATTTAAACTGCATTTTACATTTTTTTTTTTTTTTTTTTAATGACTCAGAGCTTCTTTAGACTATATATATATATATATATATATATATATACGTATAAGACACAACTTGTCGGTGTGTATCTCTGTTTCTCTATCAGATGTCGATCTTTCTCCATCCAATACAGGCCTAAAACGAATATTAATTACAAAGTGTCGTACCTTTAGGGTTGTTTAAATAAAAAAAAAGAAAACATCAGGACTAATGAGTTTCTCGTCGTTTAACTTGTAGATTTTCCATCCAAATACTAGTCCATTTATTAAGGACCAATCAAATGTAAGCTTCTCGTTTTGAACTCTACACGTCACATAATAGTTTCTAGAAAATATCTTATCTTTAATATTAAGCTTTGTAA
>OY744545.1:47925695-47965695 GCA_963556195.1 Sepiola atlantica
GGAGTAACTTTGCGAGATAAACGAAGAAATGCAGATATCAGAAAGAGGCTTAATATTAACAGATCCATCAACAACGTTATTTGAAATAAAGAGATTAATGTAGTTTGGACATGTTTCCCGGCTTCCAGACTCCAGCTATGTAAAGAAATCATACCAAGAAGATTCCATTCAATAAAGATCAAGAAGATGACCACCAAAGAGATGGGCTGACCAAATAAGGGATGAGACTGGCATGCCGCTCCTGACAACTGAAGGACTGACACAAGACCATGACAGGATCAGGTGGGTGATCATTTTACGTTAAATTCATGTAGGAAACTGATCCCCCCTTCTAAAATCAAGAGTATTTGGAAAATTTTTTTTAAAAAACACAGAATTCTTTAGCGACATGATAGGTAATAGAATTGTTTTTAAATTTGGTTTGTAAACAAAGTTGAGAAAAACGGGTGGTGAAGTATTACGAACAAGCACCGATTAATCAAATCAAATTTATTGGGCAAAAAAAAATAATAGCATAGTGCAACAAGCCATGTAAATAGACAGGTGGAAGCTATTTACATCCACATACAGTCTTAATATTTGTCCAAGGCAGCTTAAGAAATATCAAGGGGGCGACCACCAAAGAGATGGGCATGCCACTCCTGATAGCTGAAAGCTGGCCCGAAAACCGTGATAAGTGGCGAAACTCTTGTTTTCAAGCATGCGGCGAAGCTCTTTGGAGTATGGACATGAGTAAAGTCAAGTCTTGTAGAAAGTGAGTTTAGAATCTCATGGTGAATGGTGCATCCCGGAAAATGGGGTAAAGACCAATAAAAGCTTTCTTTAATTGAACTTGTCGTCGGTTCCTTCTCCATATTATTTTAACGGTAAATTATTCAGATTGATGTAGAAAGTATCATGGAATCTCCACAGGTCTTGCTAGTAGTAGTAGTAGTAGTAGTAGTAGTAGTAGTAGTAGTAGTAGTAGTAGTAGTAGTAGTAGTAGTAGTAATAATAATAATAGCGCAAACCAGACCTCCACTGGAAGAGCGCGGACAGCTCTGGGACCTTGGGGAGGCTTGTTGCCACTCGGGCCCCAGAGGGGACCAATGGCCCTTATCAGCGGGAAATCGGTGGTAGGTGGCTGTTGCGATATCGCAAGGCCATCAGCGGTGATGAACGAAAAGAGGTGGAGCATACTGGAAGTCTGAGGAGACTTGTTGTCACTCAGACTCCAGGGAATACCACAGGTTGTTGGCAGTGGGCGATCACTGACGATGACCAGTGTGATAACTCCTAGTGAGTAAATAATAATAATAACATGAACAACAATAACAATAATAATAATGTGATAACTAGTAACTGTATTTGTAACGAAGGTGGATTATACGAACCCTAACTATGACTATGTCATTGAAGAACTACCAGAGATCGTAGCACATCTCATATACATTCCTAACTCGTTATTGAATCATTACAGTAATCTTCACTCGTTCAATAACTTAGTCATAAAATGCTATACTCGAGGGCGGCCGTAGGACACGCGGAACCCGATTCAAATTTTTAGATGAATTTTACGAACAGGCATAAAAAAAAAAGGCTTGTAAAAACATTGCCCAAAAAATCAACAAAAAATTGCGATTTGATACATCATTCAATATAAATATATAAATATGTATTTAACATAAGTATTTAGTAGGCAGCCGATTCTGTAAACCGGCAGTTTTTCGTAACAGACTGTATATTAAAGTCCTATGCGGGGCTCGATTCCCGTGCTTCGGGTGGATTGTTCTAAGGTCAGACCTGGATATAGCAATCAGTTACAGACATTTCGGTAAAAAGAAAAAATCAAGGGAGGCGCGAGAGTGCTCTATCCCTTAATAGACTTCAAAAACGGCCTATGATGGAAATCTCATAACTCAAAACCCAATAAACCAAATTAGTTAAAACTTTGCACAAAATTTTAATTTGATAGGTTCTATAAGTGTGTCGAATTTCAGCATCATTAGTCAAGGCAACCCAGAGATCCAGAAAGTTCAATCATGATTTTGTGTTATCCGTGTGTACGTACGTACGTGTGTGCCACCCTGTATCTCATCAACTATTTGATGGATTCAGCTGATTTTTGGCAGAGATAGAGGTTCTAGGGTCTAGTTGATAGCATTTTAATTTCAGTCTACCATATACCTTAGTTTTCAAGAAAATTCCAAAAAACCTTAAAAATGACCATTGTATTGAAGCATAGTCTTTATAAAAGTAGTGGCATTCCATGATAAATGCCAGTATACTGAAATCATATGCCCTTAATAGGGTTAAGATGAAAATTCATATACACTAAATGTACAAAAGCAAGGAAATTCCCAAATGTTTACACTTTTATTATCATTAAGGGTATGCGAGCACAACAGGGCTATTGTACTTTTGTACATTTAGTGTATATGAATTTTCATCGTAACCCTATTAAGGGCATATGATTTCAGTATACTGGAATTTTTCATGGAATATATATATAAATAAGTGTGTGTATTAATGTTTAAACGTCGAAGTAGCTGACCCCTGATGCAATCTTCTACCTGTAGAATAGTCAGATATGTTTTAAGATTGAGTAGTGCTGCCACATCTGGGAAGGTGCCGCTCAGAGTACAAAATCGATTTCACAATCTAGTGAAAGGTGATCTCTTATGCAGCCCTTTTTTCACAGAAGAGACGTTGCTAGTCTTTCTCTACTCCATCGTCATTTTCATGGTAGGTGCTCGACTGAGCTCCAATATCTGGTTCTCATTGTAAAACATTCACAGCAAGAACTCGTCTTATTACCGAAACTGCAAAGAAATTTCCTTTCTTTCCTCTGTGTACCTAAAACCAAACGGAATTCTATGGAACACAATACCACGGGACTGCTCCCCCGCTGACTACAACATGGCCGTCTTTAAGTCCAATGGCAATAAATACTTAAATAATCAAATTCTGCCAATCCTCTCATAGTATTGCTCATCACACAACTGACAATCTCATTAATTCTTATCCTCAAATGGCTTTTGTCCTTGTTAGGTTGTGACTCTTTAGCATAAGAAAGTTCTGAATAATGTTTTTAAAAAGAAAACCTATATTCTTAAGATGCGTCCATCCAATCTGCGCGTTTAGCGATGAAAACGCTATTTGAAATGTAAGCGTGACAAACTTACTAACGGACAAAGCCTTTTATGTAGATACGAGGACGCACCAGATGAATTCATTCATTTGACTGTTATGACGACATGATTTTCGTGGTCCTCGGTGTCCGTTAATTAGAAATCGTTTTGGGAAATAATGATGGATCGATTTGTGAACGTTTGACATGTTCTCCGCCCGCTCATTTCTGAAGATAAATAAACCTAATTGGCAACGCCCATCTCTAAAACATTTCGTCGTACACGCCGAGACAACATATATAAAAGTAAAGTGCCCGACCATAGTCGAGGGCGACCCGAAGGCTCTCTTTTCATTAGCTACTCCACCGAGAGGGCGCAACTCATTTCCCAGGATTACTCAACTTTCCCTTGATCCTTACCTTATAATGATAAGTGGTGAACAAAGGAATATTATGTACCATTTTAAGTCTTCAGTATGACTCAACCGAGAATTGAACCTGGTTCCCTGGAACTTTAGCGAACAGTCTAACTATTATGTCAAATGGGCCGGTTCACCAAATAGGCCGGTTATATACAAATATAATGTGCGAAATTGTGATGTTGCAGTCAGTGCAAAAATCTATATAATAATACGCTAAGGCTTTTTGTGTTTGTATGTACGTTATCACCTTCCACCCATGGAATCGCTTAATGAGTGATAATCTATATAATAATACGCTTAGCCTTTTTGTGCTTGTACGTACGTTATCACCTTCCACCCATGGGATCGCTCAATTAGTGATAATCTATATAATAATACGCTAAGGCTTTTTGTGCTTGTACGTACGTTATCACCTTCCACACATGGGATCGCTCAATTAGTGATAATCTATATAATAATACGCTAAGGCTTTTTGTGTTTGTACGTACGTTATCACCTTCCACACCTGGGATCGCTCAATTAGTGATAATCTATATAATAATACGCTAAGGCTTTTTGTGTTTGTACGTACGTTATCACCTTCCACACCTGGGATCGCTCAATTAGTGATAATCTATATAATAATACGCTAAGGCTTTTTGTGCTTGTACGTACGTTATCACCTTCCACACCTGGGATCGCTCAATTAGTGATAATCTATATAATAATACGCTAAGGCTTTTTGTGCTTGTACGTACGTTATCACCTTCCACACCTGGGATCGCTCAATTAGTGATAATCTATATAATAATACGCTAAGGCTTTTTGTGCTTGTACGTACGTTATCACCTTCCACACATGGGATCGCTCAATTAGTGATAATCTATATAATAATACGCTAAGGCTTTTTGTGCTTGTACGTACGTTATCACCTTCCACTCATAGGATCGCTCAATTAGTGATAATCTATATAATAATACGCTAAGGCTTTTTGTGTTTGTACGTACGTTATCACCTTCCACTCATAGGATCACTCAATTAGTGATAATCTATATAATAATACGCTAAGGCTTTTTGTGCTTGTACGTACGTTATCACCTTCCACACATGGGATCGCTCAATTAGTGATAATCTATATAATAATACGCTAAGGCTTTTTGTGTTTGTACGTACGTTATCACCTTCCACACCTGGGATCGCTCAATTAGTGATAATCTATATAATAATACGCTAAGGCTTTTTGTGTTTGTACGTACGTTATCACCTTCCACACCTGGGATCGCTCAATTAGTGATAATCTATATAATAATACGCTAAGGCTTTTTGTGCTTGTACGTACGTTATCACCTTCCACACCTGGGATCGCTCAATTAGTGATAATCTATATAATAATACGCTAAGGCTTTTTGTGCTTGTACGTACGTTATCACCTTCCACACCTGGGATCGCTCAATTAGTGATAATCTATATAATAATACGCTAAGGCTTTTTGTGCTTGTACGTACGTTATCACCTTCCACACATGGGATCGCTCAATTAGTGATAATCTATATAATAATACGCTAAGGCTTTTTGTGCTTGTACGTACGTTATCACCTTCCACACATGGGATCGCTCAATTAGTGATAATCTATATAATAATACGCTAAGGCTTTTTGTGTTTGTACGTACGTTATCACCTTCCACTCATAGGATCACTCAATTAGTGATAATCTATATAATAATACGCTAAGGCTTTTTGTGCTTGTACGTACGTTATCACCTTCCACACATGGGATCGCTCAATTAGTGATAATCTATATAATAATACGCTAAAGTTTTTTGTGTTTGTACGTACGTTATCACCTTCCATCCATGGAATCGCTTGATTAGTGATAATCTATATAATAATACGCTTAGGCTTTTTGTGTTTGTACGTACGTTATCACCTTCCACTCATAGGATCGCTCAATTAGTGATAATCTATATAATAATACGCTAAAGTTTTTGTGTTTGTACGTACGTTATCACCTTCCACCGATGGGATCGCTCAATTAGTAATAATCTATATAATAATACGCTAAGGCTTTTTGTGCTTGTACGTACGTTATCACCTTCCACCCATGGAATCGCTTAATTAGTGATAATCTATATAATAATACGCTTAGGCTTTTTGTGCTTGTACGTACGTTATGACCTTCCACCCATGGGATCGCTCAATTAGTGATAATCTATATTATAATATGCTAAGGCTTTTTGTGTTTGTACGTACGTTATCACCTTCCACTCATAGGATCGCTCAATTAGTGATAATCTATATAATAATACGCTAAAGTTTTTGTGTTTGTACGTACGTTATCACCTTCCATCCATGGAATCGCTTAATTAGTGATAATCTATATAATAATACGGTAAGCCTTTTTGTGTTTGTACGTACGTTATCACCTTCCACCCATGGAATCGCTTAATTAGTGATAATCTATATAATAATACGCGTAGCCTTTTTGTGTTTGTACGTACGTTATCACCTTCCACACATGGGATCGCTCAATTAGTGATAATCGATATAATAATACGCTTAGCCTTTTTGTGTTTGTACGTACGTTATCACCTTCCACCCATGGGATCGCTCAATTAGTGATAATCTATATAATAATACGCTAAGTCTTTTTGTGCTTGTACGTACGTTATCACCTTCCACACCTGGTATCGCTCAATTAGTGATAATCTATATAATAATACGCTAAGGCTTTTTGTGCTTGTACGTACGTTATCACCTTCCACCCATGGAATCGCTCAATTAGTGATAATCTATATAATAATACGCTAAGGCTTTTTGTGCTTGTACGTACGTTATCACCTTCCACCCATGGAATCGCTTAATTAGTGATAATCTATATAATAATACGCTAAGGCTTTTTGTGTTTGTACGTACGTTATCACCTTCCACCCATGGGATCGCTCAATTAGTGATAATCTATATAATAATACGCTTAGCCTTTTTGTGCTTGTACGTACGTTATCACCTTCCACACATGGGATCGCTCAATTAGTGATAATCTATATAATAATACGCTAAGACTTTTTGTGTTTGTACGTGCGTTATCACCTTCCACACATGGAATCGCTCAATTAATGATAATCTATATAATAATACGCTAAGGCTTTTTGTGCTTGTACGTACGTTATCACCTTCCACACATGGGATCGCTCAATTAGTGATAATCTATTTAGCAATACACTAAAGCTTTTTGTGTTTGTACGTACGTTATCACCTCCCTCTCATGGGATCGCTCAATTAATGATAATCTATATAATAATACGCTTAGGCATTTTGTGTTTGTATGTACGTTATCACCTTCCACTCATAGGATCGCTCAATTAGTGATAATCTATATAATAATACGCTAAGGCGTTTCATGTTTTTACGTATGTTATCACCTTTCTCACACATTTAAAAAATAGGATCGTCAGATCAACAAAGATGGTGATTAATGATTAATTAGATGTCGCTAAGGTAAAAATTCCGACTTTACCCCGTTTTAAAATGAATTGTTCCAAAATCAAAGTGTCATCTCGTCGACTAAATTTATACAATTTTAAATGAATTCATTTTTTTTTAAAGTGAAATTCGTTTGTTTTTTTATTTCAAGAATATTTAGCTGACAATTATTTTGACGGTAGAGAATATTTATTGTTTTTAAAGGGAATTAAATTGCCATAATGTTAAATAAATGAATAAATAAATAAAAGATATGTTCGTTTTGTTTATTTAAAATTATATTTAGCTGACAATGACAATTATTTTTACGGAATAAAAAAGAGTCATTTTTATTAAATAGTATTGACCCTGTCAAACATTTATCATTTCGATGGTAATATCATTTTTAACAATATATTATACGGAATGATGTAGAAAAAACACCGCAGAATTTCCACGGGCCCCGCTAGTACACATGTAATGCGCGGAATTATGGTGTTGTGGCCAGCGCAATAAATATTAGAATCAATGTCCGTATATCGTATCTTATCTTATCTTATCTTAGGTAACATTGAATCATTAATTCACGTCGGTTCATTGAAAGTGTAACTGAGGTCATTACTGATGTCATTACTGAGGTCATTACTGATGTCATTACTGAGGTCATTACTTAGACCATTACTTAGACCATTACTTAGATGGGTCCCCACTTATGTTACGACCTATCCACCCTCTTAAGGTTATTGGTCCCCCGATTCATAAAATCGGGAGACCTATGTTTTGAGGCATTTCCGTCCGTCCGTGTGTCCGTCCGTGTGTCCGTCCGCCGGGGTTTTCTCTGCAACCATCCATTGAATTTCTCTGAAATTTTGCATGAAGTTGTAACTTTGGTCAGGTTAGAAAGTGACATTCTCCGATTTTTATAAAGAAATCTGGTTAGCCCCTCCCCCCAGGGGGTCAAAAGACCCCGAAATGGCAAAAAATGACATTTTTTGCCCCATAACTTTTCATCCATCCATTCAATTTCTCTGAAACTTGACCAAAATGTGGAGGCAATTGTTCCTAATAGAAACTGAGTATCGCTGACTTTGGAAAACATCTGGTTCGCGCCCACAGGGGGTAAAAAGCCCCCTAAAATGGCAAAAAATGATCCTTTTCTCCCATAACGTTTGATCCCTCCATTCAATTTTTCTGAAACTTGGCCGAAATGTAGAGGCAATTGTTCTGGATATAAAATGAGCATCCTTGACCTCAGAAAAATTCTGGTTCTTGACCCCAGGGGGTCAAAGGGGGGTCAAAATGCACCAAATTGCTCAAATTTATTGCATTTTACACTCGCCACATCGAGTCACATACAGAGGGGGTCCACGCATGAATTTTTCTGAGGTCAAAGATGCGCATTTTATATGCAGAACAATTGCCTCTACATGTGTACTCTGCCTATTCCTTTTTTCGTCAACTAGTCGCATCAGAATCCTTTTAAATAGCATATAGATGTAGTAAAGTAATTATCTTAGCGGGGACTTAAGGTCAGACGTGTAAATAGTCGTCTTCTACGTCTTCATGCGTGTACCAGTCCAGCCGATGGGGAATCGGGGCGGGCAATGCCTATAGTCCTGAATCGATTGCTATTTAATACATACGTTGCTTGATTAAACACAGACACGTAAACACAAATAAATTGTTCGAACGGTCTAGATGAGTAGTAATTCGACTGGAAAGCGTTTTGTATTGATATCGAACTAACCATTGATCATTCAGTGAGTGTGGGGGGTAAGGGATCACTAAGTGAGAAAATCAATTTCACTGTTTACAGATATTCTTTTCCGATATAATCAATGAAAAAGACTGCGGTGATGTGATAAATGTATTCATCCACAATAAAAGAAACTGCAAAACAAATCATTAAGAAACACGTACTACACAACTCGTTGATGAATTGTAGAATAGAGGGGCTGTAGTAGTAGTAGTAGTAGTAGTAGCAGTAGTAGCAGTAGTAGCAGTAGTCTGTATTCTCGGCCGGCTTCAGCCACCATCTTGTTTGGTCGCCTTTCGATTGCTTCTCTTCAGGGACAATTATACAACATATGATGATTGACTGTTTTCTGATATTTTATTTCCCTGTGCCAATTGACCCCAGACTGAGGTGGTCGGTCTGCACGTCTTTACACACACGCACATAAACAAACATACACACTATACGAGTGAACTGCGGGATTAATGACTCCAGTAACACTTTTTCAAGGTGTGTACAATCTAAGTTCGTTGGCCTGACAAGAATGGAATCGATACATGTTTGCAAACGTGTAGCATCTCAAAACATTTATTTATACTGCGAGGCTTTATTCTGTAACGAGCGCGCATTAAATTAATACCGGATAATATACTTATGATATATTCCGTCAACTCTTAGCAGTGAGGTAGATAAGACATCTAACACTACTAATTATAACATATATATATATATATATATATATATATATATATATATATATATATATAAATATATATATATATATGAGAAAGGAAGGATGAAGATGATCCGACGTAATGGGAAATGAAAAAGGAAAACCAAAAAGATGTTTTTTTATGTATTCATCAACGTTTCATCTTTATTTGTAAGACTTCTTCAAGATGATAATTTTAAGATAAATGTCATACAAGTACATGAAAATATTGGGTTGACATCACCTTAATTTTTTCAAATCTTTTCTAAAAACCTATACACCAAAAACACAGAGCCTCCCCCCTCCACTCCTCTTTACCCACCCCTCCACTTTTGTACACACAGCCATCCACATCAATTTCATTCACCCCCACCCCTCCACTTTTTCACTCCCAGATATCCACATTTTTTTCATTCCATGCCACCGACTTCCTTCAACCCGGACCTCGGTCCTTGTGCTCCCAGTAGTGGCTACTACTTCTTCTCATTAACCCATCATGTCAACCCAATATTTTCATGTACTTGTATGACATTTTTCTTAAAATTATCATCCTGAGGAAGTCTTACAAATAAAGACAAAACGTTGATGAATACATAAAAAAAACAACATGTTTTTGGTTTTCCATATATATATATATATATATATATACAATTATCCACGGACACATGTTTCTGCGGCTCATCAGCGTGGCTGACTATGGCAGGATTGGAAACCTTGACCACAGGGACTGTAGTCGGATGCTTTTACCATTAAGCTACGAAGTTCCTGTCTGAAATACGTCATGATTTTACCACTTATAAATGTTGGTTTAGTTTTTGCGATAACGACAGCAAATAGGCAGCAACGCTGATGAGCCGCAGTACGGCAAAACACGTGTTCCTAGATAACTATTTCATCTATATATATATATATATATATATATATATATATATATATATATATATAAATTTTAAGTAAATATCATTACTACCTACAGACAGCGATGATTCATGCTTACGCAATCTTCAGTTTTCGGATGTCAATTCACTTCGGTCGGAGGGCTCGAACCCGGTATTAATTAGGATAGATTACAACTTTATAAACGTCAAATCAGCGGGCGGTACAGTGAACAAAGGGACAGTAATTCACCAACAACAAACGGGGTTGGAATCTCGCATTTAAACCGTTAGGATTTTTTGCCCAGTTTAGTTTTTAACATCTGGTTATAGGGCGGTGTATAATAGATTATATTCCTTTTTCTTTCATTTTTAATTTTATTATAATTATTGGTGTCCTGTTTCTTGTATTTCATTTCGATCCGTGTAGATTATGTCTGAATGAGAAATTTGAAATCCTAAACTTTAAAAAACCCCAAACTGTAAGAGTGAGATAGCAAATAGCTGCATGCACAGAATAAAATTTACCTTAGGTTAACAATACATAAATGAATAAATAAATAAACAAACAAATAAGTAAAAAGTACTAAACTAAAAGCTAACAGCTTAAAAACTAAAACATAAAATAGAAATACAAGAAACCTTGTGTTAAAATAAGTTCACCCATTATATTAACACAACAAAGAAACAGTATTATAGGACACTCTATAGAAAACAGAACAATAGAACAGAAAATAGGAAATAAAACTAACCGGAACTTTGTTCGTGAGAAGTCTAACGATTGGCTAAGAGAACAACAAATAATCTGATTGGTTAACTAGCTAGCCGTGTATATAAAAACACCTGGCAAAACTAACTCCATGCATTTTAGCCTGAAGATTCTCCCCGGGGATGAAACGCCGGAGCCTCTGTGTAGCTTAATTGCATAAATATATTTTCATAACTTACTACCTAGTTCTACTTACGTATCGAGCACTGTTGAAGTAAATACTGAAACTTGATACATAAAAAATCATATCTCCTTAGAAAGCTTCATGTGGATACATGAAATAGTAATATATATATATTTTTTTTGTTTCATTTTACTTCAGTCGAAGTTCTCAGTAATCAAGGGGCTCCTTCCTGGGTCTAACACTGAATCTCTATATGAGATACATAGATATTCGAATATTCTATTAAACTTCTTTATTTGTCAAACGTTGAATTAGTAAATAAGTTAAGAACATTAATTTTCCTCTCCCCAATTTACCAGTTAACTATGTTGTAGTTCATCTTTTTGTGTTCTCTTAATCTTACCAGATTCCAAAACAATAATTCATCTAGTCTGGTGGAATATCCAGCTAAGAGTTGTTACTTAAGGTAACATCACTAGGAGAAGTTGCACTATTCCTCGTATGAGCAAGTGTATAGCCGTGCTGGGGGGGGGGTCTTATTTGTGCTTCGAATACTATGTTATTTTGAATATTTGGTCAAACCCTTGTATAGAGAGACCGAAGACACTCGAGAATAGTGTCTAGTAGGTAATTTAAACTCCGTATATATAAAAATCCTACGAGCTACTTTTTAAGACATTTTTAATTTTTAATTTTAATTTTTATTTTTTCTTCTGTCCTCTTCTTAAGTGACCTCAATTAAGGCAACACCACAGTGTGTATTGTAGTGAAACACGTGTAGGAAAAAACTCTTTAATTTAGATATATATGATAAATAAATAAACTTTGAAAGAAAAAGTATTTTGTGCTGATGAATGATCTCCTGAACGGAATGTTTTGGTAAGCCTTCAAAAAATCACATATATATATACATATATATATATATATATATATATATATATATATATATATATATACATGTGTGTGTGTGTGTGTGTGTGTGATAAAAGAACTTAAGAAACCTATCAATAGGCAGACATTATATTTGCAGATTTCATTTTGCGATGTCTCGTTGTTAATGCCTACGCAGAAAATAAATGCGCTCGGTCTAATTAGGTGATGCAGTTGAGAGAGTTATAAATAAAAATGGGTAACAACAAGCATAATGAGAAATGTACATTACTTAGTAAACATGTGATAACCGCCGGTGTCATAAACGTAGGCTTGGATTCATAGTCAGAGTTAGAGTTGTACTTTTGTAATGGGAAGAGGAATCGATAATCGTTATATAGGCTCCACTCCAACAAAAAACCCTTTAGTCTACGTCTGTCTTGTCCGCCAGGTATCAGTCATGTACATCCAACAGTGCTTGTCTTAGCGCCGCTCAATGATAAGCACATCTGGATATGATGCGCAAAATTGTCAAAAACTCTGACACGCTCTTATATTATCGCTGCCTTGATTTGGGATGATGGCCTTCTTCAGTTCAGCAATAGTATAGACATTGTTTTGATAAACATTATCTTTTAGACAACCGCACAGATAAAGAAAAATGTGGGAGTTAAGATCCGATGAGTGTGAAGTTAATTCAGCACCACATCATCTACTGATGAGACGATTACAAAATTGCTCCTATGTATGACTGATCGGCGATAAAATAACCAGTGTCATAAATGCAGGTTTGGATTCATAGCCAGGGTTAGGGTTAGGGTTAGGGTTAGGGTTAGGGTTAGGGTTACGCTTTTGTAGTGCTAGGAGGAAGTAGATATGAGTGTGTTCCTCCCCCCACCCTTAAATGTCTCCCTTAGAATCATTAATTATATTCACAGTCTATTCTGAATAATACTATATTTAATACAAATAACCTTGAGTCTGTACCTGACTTGTCCACCAAGCATCAGTAATGAAGACCCAACAGTTTTTATCGCTGCTCAAAGATAAGCACACCTGAATACGACCTGCAAAAGTGTAACTCTGAAACACTCCTCTGTTGCCCAGATTTTAACTGTGATGGTCCTCTACAGTTTGGCAATATTATGAGGATTTTTTTAAATCGCTCCAGACAAGACATGAAGCCACTTGATGTAATGAGCTAAAAAAGAAAAATATTACTTCAAGGTAAAAAAAATAGCCTACGATAAGTGTAAGATGGATGTATTCCGATCCAGAAAACAGCAATTATTCCCCCTTTGTCAGAAACATCGCTCATGGAATGTGAGGACTAAAGGACAAAATAAGAGAAGCGAGAGTTACAAGGCTGCCGAAAGTAAACCCAAGGTTCACTTTCTACTCCCCAGATTATATACATCATCTATGGGATCACGCCACTGATAAAAATCTGAGGATTAACGTCCACTGAGTGTGAAGCCCATTCAGGATCATACTGATAAGACGATCACCAAAGTGTCCCCGCATTTCATTGAAAAGTGATAAAAGAAAGGCTGTTGCAAATTCATGACTGAAACTTGGTGGACAAGTAAGTCATAGACTGAAGTTTTATTTGTACACTTTGGATTGCAGAAAGTATTGTGAATTTTATTAACAATCCCATACGTGGCATTTTTTGTGCAGGTATGCCCGCGCCCAGACCAACCCTAAACGCATGTGCCATTGTTCTCCTTCATCTCGTTGCTTTGGTTTCGGTCTCCGATCTCTTCTCTCTTCACCGGAAGTGAAAAACTCGCGTTTTTCCTCATCGTACTATTGCCGGAAATCAAAGACATCCGTTTCATTTTTAAAACCTTTTTTTTTTATTATATATCTTGAAACCCAGACAGTTAACGACTAATTCTAATATTGTCGCTGGTTTATGAATTTCAACGAACCCGTCGTTTTCAGTGTCATTTTTTTGTCTTTTGAATGTAATCCCTTTTTCAAGCTAATCTCTCCCAGTGGTCCTAGTTGTGGGGGTGAGTATCATTCCATAGTACCACATTTTTGTGGAAAGTGTCACTCTGTATAAATAGGGGGGGGGTACAATTTCAAAATATCGTAAACAAAAGGACACGGTGAATATGGTGTCAATAATCTATCAACGGGACATGTTCTCAGTTTCTGCAGAGTAGACCTTGCTAATGGACGATATACGAGGCGGCACAACTTGGTTCTATTTATCTCCCACAAGGTAAGATGTGACACAAGGTCAGGAAAGTGGGAAAGAACCAGCGCTCGAGAATTTGAGCATTCTGGCTGTTTAAAAATTGCCTGGGTAGCCCCGTCGGCATTCCCCGGTAGGGGCACCTCAGACAGTAAGCAATAAACTTGCTCCTCCCCAAAGAGGGGAGGCAAAGCCTGGGAGGGTGCACCTCCTAGAACTGCACAGGACCGACCCCCCCCCCAATAGACCGACATAAATCCAAACCCACAGGCCCGGACAATACCGGTTTATTAGGCGGGGTAAAAACGCCTGGTATTAGATAAACGAACTGACCACAACAATTAGCAGTCATATGAAGCCCGAAGCAGCTAACATCAGTCCAATTTTTTTTTTACAGAGGGAGGGAAGCGTACAGCAGGCCAATTATTAGTACCCGACCAAAATATTCTTTGACCGGATGGCGATTAGATGGTAACCGCAGATCTCCCTGGCTGGCGCAATAATTACCCACAAGATTATAAGTGAAAAGGGGCAACGGCTAGACATTGTTCTATCGTCAAGAATAAGCAAAAAGCTCATCGTGGTTGAATTGACAGAACCTTATGAGAGCCGGGTAGAAAAAACAATAAAACCAATACAAGATAGAGAAATACGAAGACTTAAAAAGAGAGCTGACCCGTGGAAGTTATAGCTGTTGAAATTGGAGCAAGGAGTTTCCTTTGCAGGCTATATGTATCGTCGTTTATACCAGCTTGGAATTAAAGGCTGAAAAAGAGCTGCAGCCAGTAAACGCTTCATAGAGATAACCGAACAATGTGCAATATGGCTCTGAGCAAAAAGGAATATCACATGGTGATATAATAGATAGTGTCCACTGTATAGTTATCTATGTGAGAGGAAAAACATTTTTTTATTTATTATTTATTTATTTTTTCTTTCTCTTCGATGAGATGTCATGCAACGAAAACGTGAGGTGTTCAGCCGTTAAACAACACGTGAGAATAAAACGTTAAACGACACGTGAGCCGCTAAGTCGTTAAACAGTCAGTTGTTTTGATTTTATTGAACAGTTAATTGGATTGAAATGCAATTCAGATTATGAGGGCCTCACATCCGTGATGGGGGAGTTGATACACGAAAAAGCCGTCGAGAGGAAGGTCCCGAAACGGTGCGTATTCTCTCCTGATGACCCGACATTATCTAGAGGCCGAAATGAAATATTCCACAAGTAAAAACATTTGAGGTAACACGAATGTATATACAAGCCCACAAGGTACGCTGTTTCTCCCAAACAACAATATTGTCTGTTTTCCGCTTACTTCATAGCGAGTTTCTGCTACTGTTCCGGTAGCTAGTTTCATTCTACTATCAGGTAGATCAGAGTAGATATGCGTGATATGGTAATTAAGGAGTGAATCCACACTCCGCAACGCTCCCAAATTAGGGTCTTAAAATTGTAATTTGTTTAATAGTGGGAGGAAAAGAAATATAGACATAGACACAGATGTACAATATATCCATTCACATGGAGGTGTGAAAAACATCAAATAGCAGTTGTCCATTACGCGACGTCTCATAATCTTTATCTGCTTAACACGTATGCAATCCTCATAAAAGTGATCATAATTACTCATTTAAAATTGGCTGTTCGATTTAACTGAAATCAAGCTGGAGCTTCTCTGCCGCAGTTTGACAAACCGCGGATTTCGAATGCTAAACCAGGTTATTACACTTAGACGCTTCCATAGATCCCGTATATGAACAGTAACGTTGATAAAAGTGTATATTTTCAAACCACAGATGATCGGGATGTTCGATTAACTTTTTACTCATTGATTTGTAAATGTCTATAATTATTTTTTTTATAATATCGATTTAGAGTGAATCAATAAGAGACATAAAATAAACAGCAATTCTGAAAAGATGCGAAATATTTTTTTATGTCCAAAATTGGTTTCGTCAAAACTGGATCGTAGAATGTTTCGGCATTTTTATTTTTCAAACTAACTTGATAGATTTGGCTTTCTAACACGTTTGCTGTAATATTTTCGCCTCTTTAAGTATTGCATCTTCTCGGATATATGAGCAGATTTACAAACGGTTTAAAATTAAAGAATGCATAAATAAAATTCGAAGATATCTATCAAAACCTCGTTGACTTCTAAGATATCGATTTTATTATACAAAGATACCCGATGACATTTTCATTTTTTAATGACATATGTGAATGTTAAACACTATCCCTGTGACAGGATCATATGACAAGTAAGCCTGAGCCTTGTGTTAATACACACACGAGCCCGTAAAATATGACAGCAGACACAAAATAGAAATAGTGATGACCAACATGAAGGACCTGGTCGGTATCCTGCGAATGTTGGCACTTGTAATATTTCAGCTATTTTTAAATGTGCTTTTGTTCGTGTTTTACTGTATGTCTATTTGTTTCGGTTTGTTTTTATTTGCCTTTTTTAGGTGCGATGGTGTCCCATTAATTCTCACGTACGTGGGAGTTAAAACGAGGTGGAAATTAATCCTGGGTCCGGTGTGTCCACAAAGACAAGCTAATAAAATATGAGATCAAGTAAAAGTTCTGGTGCTCAGAAGAAAGATCTCAGAGTCATCATCGACAGTTGTTAACCTGAGGGCTAATATGGGGGAGCCGATCAGTATCCTGCGAATATTGGCCCTTCTAATTCTAGGTATCAGAATATCACGGATCAAATACATGCATGAGCAAATTATCAATACAGTTAACCAAAGGCTTCATCTTCCAACTCGTCTCACATACGTACTACTCTCCCCACTAATCATCTTCCACTTCGTCTTACACACGTACTACTACCCTACTCCTCCTCTTCAACTCTTCTCACAAACGTACTACACTCCCCACTCATCATCTTCCACCTCGTCTCACAAACGTACTACACTCCCCACTCATCATCTTCCACCTCGTCTCACGCACATACTACTCTCCCCACTCATCATCTTCCACCTCGTCTCACACACGTACTATTCTCCCCACTCCTCCTGTTCCACCTCGTCTCACGCACATACTACACTCCCCACTCATCATCTTCCACCTCGTCTCACACATACACTACTCTCCCCACTCATCATCTTCCACATCGTCTTACACACGTACTACTCTCCCCACTCCTCATCTTCCACCTCGTCTCACACACAAACTACTCTCCTCACCCTTCCTCGTCCACCTCGTTCCAACCCAATAGACTAAGAGATAAACACGGAAAACATGTTTCTGCTGAAAACGGTTATTCCCCTTATAGTTTTACGAATCAGAAATAATACAGATGGTACCATATTCTTCTTAAATTAATCCAAGAGATTCCGTATGAAAATAAAAATGCTATTCATGCTGAAGGATACAAAGGTGGAGGAAGATTAATCATGCAATACATTTTCTAGATGCATCAAGGGTGGTCTTCGGTGATGCACTGTCTTCGCTGACGATTTCCGATTCCGTATTATATCGGCTCAGACAGCAACCTTGACTTGACTCCTGGCTCGTCAGACCACCTCAATGAAAGAGTTGAGCTATGCGCATCGACATTGCAATTTTTTTTTTTTTTTTTTTGAAGTGACAATCTCCGACCGTTCTAATCGGGGCACGTCAGTCGGCATCAGCCAATGAAAATAATTCTTATTCCCTCAACTCATATATAATGCTTTTACTCACTTGTCTCTTTTTCGACTTTTTCTTTCCCTAGATTCGCATTCAATTAAGTTTGTCTTTTCAATAAAACTATCTAATTAATGGAATTGTTACTTTCGAAGCTAGCCAATCGAACAACTGATCTTATGCAATTTACTTTATTCTATTTACGAGAAAATAACCTCATAAATCAGCTGCGTGATTGACTCTTAGATATTGGTGACAGTTTTACCACCTGCTACTTCTTCCGATTCCGTGACCATGTGGTAAGCTCTCTGGTATGCAGGAATTGTCTGGTTTCTAAGTACCAGTGACCGGGTCACAGGGGTCACAGAATCGATCCTTCATAATCGTCCTCGTTAACTAACCTCTCTTAAGTTCATCAATATATATTCCCTCCTGCGCCCCCCCCCCATCCTTTAGAATGAATAACATGTTCATTTTGTACATTGCGTTGTATCGATCTTGCTCGGAGAATCTTCTGTCGTCTCTTAAGTAGATCGTGATCTCGACAAGAGATAAAAAAAAAACTCTCAACAAAATTGAAGATATACCAAGCGCTGATACGCACAATACTGCTGTACGATTGCGAGATCTGGCCTCTACGCAAAGAAGATTTTCATGCACTCGAGGTTTTCGATATGTACTGCCTTGGTGTAATGCTTTGGTGGATGGCCTCATGAAATAAGGAGTATAATAAACTGACCATTAATCTATGGATTTTCAAAGAATTGCTCTTCTCCTCAGAAGAGAAAACCCAATAAAATTATTGCTAAGCATTAAATTGAAAATTGAAGCAAAATAAAAATTATATGCAGAAAAAGTTCAAGAAAGCAGAGAAAGTTCAAGAAAGTTTTCAAAAATGGGTGGAGTCATTTATCACGATAGGATTTAATATAAAATATTTATCTTTATATTACCATGATAAATAAATATATATATATATATATATATATATATATATATATATATATATATATGAGAAGAATATTGTAGTTTGCTTGAAGCATTTTGTGTAATATGTAATAAGTATTGTAAGAAGGCGGTTACAATGCGTTAGTTAGGTGACACTGGCGGTACGTGAAATGGTAAACAGTGACAATATTGAGAAATAAATAATTTTCAAATGATGTTATTATTATTTGAAAATTATTGATTTTTCAATATTGTCATTATTATCATTATTTACCAATATTTATTACATATATATATACATTTTATACGTACATGAAAGGAATCCATAGACAGGTGTTTCGGTCTCAGCCGTCATATATATATATATATATATATATATATATATATATATATATATATATATATATAAATATATAATCCAGGTAAAACATTCACAGGGTAGTAATCCAAAGAATTTCAACCGGGTTTATAAAAAGTGCTCAATATCAAATAGAGCTTTTATATATGATTATTTTTATTTACACAGACGTGTACAAAATCTGCGACACTGGCATGTCGATGTTATCGATCAACAGCTATTATAAACTGATATCTCATCAGGCAGAATTAGAATCCGATCTTAACCGTAGATCATATTTCTTTCCAAATATGATCTATGGTTAACATCGGATTCTAACTCTGCCTGATGAGATCTCAGTTTATAATAGCTATTAGTCGATAACATCAACATGCCAGTGTCGCAGATTTTGTACATGTCTGTATATATATATATATATATATATATATATATATATATATATATATATATATATATAAAAATATATATATATATATATCAGAGAGAGCCGTTTCGTCGTTTCACAACTAATCAATGTGGCTAGACGTAACGAGCGCATCAACCCCGCGATTCGGAACCCAGCATCTAGTCACTACCAACTGTGACCACTGGCGTTCGATTCTCTACCAGCTGAGCCAACGAACCTGCTACTGTGAATGGAAAATAAACTAGATGCTTTTAAAATGAAGTGTTATTCATTCGTCTACGTTTTACGATACTGCTAAACTAAGGGACTCAATCCGTTTTAACAAAAAAAAGGTATTACGTTACGCTAAATGGAAACCATTATTCCCTCCACCAGAGTGCTCCACCCATAGTAGAGCGTAAACGAGGGGCATCTAAAGTGTAAGGAAACGGGTACACATTTAGTTACGAGCTTACCCTAGACTCGAATAAAATGATGATGTTAACTTCGTAGATACTAGTTCATGGGTAATAACGACGTGTTCGCATTCTCTGCGAGAATCTATTTTTAGCAGCGGTTGGGGAATCGACGATGTGTTTAAATCGATATGGCATTCGGTGCGAATTGACAGATTTAGCGATATTCGATATGGATGGATTGATGTTATGAAAAAAACCCAAGACAAACCAAATCCTCAATGGGATTGTATCGGAGTATCCGTCTCTTCAAAAGTGTACATCTCTATTTATGTGTGCATATGTCTATATATTTGTATGCACAGGATCCACTCCTAAACTAATTAACCGATCATTATGAATTTTGAAACACATCTGCTAGGTGTAAGGGGTCCAAATGTGGGCTATATTTAGTTTAATTTAGTTTTATGCAAACTAGGTAAAATTCGGGAGGATTCAGATTTTTGTGAAATTTTAACAAAGGTATGACGGCGCTTTTTCGGTATTTGCCCATTATTTGTTTTGGCATTTTTTAAGGACCTTTTTTTTTATTTTCGTGTGTACATTTATCTATTATGTCTCAAGAAAATTCCGTTTGATTTTTGATTTTTTTATCCAATATTTTAGATTTCAGAATTGAGGATTCACTGTTCTATATACATTTACCGTAAAATGATCACCCACTTCTTGGCTATCACCAATTTCCGGAAACTTAATGTAGAAAAATAAGTGTAATCAAATTATTATATCTTTTTTTATTTTATCATTTTTTTAAACAGTAACAATTTGAGAGTCGGTCTTTTTTTACAGACCATTTTTCTTTGGAAAGATGGGTTTTTGGTATTGGGTTGTTTTTTTTTTTTAATTTCTACTATTCCGAATTACTTGTGTAAACAGACAATTTTGACTCAACAATTTCCGTAAAATAGTGAATTAACTACATAACATTGAAGCAATTTCGTATTTTTTTGTTGGGGGGGGGGGCGTGCTTTTCATTTTTTATTTGGAAACACTCCTCCTCTGAAAGTATGCGCCCTGGCAATGCTTATGTCTCCCTACGTTCAGGCACCTACAGAACCGATGTCCAAATGAATTCCGAACGCACTACTTTGCCCATGCAACAGAAACTGATAAACGAGCGCAGCTCGTTAAAACTCCCACCTAACGTGTATAGCCTCTACGGGCATTGCCTTAAATTTTAAAGAAAAAATGTGAAAATATATATACGATATACACGCTAGGAAGTAAGTGTAGTATCTGTTCCGATGGATACTGCACCCTATAGACGGATGTCGTCTTGTCCTTCGGGGCTTGATTCCACCTGTCTGTGGGTTTGTCCTGTGCAGTTCTAGGAGGTCCACCCTCCCAGGCTTCGCCTCCCCTCTTTGGGGAGGAGTAAGTTTATTGCTTACTGCTTGAGGCGCCCCTACCGGGGAATGCCGACGGGGCTGCCCAGGCAATTTTTAATGGCCAGAGTGCTCACCTTCTCGGGCGCTGGCTTTTCAAACCCCTCTTACTCGACCCAAGCTGTGGTCACATCTTACTTGTGGGAGTAAGATAAAACTGGCCTTGTGCCTAACTCCTGCAGAGGAGTAAATAAATATATACAAAAAAGCCTTTAAAAGGCGAGTAAAAAAAAAAACTTTAAAACTACGTAAAAAATCGCCTGCGTTCTATTCTACGCAAGTGTGAAAACAAATTAGCCCAGATAGGTTACCTCCCGACACAAACACGCACAAATATCTCTACGGCCGAACCCCCTTCCCCATCTAAAAATAAATGGTTACTACATAAGGTTAAAACTAATCTTATTATCATTTGCGCGCTCTTCTGTCCGGAAATTAACGCGGTCAGAAAACGGGTGATCATTTTACGTTGAATTTATATAGTAAAGTGATCCCTACTCTAAAATCTAAAATATTGGCTTTAAAAAACAGATTTCTTAAGCGACATACTCAGTGAAAAATAGAGAGAAAAATTAGTTAAGTTAGTGCCAGAAAGTGAGTGATTATTTTACGTCAAATTTATGTTGAAAAACTGATCCACCACTCTAAAATCTAAAATGTTCTTTAAAAAATATTTTTTAAAACCGAATTCGTCTAGCGCCATGATCGAAAATCATACACAAAAAAAGTTGGTCTGTAAAAAAATGCCAAAACAAATGGTATGTATATACCAAAAAAAAAGCGCCCGTACGACATCAATTAACTAATATTTCCCAAATTTCAGTTTCTGTTAAGTATTTTAAAGGGTTTTAGGGAACATAATATTAGCACAACATCATATTTGAAATTCAAATATTTCAGATTTGCATTAAATTGGATACTTAGTAATTAGACACCAATTAAGCAAAATAGTTTGAATTTTAGTTTCTTCTAAAACCCCTTAAGCCCAAAATACTGTAATGGATTTTGATCGAAATTGGAATAAGGATTCTAGACATAGCGTGTAGTAGAATAATATCTTGATTTTGATCTTCGTAAGCAGGTATAAACGTGGGGAAAAACTGTTCGAGAAATTAATTTTACTCGCCCTGAGACGGGTATTTTTCTAGCGATGCTATAAAGTTTGAGTTTTTATATCTGTAGATTGACGATTTTTAGCTTGCGAAGGAAGTTAAGTTTTCCAACATTTTCTATAAAATTCAAAAAAAATTTAAAGACATGAGAAAATAATAATAATAATAATAATAATAATAATAATAATAATAATAATAATAATAATAATAATAATAATAATAATAATAATAATAATAATAATAATAATAATAATTTAAAATCAATAATAATTTAAATTAATAATAATTTAAAATTAATTATAATTTTAAAAAGGAGATGAGAAAATAGTTTATAATAATAATAATAATAATAATAATAATAATAATAATAATAATTATAATAATAATAAACATAATTAAAAATCAATAATAATTTAAATTAATAATAATTTTAAAAAGATATGAGAAAATAATAATAATAATAATAATAATAATGATAATAATAATAATAATAATAATAATAATAATAATAATTTAAAATCAATAATAATTTAAATTAATAATAATTTAAAATTAATAATAATTTTAAAAAGAGATGAGAAAATAGTTTATAATAATAATAATAATAATAATAAAAATAATAATAATAATAATAATAATAATAATAATAATAATAATAATAAAATTTTAAATTAATAATAGTGTTAAACAAATAATAATTTTAAATTAATAATAATTTTTAAAAGACATGAGAAAATAGTTGATGATGATGATGATGATGATGATGATGATGATGATGATGATGATGATGATGATGATGATGATGCCATGTGGGAACATGCTCGTATCTTAAGAATAGCTTGACATTTTCATGATTTCTGTTCTACGACGGAAAGATTGACATTTTAAAATATCAACTTCTGACTCGAACGAGTATAAATGGCTACCGATAAAAGGTTAATATACACACATTTCCCAAGACTTACAATAATAGTATTAGCAGAATAATTCACTCTGTTAATGTTTGACTCGATATTAGATCTTATTAAATCAAGAATTAGAGTTTGACAAATACCTGGAAAAAAATTGAATAAAATTTTAAAGATTGAATAAATTTTTTAAAAATTGAATAAAATTTTAAAGATTGAATAAAATTTTAAAAATTGAATAAAATGTTGAAGATTGAATAAAATTATAAAGATTAAATAAAATTATAAAGATTGAATAAAATTTTAAAAATTGAATAAAATTTTAAAGATTGAATAACATTTTAAATGCATTTTAAAGATGGAATATAATTTTAATAATTGAATAAAATTTTAAAGATTGAATAAACTTTTTTTAATTTGAATCAAATTTTAAAGATTGAATAAAATTTTAAATATTGAATAAAATTATAAAAATTGAATAAAATTTTAAATATTGAATAAAATTTTTAAAATTGAATACAATTTTAAAGATTGAATAAATTTTTTAAAAATTGAATAAAATTTTAAAGATTGAATAAAATTTTAAAGATTGAATAAAATTTTAAAAATTGAATAAAATGTTGAAGATTGAATAAAATTATAAAGATTGAATAAAATTATAAAGATTGAATAAAATTTTAAAAATTGAATAAAATTTTTAAAATTGAATCCAATTTTAAAGATTGAATAAATTTTTTAAAAATTGAATAAAATTTTAAAGATTGAATAAAATTTTAAGGATTGAATAAAATTTTTAAAATTGAATAAAATGTTGAAGATTGAATAAAATTATAAAGATTGAATAAAATTATAAAGATTGAATAAAATTTTAAAAATTGAATAAAATTTTAAAGATTGAATAACATTTTAAATGCATTTTAAAGATGGAATATAATATAATAATTGAATAAAATTTTAAAGATTGAATAAACTTTTTTAAAATTGAATAAAATTTTAAAGATTGAATAAAAATTTTAAAATTGAATAAAATTATCAAAATTGAATAAAATTTTAAATATTGAATAAAATTTTGAAAATTGAATAAAATTTTAAAGATTGAATAAAATTTTTAAAAATTGAATAAAATTTTAAAGATTGAATAAAAAATTTAAAGATTGAATAAAATTTTTAAAGTTGAATAAAATTTCAAACATTGAATAAAATTGAATAAAATTGAATAAAATTTTAAAGATTGAATAAAAAATTTTTAATTAAATAAAATTTAAATTTGAAATTACTCTTTTATCAATTACTAATTCAGCAATATCCTCGCGTCGTTACGAATGGTTTTGTCGGTCGGTCGGTCGGTCGGTCGGTCGGTCGGTGATATGTCTGTCTATCACTCGCAGATTGAATGGACACATCTTATCTTAGATGCGTCCAAGAATCTCTATTAAGAAGCTATGTCTATCAGTCGTTATGACACGCTCGACTTGGTAATAACATTTTCATAGTTCTGTCACGCTTAAGTTTAAATTATATTTTTCGTCGGTCTGTCACGCTTTCGTTTAAAATAGAATATTGAGATGCATCTAGATATTTGTATTTTGGGGCCCAGCTCAATGACGTGTTCGTGTCCTTATTTTTACTAGTGTGTTACACCGCTTTCCCACATTTCCTAAACCAATTTCACATTCTATCTGAAACTCTTTCATAGTTACCCCCGCATACTTTTATCAGAAACTTTCTCCGTTCACCAGTTGGACCGGCGGTCTGTCACGCTTAGGCGTTAACAATGATTTTCGCAGATTCAATTGGTACTGTTAATTTTAAGTTGAAACCTTTATTTTGAGTCGTTTTGATTCTATTTATCTTCCTCCCACAATGTAAGATGTGACACAAGGTCTGGAAAGTGGGAATACAAAACCAGCGCTCGAGAATTTAAAAATTGCCTGGGCAGCCCCGTCGGCATTCCCCGGTAGGGGCGCCTCAGGCGATTATCAATAAACTAACCCCTTCTCAAAGGGTAAGAAGGCAAAGCCTGGGAGGGTGCACCTCCTAGAACTGCACAGGACGGACAACCGATAGACCGGCGTAAATCAAGACCCGAAGGCCCGGACAATACCGGTTTATTAGGCGGGGTTAAAACCCAATTCGTACTGTATTTTAAGTTGAGACCTTTATTTTGAGTAGTTTTGATTTGAATTTTAGCTTCCTTTAATTTGTACTTCAGCCTTCTTAATTTGAAGTTGAGCTATTTTAATTAGAAGTTGAAACTTTTTACTTTAAATTTGAGCCTTTATAATTTGAGTTTGAGCTTTAAGAAAAAGGATTTGACCCTTTTTTATTTTGATTTTAGCTGTTTTAGTTTGAATTTGAGCCTTTTTAATTTCAAACTGAGCTTTTTTATTTGATGTTTAACTTTATAAATTTGAATTTGATGTTTTTTTAATTTAAAATATATTTTAATTATAAGTTGATTTTTTTGTTTTTTTAATTTGAGTCAAAAGCGATCTACGGCATCATGGCGCTGGTAAACCAGTTCCCGTTAGATCACCGAAGTTAAGCGACGTGGAACCAAGACAATACCAGATGGGTGACCATTTCGCAATGATAGACGCTGTATGTCATCTTCCCATGACCCGGATATACATACGGCTGGCGACCGCTAGTGAATTTGGTATTCCCTGTAAATTTCCTCCGGTTTGATCTTTTTTTTTTTTTTATTTGAACTTTAGATTTTTTTAATTTGAACTTTAGATTTTTTTAATTTGAAGTTGGGCTTTTTTAATTTGACTTTGAGCTTTTTAAATTTGAAGTTTAGCATTTTATAATTTATGTGTTAAAAGGTATAGTATAACCATCATACTTATCGAAGTAGTGACAATGTTTATGGACACGTGATATATCTCTATTGATAAATCTACGAGACAACTTCACGTGTCTGCAAGTGTTTTTTCTCGCTAACACGTGACTAACACGTGACTTTCACATTGAATTTGTTGGGTTTTTTTACCATTAATCGAATATTTATTGAACGAAAAGACTGTAATAACGTGAAATAAAACGAAATGTTAAAAATTCTCTTTAAAAAATAATTTAGTTACGAAATTATATCCACCATAATGCATTTCGGTTTATTCGCAAAAAAAATTCAGCCATTTTAATCTTTAAAAATGAATTACTTCGTGACCTATCGAAATTTGAAAGAAATTTGGAAGCATTTAACCTGTCAAATGGAAAGTCATTTCTAGATTTTGAATTCTTAGTAAATCATCATGTATTAATATATATATATATATATATATATATATATATATATATATATATATATATATATATATATATATATATATTAATACATGATATATATATATATATATATTAATACATGATATATATATATATATATATTAATACATGATATATATATATATATATACGGACCCAAATTCTAGTATATATTATATATTAAATAATTTTTAACGAGTCGTGCGACCGGTATGAATAATCATCTCTACATTGACGATTTCCGAAAGGATGAAACGTATACGTTAGTTGAGAAAAACAAACATTTATAATTATTTGTCGCCCCCGATCTAGGCTGGGTACTGTAGTGAGTAGTATTAACACAGCCGCCATCGTAGCTTAAATGCATGTTTCTTCGGTAGTTGAACACTCTTGACGACAGCTGTATCAGGTTTTTTATAGTCGCCGTGTAGACTAAACCGTCGGAATATGAGTTTTAACATGTCTCGTGTTCC
Source organism: Sepiola atlantica (assembly GCA_963556195.1). NCBI lineage: Eukaryota > Metazoa > Mollusca > Cephalopoda > Sepiida > Sepiolidae > Sepiola > Sepiola atlantica. The sequence goes on from OY744545.1 coordinate 47,952,915, forward strand.
GGGGTTTCGAATCCTGCGACCGGTATGAATAATTATCTCTACACTGACGATTCTCGAAAGGATAAAACGTATACGTATGTAGATAAAAACATATATTTATGATTATATATATATATATATATATATATATATATATATATATACAAGACCGACTTTCTATATATAAAACTGAATGTCTGTATGTGTGCGTGATGTTTGTGTGTTCGCTATAGAAAGAAAAGAAATTTTATAGGATTTACATAAAATCGAAAAGTGTATTTGCGTGTAAAATTTACCGGGAAAGACAATGGAAGTGTACCTGAATTTCTAAGTGCACCCTTAAGAGGAATATAAACTTAAAATGTATCCTATTTTTATGAAATTTAAATCATATGTACAAGATCTTCTGGGGAAGACAATGGAAGTGGTCCAGAATCTTTAAGTGTCCTTCTATTCTAAGGCATTTATGGGGACAAACCCCTCTTCAAACTTCTAATATATCCTATTATTTATGAAATTTATATCATATGTATAAAATTCTCCAGTGAATGCAATGGAAGTGTTTGCGAATCTCTAAGGTCACCCCTAAGAGAGCTATGAGGACATAATACCCCTTAAAACTTCAAATATATCCTATTTTTATGAAAGTTTAATCATGTGTATAAAACTTTCTGGGGAAGACAATGGAAGTGGTACCGAATCTCTATGTTACTCTTTATGAACCGAATATCCATGTGCTTTTACTTCTAAGTAACCCATGGGGACAGAACCCCTTTAAAACTTAAAATACGTATATTCGATTTTAATGAAATTTAAACCATATATATGAGAAACTAATTCAGGGAGTTTTCCAACCTTTCAGCTTCTTTCGACTATATTAGGGGGCGAAACGGGAGGAGGGGAGGAGGGGGTAGTAACAACAAAGAAAGTAATATGGTGTTATGAACATAGTGAAAAAGTACATGGCGAGGGGAGGGGCTTTAAAAACAAAAGAAGGAATATGGTGTTATGAGCATAGTAAAAAGATACATAGCAGTGATAATCATTGAATCCCGAGCAACGTCGAGTAACCCTGCTAATGTTATCTAAATCCATGGTAAACTGATGCAATGGTAGAATTGAGTGCGTGAAAATCGCATTTTTGTTTTAAGTACGTACGAAAAAAATACAAAAAAATGAAGTGTTAAAATTATGGGTGTGACGTAATGGGTGAAAATTTCAGATTCATGCGAGTAGTATTTTTTTGTGTTCATTTATACATAAATAACACTAAACAATCAAACATTTTGAAAATTTTGCAAAATTCAGAAGGTGCAGGCCAAAAATAGCCGTTAGGGCTACACGGGACTCAAAATCCATCATTTTTCAGTGAAAAAGTGGTTTAATGCGACATTGCAGGTCCTAAAACATCCTCAAAAGCTATGAATGGATATAGATGGTTAAATCTGATATAGTACTTTAATTTAGGACCATTTTCAGGCTGTGAAAGGGTTTTCATGAATGTAAAATAGCCAAAAACTAGTGGCCTGCACCTTCTGAATTTTGCAAAATTTTCAAAATGTTTGATTGTTTAGTGTTATTTATGTATAAATGAACACAAAAAAATACTACTCGCATGAATCTGAAATTTTCACCCATTACGTCCCACCCCTATTAAAATAGATCAGTTGGTTTTACTTACCGTGGTTCGACACAAATTTGGTTGTAGGGGAACCTCCGAATGATATCTTCTTTGGAATATGCATGTTTTCCCTTTTGTCCAGGTAGAAGTAACCTATGTGTTTTAATTCAGCTCAATTGTCTAACTCTCCTTTTGTTGTTTTAAATTATTTTTCCATGTGAAAAATAGGTGGGTTTTTTTTTCTTTCTTTCTTATGTATAGTTGATTTTCTTACCGAAATCTTTCCTTGATAAAGGCGTGTGCTATTTGTTTCCTGAAAGATATAAACAAAAATAATAATTTTCCTTTTGGTTCTTGGGGATATTTTCCGGCAATCACAACGTGCACTTTCTCATGACAACGTCACTTGACATAGGGTATCCGTAACGTCTGGACAATGGGATAATTGGATGTTTTCCATTTCATCGAATGAAATACGATGTGGTCGCTATAAAAGCGGGAAATTTGTCAAACGGTAATTTATGTTTACAAAAATAACTTTTATAATGTCTTTCAAAGACTAATATTATAATAGACTCACAGATGTTCAAAATGCCGTCCGTGCACTTCATAGCAGCGTCTTAACCTAGAAATCAAAGCTCGCGTGGCGTATTGAAGAGTAACCTGTGGGATATCATTCCAAATTCTTGCCAAGCGTGACCTTCGTAAATTGAGTCTACATTTTTCTGGTGACGTCACAGTGGTTGGTGCTAGCCAACGCCTAACGAGACTTCGAAATACTTGAAATGAACTGCTATTTTCAGGGGATTAATAGAGATTCCCTAATATTTTTTTCATGTTGACTCTCGTGATTAGGATCACAGTTTGAAAAATCTCTACAATTTATTTTGAAACATCTTTAAATAATTTTATGTATTCAATCAATAAATGGGAGGCGTTGAAATGGTTACCGACGTGGATTGACGACCAAGTTCGAATCTATTCGGTTCCATACCATCAATTTGACTGGTGATATTGGCAATCATCGCGTGGTTCCTCCTATAACTATCTGATTCTAGCAAGACTCAGAAAGAAAAAAACAATGTCAGCAAGAGAATAAAGCCGGTCAAAACTTTACACAAGGCAGATTCACACGAATTTGCATTCTATTATAATCACTGAATCAGTTTTTCTATCTTTTAAATGTAAATCACTTGACACTAGCTTCCTCCGGATGCATATTTTAGCTAATATACAGAGTGGTCGCTAGAAAAGAGAGAAATTCGTCAAACGGAAATTTATTCCTACACAGAATAACTTTTATTAAAATTTTCAAACACTAATATAATAATATTACTAACAAATACTCAAAATGTCGTCCGTGCACTTCATAGCAGCGTCTTAATCCGGAAATCCAAAATTGCGTGGCGTGGGATATCATTCCAAGTTCTTGCCAAGCACATTTTCAAATCATCAATCGAGTCTATGCGTGACCTTTGTAAATTGAGTCTACATTTTTCTGGTGACGTCACAGTGGTTGGTACTAGCCAACGCCTAACTAGACTTCGAAATACCTGAACTGAAATGCTATTTTCAGCGGATTTTTCAGAGGTTCTTTAATGTTTTTTCATGTTGACTCTCGTGATTAGGATCACAGTATTGAAAAATCTATGGAAAGAATGTTTGTCTGAAGCACTTAAAATTCTCTGTTAAATAAGTTTTGTGGTAAGAAAAATGATAAAATTACTGAGAACAAATTAAGCAGTAAAAGAAAATTTCAAACATTCAACAGATTTTTTTATAAGTTTGAGTTTTGTTAAAGTTTATTTCTGCACTAGTAACTTTATTGTTTGTCTATATTGAAATTATTTGTTTGAATTTCATTTGTTTTGTTTTTTTAATTTTTCGTCTGTTTTCATTTTAAAGTAACTTATTGTTGTGAAGTAGTCCAACAGTAAAAAGAAGAAGTCAAGTCGAGGTTGGGTTAAGATAACAAGTGTATTAACATAAAAGGTACAAAGGTAAGGAAACTGACTGGCACTCGGCTAGACAGTTACAATACTGTCCTTTTTCTCCCTGGTGATTGTCTACTCGCACTATTTATAGTGAGAACCGGTGTAGTTTTTCTTCTGTTAGAACGGCCGGTGTAACACTTATTTATCGTTTTTATTTAATTTTAAACTAACTTATCATTTTTTTTTCATTTTTATTTAACTTATTTATCGTTTGTTTCAAACATTCAACTAAATTATCCAACATAGTTTTTTTTATAAGTTTCAGTTTTTAAAGTTTATTTCTGCACTAGTACCTTTATTGTTTGTTTGTATATAAATTATTTGTTTGAATTTCATTTGTTCTGGGTTATTTTTAATTTTTCGTCTGTTTTCATTTTAAAGTAACTTATTTATCGTTTTTTCTTCATTTTAAACTAACTTATTCATTATTTATTTACATCCTAAACGGTTATATTGGAAAAGTTAGCTCTCCAAATAGCTGCCAAATTTCATCGACTAATTTTATCTGAGGTTCTCTAATATTTTTTTGGAGTCTTTTATGTCGCGTCGACATTTCAGAGTTTCTGCTAATAGCAAGCTCCAGACACAGTAATCCATGACATTTAAGTCAGGAAAAGATTGCTGAAGAAATTGAATTGAAGCTCTCGCTCAAATTTCCCGTTTTTCTAGCGACCTACAGGTATAAAAAAAATTTAAATCGACTTCGCAATCTAGTGGGAGACGATCTCTTCACTTCCCTGCAGCCACTTTCTCACAAAACAGACGTTGCTAGTCTTTCTCTACTCCATTTTTATTTTTATGGTAGGTGCTTGACTGAGCTTTAGTCTATGGCCCCCTTTGTAAAAAAAACAGAGCAAGAACTCGTCTAACTACAGGGTAGGCAAAAATAAGGGTCCTATTTTTAAAAATTCATAACTTTTTTATTTATTGATTTTTTTAATTTTTTTTTAGAATACGTAAAGGACCCCTTCCGAAGCAAGCATGAGCCGTATTAGCCCTAAGGAACGTACCCTCATTATTATTATTATTTTTGCTTAAAAAACTCAAAACAGTGTAAAAAAACAATACTTTAGTTTTTGTAAGTTTTAAGAAGTGTTTTTCGGCTAAAATTTGTTTTGTTTATTTCAAAAAATCTCGGAAGGGTCAGTCTACACACACATAAAGTTTGGTGAGTTTAACTTTTATTTTGTGGAAGTTATTCAAATTCAAGTTATTCAAATTTAAAGATAGGACCCTTATTTTGGCCCACCCTGTATAACCAGTGTAAAGAATGTTCCTGTCTTCCTTTGTGTACCTAAACGGAACCTCCTTGAACAAAGTTTATTTCCAAGAACTTCTTATCTGTGGAATACAATACCATGGGGCTGCTGCCCAACTGACTACACGATTGTTTACAATCCTTTCGAGGTATTGTTCATCGCCAAGTGATAATCTCATTAGGAGAGTAGAAAGTAGAGCTTGGGTTTACTTTCGGTAGCTTTGTAACTCATCGGGCTAATACCAGCGAAATTAAAAGGAAAAGCAAATGTTAGCTTTGGTGAAGGCAAGTTTCTTTGCCGAAAGTCTCAGCTATAAATAAATAAATTTTATTCATTTTCTTTTTAAATTAATTGTTTGTGGTTTCTAAAAAATTCTTATACTTTACGAAACAATTTTCAAAGAGGGGATCAACTCCTATTTTTCATACTGGCGCCACCATGCGTGTACACATCCAAAACAAACTTCATTATAACTTCGTGTCAGCAAGATCGGACATATATTTTTCTTTGTTCGCAATAGGGTCACCCTTCCCGTGGCTAATACTAGCGAAATGAAAAGGAAAAAAGTATAGCTCTGTTGAAGGCAAGTTTCTCTGCCGAAAGTCTCAGCTAAAAAATAAATGAATTTTATCTATTTAAATTTTTTTTTTAATTTTTTGTGGTTTCTAAAATAAATCTTATACAAAAATTAATATTTTAACTGATTATGAAGGTTCGTTGAATGGCAGCTTTCTTGGTTCGATTGGAAAGCGAGATAATGTGAAGTGTTCTCTTCGTTTACCTAACATTAGATCTTGATTTCTTTTTCTCATGTTTTCTAAAGAAAAAATTGTACCGAACACAAATCACAGATCCAATACACTTGACCCAACGAATGATGATTGGATGTGCCAAAATTCACAGGTAACATGAATCGAAACAAATACATAGAAGATACTGCCAAGACTGCTGCAAAGAAGGTGGTCTCCCTTCACCGGGCTAGAAAACTTCTCACAACCGCAAGTATTCTATATCATTATTAAAGCCACCATTCGCCCATTCATGGAGTACTGTTGCCGCATATGGGCTGGTGCTCCAACCACTAGTCTCTCCCTGTTAGTCAGGGTCCAAAATAGAGAACCTAGGTCCCACACGGTCTACCAAGCTCTAGCCCCTGTCTTATTGCCGCAATGGTGTATCTCTGTTCTTGTTTTACAAGTACTTCAATGGAATGTGCTTCGAAAAACTTGCTGCACTTGTCCCTGCTCAACGTGAATACATCCAACAAACTTGACCATCAGCAAAATCTCACCCCTTCACTGTAATTTAAATGTAATGTGAACAAGTATCCTTACGTGAATAGAAGTAAAAAAAAAATGAAGGCAATGTGGATTTATTGTATCAAGTCCACAAAAGTTTTGCTAACATCCCACTGACTTCAATTTTTATTTTTACTTAGATTGACCTCATGCAAAGCAAATGTCCACTAAGACATAAGGGGCTACTGCGAATTAGGGGCCAGATTTATAGGGACATCCTAAGTGGGGAGTTGTGCAGCGAGATGTTTGTTCACGTTACATTTTAATTTCTGCATGTTGGTACAGTTTGGAAAAAACTGACAATCAGCAAAATCTCACCCCTTCACTGTAGAGCTCCCCAGATACGGGAAAGCTTTCCTCGTACTGTTTTAAGATGTTAAGTGCATTAAAACGCATTTACCTATTGTTAGACTTTGTGCCTACCCTGTAAACCACCATTAATTTAACAGGGAGAGTAGAAAGTGGACCTTGGGTTTACATTCGGCAGCCTCGTAACTCTTGCTTCCCTTATTTTGTCTTTTAGTCCTCACATTCCATGAACGATGTTTCTGACAAAGGGGGAAGAATTGCTGTTTTCTGGGTTGGGAATCTATCCATCTAACAAAGGAGAGTAGAAAGTGGACCTTGAGTTTACATTCGGCAGCCTCGTAACTCTTGCTTCCCTTATTTTGTCTTTTAGTCCTCACATTCCATGAACGATGTTTCTGACAAAGGGGGAAGAATTGCTGTTTTCTGGGTTGGGAATCTATCCATCTAACAAAGGTGAGTAGAAAGTGGACCTTGAGTTTACATTCGGCAGCCTCGTAACTCTTGCTTCCCTTATTTTGTCTTTTAGTCCTCACATTCCATAAACGATGTTTCTGACAAAAGGGGAAGAATTGCTGTTTTCTGGGTCGCAATCTATCCATATTACACTTAGTTTCTTTATATATATATATATATATATATATATATATATATATATATATATATATATATATATATATATAGCACTTTTTTAGCTCCTTACATCAAGTGGCTTCATGCCTTGTCTGGAGCGATTTAAATAAAATAAAAAAAGTGGAGAAATATTATCTTGCTTTAGATTCAACTTAGTTTAAGTCGCCCTAACCCTAACCCTAAGCCTAACACTATCTATTCTTTTATTTGATTCGCTTTGCTAACTTCACAGAATAAAAAAACTATGATCGATAGGCAATCAGACCAGACATCTATTATCTAAAAGCTGTAATCGATAGATGCTGTTAAACTAATTGATCTCACCTTATAGATGTATTAGCAGGAAATAGTGTTTATGTGTTTACAAAGAGGTTTTAGTGGCGCTATATCCATTTTCTAACAACAGAGGTAAAAACAAATGTGTAGATTATCTTTTTTAGAGTTGGTAGATTTGAGGGGATTGCTAAGGAGAAGGAGAGCGTTAAAAATGCTAGTGTGTACGAGGAAACTGAGATAGATAGATAGATAGATAGATAGATAGATAGATAGATAGATAGATAGATAGATAGATAGATAGATATGAATGGAATAGGATAGATAGATAGATAGATAGATAGATAGATAGATAGATAGATAGATAGATAGATATGAATGGAATAGGGTAGATAGATAGATAGATAGATAGATAGATAGATAGATAGATAGATAGATAGATAGATATGAATGGAATAGGATAGATAGATAGATAGATAGATAGATAGATAGATAGATAGATAGATAGATAGATATGAATGGAATAGGGTAGATAGATAGATAGATAGATAGATAGATAGATAGATAGATAGATAGATAGATAGATAGATAGATAGATAGATATGAATGGAATAGGATAGATAGATAGATAGATAGATAGATAGATAGATAGATAGATAGATAGATAGATAGATATGAATGGAATAGGGAAGATAGATAGATAGATAGATAGATAGATAGATAGATAGATAGATAGATAGATAGATAGATAGATATGAATGGAATAGGGTAGATAGATAGATAGATAGATAGATAGATAGATAGATAGATAGATAGATAGATAGATAGATAGATAGATAGATATGAATGGAATATGGTAGATAGATAGATAGATAGATAGATAGATAGATAGATAGATAGATATGAATGGAATAGGATAGATAGATAGATAGATAGATAGATAGATAGATAGATAGATAGATAGATAGATATGAATGGAATAGGGTAGATAGATAGATAGATAGATAGATAGATAGATAGATAGATAGATAGATAGATAGATAGATAGATAGATATGAATGGAATAGGATAGATAGATAGATAGATAGATAGATAGATAGATAGATATGAATGGAATAGGGTAGATAGATAGATAGATAGATAGATAGATAGATAGATAGATAGATAGATATGAATAGAATAGGATAGATAGATAGATAGATAGATAGATAGATAGATAGATAGATAGATAGATAGATAGATAGATAGATATGAATGGAATAGGGTAGATAGATAGATAGATAGATAGATAGATAGATAGATAGATAGATAGATAGATAGATAGATAGATAGATAGATAGATAGATAGATAGATATGAATGGAATATGGTAGATAGATAGATAGATAGATAGATAGATAGATAGATAGATAGATAGATAGATAGATAGATAGATATGAATGGAATAGGGTAGATAGATAGATAGATAGATAGATAGATAGATAGATAGATATGAATGGAATAGGATAGATAGATAGATAGATAGATAGATAGATAGATAGATAGATATGAATGGAATAGGGTAGATAGATAGATAGATTGATAGATAGATAGATAGATAGATAGATAGATATGAATGGAATAGGATAGATAGATAGATAGATAGATAGATAGATAGATAGATAGATAGATAGATAGATAGATAGATAGATAGATAGATAGATAGATAGATAGATAGATATGAATGGAATAGGATAGATAGATAGATAGATAGATAGATAGATAGATAGATAGATAGATAGATAGATAGATAGATAGATATGAATGGAATAGGGTAGATAGATAGATAGATAGATAGATAGATAGATAGATATGAATGGAATAGGGTAGATAGATATATAGATAGATAGATATATATATAGATAGATAGATAGATAGATAGATAGTTAGATAGATAGATAGATAGATAGATAGATGATAGGTGGTGACTCCTCTTAGTAATATATATATATATATATATATATATATATATATATATATATATATATATATATATATATATATATATATATATGATGTAATATAAACAAAAGGCTTAATCAATCCGTAGTTGTGATATATATTTGTATGCACGCATTCATGCATTCAACTGAATATGCGTTGTTGCACTTCATATCTAGTAGGTTAAGAGAACTTGTATCATTCTTACACAGGTAACGTTCGGTGCGCTCACATGTGATTGTGTGTCTGTGCACAATTGATTATATAACCGACCGATGCATTATTGTGCATAGGCTATTACTCTGTTCACGGCAGTTCAACTTTAAAACTGTGTACCTGTGTAGTTTAGTATGAGAATCTCTCTCTCTCTCTCTCTCTCTCTCTCTCTCTCTCTCTCTCTCTCTCTCTCTCTCTCTCTCTCTCTCTCTTATATATATATATAGTCTAAAGAAGCTTTATCTATCTATCTATCTATATATATATATATATATATATATATATATATGTATCTTGGCAGCATCTTTTCTTTTATACAAGTATCATTAAAAATAACGGACATCTTGTGTCTGGATATTTTTTCTATGATCCTTTCCGTTTTTCTGATTAGGTTCTTAGTTTCAGACGGAAACTGGCTGATAAAATTGCCAAAGCTTCCCAAAGCGCTTTCGGACCCTTCCAGGTCCATCGTCAGTGGAGTAATGTTAACCAGGCATAGACCTAGGAGTGAATATATATTCTATTTAGGCGGGAAAAATAACCCAGCACCTCTATAAAAAGCATTCCTTCCCTCGTTCGCATATCCGTAAACTTCATCGCACAAAATACTAATACACTTAAACTCAACATACTCGAAGTCCTATACATTAAAACAGAAAAACCAGCTATTAACAAGATTAATTATACTATTAGTACTAATATACTCAAATGCCTATAAATATAAATTTAAATTAAACACAGTCCTTTATTTTTCCCGCCTATATATATATTTTCCTGTATATATATATATACTCTTGCACAACTAATTGATCACCTTTTCCTATAACACTAAATAAAATTGTATATATATATATATATATATATATATATATATATATATATATATATATATATATTGAAGGCTTGAGAATGGAAAAGGTTTCCGAAAATTATCTTAGAGAATATTCTAATTAAATAAAAAAACTAAAAATGAAATTGAGATTTAACTTATTTCTAAAATCGTTCAAACCATTCAGAAATAAGTGATAAGGTACATATTTATGTTTTGTATTTTTCTATTCACGTGTGTGTTTATTATTTTCCATCGACATATTACATATATAAATATATATATATATATATATATATATATATATATAAAATTTTATTTAGTGTTATAGGAAAAGGTGATCAATTACTTGTGCAAGAGTATATATATATATATACTTTTTTTAATTGAGACTATGCATTAGTTTAATCTTACATCAATACGCTCGGTTTCACGTAAACATTGTAAACTCAGCCCGGAAGACTAAAGATACCAAATGTAACCGATTCTTTAGTCGATGCTTTAATTATATAACCGATGCTTCAGCCGATTGAAGAGCATGAAAAACTTGCCGGTAAATATTCTTTTTTAAGATGACATGCCCTCCCTATCGCTAATACTAAGTCCGAATGGCAATACACCAAAACAAAACAAAATACAAAAAAAACACGCACAATTGATTTCCAAGAAATTCAGAAAGTGGACGAAATTTAAATAAAAACAAAAATTGTTTAGTTGGAAAGTGAGTGGTTATTTTACGATAAATTTATATGCGAAACTGATACCCCTCTAAAAATTCTAAAACCGTATTTCATTTTTCTTTGTATTAATTTTTATCGAAAAGTTTTTTCAGGCGGTTTACATGTAATATCTAGAAAATAGTAGAATCCAATTTTTCTTTTTGGATGAACTAGCATAGTGTGCATGGATACAACAATACCAATTATTATACAAATGAGATGCAAAACAAAAATAATTTTAAAATTGAACTACTTAAATCATATGTTAGACAAACAATGATACACTTGTTTTGATATTAATGAAACAAAAACTGTATTTATTTATATGGTCTAAGGGTGGAATAATACGTTTTATACGCGTACGACTCCGTGTATTTATTTGATTGTGAATATTACTTAAGATAATTTTCGGAAAACCTTTTCCTTACTCAAGCCTTTGTAATCGATTTCATGTAAAGATCACAATATAGTCGTCTCTAAATAATGACTATGCATATCTCCTTTTTTGTTCGGTTCACTGAATTTAGATCTCAGAAATCAAAAGGGATTCCATCCTGATGCTAACACTTGATTTCTATATGCGATACATAGAGTGTTCAATTAAAGTTCTCCTCTACCTCTCAAACGTTTAGCTAGTAAAGCAGTGAATAATATCAATTTTCCTCTCCCCATTTGACAACTTAACTATTCTATAGTTTATATTGGTCCCCCGGTTTATAAAATCGGGGGACTTATGTTTTGAGGCATTTCCGTCCGTCCGTCCGTCCGTCCGTCCGGATTTTTCTCCGCAACCATCCATTGAATTTCTCTGAAATTTTGCATGAAGTTGAAACTTTGGTTAGGTTAGAAAGTGACATTCTCCGATTTTTTAAATAAAATCTGGTTAGCCCCCCAGGGGGTCAAAAGGCCCCAAAATGGCAAAAAAATGACATTTTTTGCCCTATAACTTTTCATCTATCCATTCAATTTCTCTGAAACTTGGCCAAAATATGGAGGCAATTGTTCCTAATAGAAAATAAGTATCGCTGACCTTGGAAAAAATCTGGTTCGCGCCCCCAGGGGGTCAAAAGCCCCCAAAAGGGTAAAAATGACCCTTTTCTCCCATAACGTTTGATCCATCCATTCAATTCTTCTTAAACTTGGCCAAAATGTACAGGCAATTGTTCTGGATATAAAATGAGCATCCTTGACCTCAGAAAAATTCTGGTTCGCGCACCAGGGGCTCAAAGAGGGGTCAAAAATGCCCCAAATTGCCCAAATTTATTGCATTTTACACTCGCCACATCGAGTCACATACAGAGGGGGACCACGCATGCGCGGCTTGTTTCTTGTGGTCTTTTCTTAGCCTTGCCGGATTCCAGAACAGGAATTCATCTAGTCTGGTGGAGTATCTATCTTATTGTTGTTACTAGAGGTACCATACCATGAAGAAGTTACACCATTCCTCGTACGGGTCCGTCTGTAGCCATAACGAAAGGGGATCTTATTTGGACTAAAGAAATTGAAATGCAAATATACAAACAAATAACACGCTTTCGAAATGACATATTGCATAAAGATATACATTTCATTTTAGTTCAGTTAGTACTCGGAGATCAAGGGTTCCCTTCTTGTGGCTAACATTTGATTCCTTTATGAGTTACATAGATACCCGAGTGTTTATTTAAGTTATTGA
>OY744545.1:47973195-47990695 GCA_963556195.1 Sepiola atlantica
TTTCACTCTCTCTCTCACCTTACGCTGTTTGACCCTCCCTGCTATTATTATATGCACCTCTCTCTCTCTCTCTCTCTCTCTCTCTCTCTCTCTCTCTCTCTCTCTCTCTCTCTCTCTTTATATGTGATGAACATTAAGAGGTAATAAAGAAAGGAAACACAAAACTATTGGAATAGTTCATTATAAACAAAAAGGGAATATAACCACAGACAGTTATACTATTAAGTCCATAGCAAGAAAAGGAAAGAAGAAAAATAATTTTTTCAAATTTTTTCTTCTTATATTTAACTGGTTTGTAAACTAACTTTTTCCTGTCAGGGGAATGAGTTTTCAAAGCCAGTTATATATATATATATATATATATATATATATATATATATATATATATATATATAGTCAGCTATGAAAATATATTTGTGACAATTAAGCTACACAGAAGCTCCCGCATTTCATCTCCAGGGGGGACCTTTAGGCTAAAATGCATAGAGTATGTACTCCATGCATTTTAGTCTGAAGATTCCCCCCCCCCCGGGATGAAACGCAGGAGCCTCTGTGTAGATTAATTGCCATAAATATATTTTCATAGCTTACTACCTAGCTCTACTTACGTATCGAGCACTGTTAAAATAAATACTGAAAACTGATACAAAAAAAATTATATCTCCTTATAAAACTTCATGTGGATACATGAAATAGTAATATATATATATATATATATATATATATATATATATATATATATATATATATATATATAACCGAACAATGTATAAAGTAGATACAAATACGAACCACATACAAATTATGTATATGTTTTTAATATTTATTTCTGACAGTATATAGTATGCTATATATTATGCTGCTTTTTATTTGTTTATGCTATTGCTTGCGTGGATTATTTTACTAAGCAAACGATTATTTAGTCCACGGGGCTGGTTATAAGCAAAGAATATACTGAAGTGGAAATTGAGTCTTGTCCATGTTATGCGGTCTCTATTCTGAGACACAGATTCGAATACTGTACGAGTCTCATTTGTTTTTCACTTTGTGGTATTCTTTACTTATATCCTGCCCATCAATCTAAATAATCGCTTATTTAGTAATATTATACGTGCAAATAATACCATTGACAAAAACGCAGCTTACTACATAATATACTATACATACATATATATATATATATATATATATATAGTTTAATACATAATATACTACATATATATATATAGTTTAATGCATAATATACTATATATATACATATATATATATAGTTTAATGCATAATATACTATATATATACATATATATATATATAGTTTAATACATAATATACTATATATATATGTATATATATGCTATATATAATACAGAATGTACTATATATATTATATATATATTATATATTATATATATTATATATATATATATAATATATATAATACATAATGTACTATACATTATATATATATATATATATATATATATATATAATATATATAATACATAATGTACTATATATATTATATATATATATATATATAATATATATAATACATAATGTACTATACATTATATATATATATATATATATATATATATATATATAATACATAATGTACTATACATTATATATATATATATATATATATATATATATATATATATATATATATATATATTGGTCAGTAAGATTTACAGATAATATTAGATACCTTCGTTATTGATTATAATTCTTCAGTCGAGAATGGTAAGTTCAAACCAATAGTAGAGTTTACGGAAAAGTTATACATATGGTTGTTGTTGTTGTTTTTGCTGCTGCTGTTGCTGCTGTTGTTGCTGCTGTTGTTGTTGCTACCGTTTTTAACACAATGCGCGTATCTTTTTTTTTTTTTCTTTACATATCTTCTTTTTTTTCTAAATCGAGGCCCAAGATTCTTTTTAACTCCGATCAACTGTCACTGAGTATAATTAAATCGAACGATGTGACTTTCTTTTTCCTTTTTTTTTTTTAATTCTCTCTCTCCGGTGGAATGGTATAGAAGGAACAAGTGCGCCGTCTTCGCGAAGTTCGCAAGCAAAACGCAGCAGCGAAAAACGCGGGCTCCGTGACAACGAAGCTGGCCTCGCCGATATTAGACGATAGGAGCGGTGAGAATCAATTTTTGTCGAACGCGCCACCGCCGTGTGTCCGCCTGCGCGTGCGTGCGTGCGTGCGTGCGTGCGTGTGTGCGCCACTTCCGTTATTTTCGCGGTTTTCCCATCCAGTTAAAACATCACTTTCAGATATTGTTTCATTTCATATAAGCGTATTTCGTTTCACTTTCAGTTGCAGTTAGCCTGGGTTTTTTGTGATGGGAGAGGGCCGTATGTCTGGTTGTCTCTCTCATTTCTACCACTGCGTCTCTCTTCTCGTAGAAAAACATCTCTCCCTCTCTCTACCCTCTCTCTTTCTCTACCCTCTCTCTCTCTCTCTATCTATATATCTATCTATCTATCTATCTATCTATATATATATATATATATATATATATATATATATATATATATATATATATATATATATATGATTATTTTACATCAGGCAGTTAGAATCCGATCTAACTCTGCCTGATGTGGTCTTAGTTTATAATAACTGTTGATCGATAACATCGACATGTAAGTGTCGCAGATTTTGTACATGTCTGTGTAAATAAAAATAATCATATATAAAAGCTCTATTTGATATTGAGCACTTTTTATAAACCCGGTTGAAATTCTTTGGATTACTACCCTGTGGATGTTTTACCTGGATTATTATATATATATATATATATATACTACATACCGTTTTAGTTTATATCCCTAGTCCTTATTTACTTGCCTCCCTCCATGAGGACAGAGTTAGACACAATGTTGGATTTTAATATAGAGGAAACTCAAGCTCCCCCAAAAAAAATTTGGATAAAAATTTAAAGTGCCTCAGTCTAAAAGGTTTTCTCCTTCACTGACCGAGGACAGAAAAGATAAAGTGTAGGATCAGAACATAAACTACACTTTTATCCTAGCCAAACGGCCAAAAGTATTTCGGTTAGTTCATATTTCCTCCTCTTGGTTTCTCTATCTATTCTTCTGACTGTCCCTCTTTCCATCTCTCTCTCTCTCTTTCTCTCTCGCTTTCTCTCTCTCTCTCTCACATCTATGTGTAACATATGTATTATCATACTAAATGAAACTTAATCAACATCTGTTTCCCTAAAGCTTTTCCCTATATACTTTAATAAGACAAAATGCTAAAATAAACCTTAGTTCTGCGATTTAGTTATGTTTGAAAAAATCTCTTTTAATTGTTCTAATTAATAGTAATTTATAATTATTCCTCTGACTGACCCTGTTTCCATCTCTCTCTCTCTCTCTCTCCTTCTCTCTCTCTCTCTCTCTCTCTCTCTCTCTCTCTCTGTGTAAATATATATATATATATATATATATATATATTTAGAGAGAGAGAGAGAGAGAGAGAGATTTGGATTTTTCACTTAGAAGATGGATTATTCAGTGAAGACCGGGATTAGGCCAATAAAAACAAGCTCGATGATACTCGATTACCGAGTACAGAGCATTTATATGTGATTTTTGAAGGCTTACCAAAGCATTCCGTTCAGGAGCCCAATCATCACCATAAAAGATTTTTCATTCAAAGATTATTTATTTATCATTTTCAAATTAAAGAGTTTTTTCCTATACGTGTTTCACTACCAAGCATGTCCTTGCTTGGCAGATCATCAGGGAAATTAAGTATCTGGACAATACACAATGTGGTGTTGCTTTAATTGAGGTCACTTTAAAAAAAGAAGAAAAAAATAAAAAGATAAAAAAGGAAAAAATACAAAATTTCTTAGAAAAATATCTCGCAAGATTTTCGCAGTATTGTTACTACTGAGCAAAAACAACAAAAAATTAGTCCCAAACCAGCAAAAACAGTTGTTTTTGAAAATGATAAATAAATAATCTTTGAATGAAAAAGTCTTTTGTGGTGATGATTGGGCTCCTGAGCGAAATGCTTTAGTAAGCCTTCAAAAAATCACACACATATATATATATATATATATATATATATATATATATATATATATATATATATATATATATATATATATATCCCTCTCTCTTCCTTAAAACTTATGATATACTTAATACAAATTATCATGCCTCATCTAAAAATTTCCGAAACCTCTCCTCTTTCATCACCAACACTCGAATCCTCAACTGAAATAAATAGCTCACTCCATGAGGAAACCCCCTGCTTCCATAGCTGCTTGGACTGATCTTCACTCCAGAACTAAAATGGAAGACTTCCATCAAATCCGTTGCTAAGATCACTGGAAAAATAGTTGGATCATTCTATCGCTCCAGAAAGTGTCTGACTCATGACGCAATCCTCAACCGGTATAAGAATCAAATACGTCCGGGCCTTTGGGTCTGGATTTACGCCGGTCTATTAGGGGTTGTCGGTGCTGTGCAGTTCTATGAGGTGCACCCTCCCAGGCTTTGCCTCCCCTCTTTGGGGAGGAGTAAGTTTATTGCTTACTGTCTGAGGCGTCCCTACCGGGGAATGCCGACGGGGCTGCCCAGGCAATTTTTAAACAGCCAGAGTGCTCAAATTCTCAAGCGCTGGTTCTTTCCCACTTTTCCGACCTTGTGTCACATCTTACCTTTTGGGAGGAAGATAAATAAAACGTCCTAAGATGGAGTACAGTTCCCACATCTGGGGTTGTGCCGCTCAGAGTTTCTATTCCCGCCTTGACAGACTACAAAACCGACTTTGAAATCTAGTGAAGGATGTCCTATTCTCGTCCCTACAGCCTCTTTCTAACAGAATATAGGTTGCTAGTCTTTCTCTACTCTATCGTTATTTTAATGGTAGGTGCTCGCCTGAGCTTTAATCTATGGTTCCCCCCTGCGAAACATCCACAGCAAGAACTCGTCTAGCTACAACCACTGTAAAAAAATTTCGTTCTTCCTCTGTGTATCTAAAACTAAAACTAAACGTGACTTCCATGTGCAAAGTTTATTTCCAAGAACTGTTTGGCTGTGGAACACAATGGCACGGGGTCGCTTCTCAGCTGATTACAACATGGTCGATTTCAAGTCCAATGTTAACAAATTATTGTGTAGCCACCCTCTTAAATAATAAAATTCCAATCCTCTCAGCGTTGTCTCACCGCCCCCCCCCTGTCAAACTCAATAACTTTTACCCTCAAGTAGTTTTGGGGCCTTGATAAGCGGTGACTCGTTAGTATATAAAAAATCTACTTCCTTTCTCACTCCCCCTCCTCCTTCTCTATCTCTCTCTTTCTCTCTCTCTCTCTCTCTCTCTCTCTATATATATATATATATATATATATATATATATATATATATATATATATATATACAGGGTGGGCAAAAATAAGGGTCCTATTTTTTAAAATTCATAACTTTTTTATTTATTTATTTATTTTTTTTTTTTTTTAGAATAAGTAAAGGACCCCTTCCGAAGCAAGCATGAGCCGTATTAGCCCTAAGGAACGTACCTTCATTTAGAAAACATTATTTTTGCTTAAAAAACTCAAAACAGTGTAAAAAACAATACTTTAGTTTTTGTAAGTTTTAAGAAGTGTTTTTCGGCTAAAATTTGTTTTGTTTATTTCAAAAAATCTCGGAAGGGTCAGTCTACACACACATAAAGTTTGGTGAGTTTAACTTTTACTTTGTGGAAGTTATTCAAATTCAAGTTATTCAAATTTAAAGATAGGACCCTTATTTTGGCCCACCCTGTATATATATATATATATATATATATATATATATATATATATATATATATATATATATATATATGGTACATGTATTGTATTAGTTTCTGTAGATGTAAATTCGTTGAAAACTCAAGTGTTTATGAAAAGTGCCCAATAACAAGTAGAGCTGTTTTTAAGTATATTTTTTATTTATACAAACATTATTGGTTACATATGTGCATACATGTTTTGGTTGTCCTCTTCCCAGAGTGGCATCCTCTTCAGACCAAAAGAAGACAGAAGTGAGATGGATTTGGTTTGGTCTGAAGAGGTTGCCTATCTGGGAAGAGGACAACCGAAACATGTGTGCACATATGTAACCAATAATGTTTGTATAAATATAAATTTATACTATATATATATATATATATATATATATATAAATATAAATTTATACTATATATATATATATATATATATATATATCGTTCTCTCTCTCTCTTTCTTTGCCTGTCTCCCTGTCTCTCTGTCTGTATCTCTGTATGTCTCTCTGTATGTATTTCCCCATACATGTTCTCTTTTCAATTGTATTTCTTTCTCAAACTCCGATAACTTATTTCTGTCATCGTCTATCTTGGCTTTTTGTTTTTATACGCATGGCTTCTAATATCTGAAGTCTTAATTTGTTATTTTCATATTATAATATAGCTGTATCGTCTACGATAGCTTTTTAAAGTTTATAACAGGGGCAAGAATGATTAGTTTTTAAATGTTGGATCATTGCGCTAGTGTCGGACAGGTGCATGGTGAGCCATCTCAACGAGTTGTAGTAGGTAAACCTACGTATATGTTTTGTCTTCATTGTCGGAAACACAATCTTCCAAGGGACATTTGAATTCATTTAAAAGCTAGCAATTGATAAAATTAATGTCGATAACAGTGAAAACATCATAAAATTACTTTAATACTAATACAACTACTCTATTAATACTACAGCCGATAACATAGTTCCCGCAAAAGCCGTCACTAAAAATGTAAAAATACATGTTCTTTACTCGATAACTACCCGTTGAAGATGGCTTCGTGTACGGAAAATTTATCTGCCAGTTTCAAACTAAAACTCAAACATTTATCAGGCATCTAGAAAGAATCAACGAAAAATGTGGAGACGCAACTTGTCTGTACGCTTTACCGAAATATATATATATATATATATATATATATATATATATATATATATATATAGTGTGTGTGTTATTGTTTATTATCTATGTACGTATACGTTTCGTCCCTTTTCAATCGAGACTCATCAGCATACAGATATGACTATTCACTACCGGTCGCACGATTCGAAACCCTGGATTACAAGTATTTTTCAACTTAAATCCAACGTCGCTAACCGCGCGGCCAATATTTGAATAGCTGATAAATAATGATAATTTAACACATTTTAGAGCGGCTTAAACAAACGCATTCTGTTATTTTAACAATGTTTGCATAAATAAATAAATAAATATATTTTATTTATTTATTTATTTATTTATTTATGCATACATTGTTAAAATAACAGTATTCGTTTGTTTGATTATACTTTTTTTATTTTTCTCAATTTTTCTGATGGTCTTTTTTGTATTAAGATCAAAAAAAATTAATAAATGTTTCATAGGTTTCACAGGTTTCACGAACGTTTTCGATTCTTCGTCTAATCATCCTCGGGTGTCAAAGGCAAATGAACAAAAAAACTGAAGAAAGAAGAGAATTAAAAGAAACAAAAAAAACAGCGGAGAAACGCACTAAGAACGTTTTTGCATTGTTTCAGGAAATCGTTGACGATTTAAATTCAGCAACGCTGGATGGTAGCACAGAACAAAATCGCATTACGTTAAGCATTTTCAAATACACACAATATATATATATATATATATATATATATATATATATATATATATATATATATATATATATATAAACATACACATATATAAGCTCATCAATATGGCTAGATACGCAATACTACACCATTAAACTTAAAATAAAGGAACTCGGAATGCTTATATACGCATTATCGCCTAACTATAAGGCTCAATTCTTTTACGAAGGGCTGTACATTATCACTAGTGTAAGGTGACGACCTCTCTTATAATTTTATATGTACTAGATGACTCGTCGTCTAGTCTCTTTAGACTACTCGTGACCCGTTGGGTCATAGACCTAAATGACATAAAGTGTGTTCTATCTATCCCATGAGTCTGATGAACTGGCTAATTCCGAATTATCTAGGATGACCGCAATTAAATCCCTCATTGCTCTCTCTCTCTCTCTCTTTCTTTCTCTTTTTCTCTCTCTCTCTCTTTCTCTCTCTCTCTCTCTCTCTCTCTTTCTTTCTCTCTCGTTTTCTCTCTCTCTCTCTCTCTTTCTCTCTCTCTCTCTCTCTTTCTCTCTCTCTCTTTCTCTCTCTCTCTTTCTCTCTCCCCCTCTTTCTCTCTCTCTTTCTTTCTCTCTCGCTTTCTCTCTCTCTTTCTCTATCTTTCTCTCTCTCTCTTTCTCTCTCTCCCTCTTTCTCTCTCTCTTTCTCTCTCTCTCTTTCTCTCTCTCTTTCTTTCTCTCTCGCTTTCTCTCTCTCTCTTTCTCTCTCTCTCTTTCTCTCTCTCCCTCTTTCTCTCTCTCTCTCTCTCTCTTTCTCTCTCTCCCTCTCTCTCTCTCTCTCTCTCTGCATCTTCCTTAGTGAGATATCAGTGATCGTCACCAAGCAAGAATCCTCGTTCTTGGCAAGCTTCTTTGAACGAAGAAAACATTTCTTCCAGCGGCTGTAAAGATTCAGTAAATATCACGTGATGAAGCATAAGTCACGTGTAAATTTGGAGAGAAAGACTAACACAATCTTTTCTTGACATTCTTGAGCTCTAAGCAACAGAAAAGATCATCGCCACTAGATTTCATAGTTGATTTTGAACGCCGCTTCAGCAACGTTCAGTGTTCTGAGCGGCGCCTCCCCATGACGTATCAGACTCGTATATAAGTAGAGGTTTGCACCAAGAGTCAAGTACTTTTTCGAGCAGTAGAATGATCCAACCATTTTTTTTTTTTTGCAGCTTCCTTAGAAGCAGATTGGATGCTCGTCTGCAGTGAAAGTCAGTCCTAGGAGCTTATAAAAGCAAGATGCTTCCTCCAAGGAGAGAGCCATTCATTTCGACTCGAGCAAAGAAAGGGTCTAAGCGTTGGTGATGGAAGTAAAAGATCTGGCTTTTAGGGGTGTTAAATGGAACAAGTCACTTTCTCCCTCTTCATCAGGTGCAGATACGGTGGAGAACATTGGCTTCAAATACTCCAGTTTATCACGTGCATTCCTTTTTTTGTCACTAATGTCCTTATATGAATGACCACTCTTGAATAAATTTACAATAGTTTCACGAGTTTTTTCATCTAATTCATTGCCATGAGGAGCCATTTCCAAGAATAATATGAAAAAAACTTTGGTAGCAATAGATCCAAGCAATAGCAGCGGAATGTAAGCAAAAAGCCGGTAAAATGCCTTAGGTTATCTATTAGGGTACAATAAAAAGGTGTCAACAGAAGGTTCTGCTATTTATAGCTAATTGAGTACATATTTATTCATGATAAGTGACTTTCATAACTGTGTACTCATTTATTTTACTGTGACTTTATTTTACTGTGACTGTAAAGCATGGAGGTGGGAGCTTAATGATTTGGGGGCGTATGAGTGCCAAAGGAGTTGGATGACTTGCTTTCATCGAAGGAAAAATGGATGCCAAACTCTATTGCCAGATATTGGAGGAAAAAAATGTTACCAAGTCTAACAAGTGTTGGCAGACGTGGAGTTTTCCAGCAAGATAACGACCCTAAGAACACGTCTCGGGCTACGAAGGCGTTCTTAGACAGTATTTCTGTTTACTTTTGCCTGAATAAAATCACGTGCTTTCCTTTTTTTAACTTCTTTTTTTTTACCGCACATAATATTTGGTAGAAGAATGTTTTGTTTGGGTTTTTTTTGTGCAAAATTCGTCACGTTGACGAATGTAGAAGAACTCTTTTGAAGCTAAATCAAATAATAAGTCGTTACTCCATTAAAATTTTTAATCATGAAGACGCAATTTAAGACGCACAACTGCAGTTCTTCTGACGTTCATGTGAAATCCTAGTATTGTAGAAGAAACTGCTTCGGATATTGCTGGTTTTCGACGTTCTGAGAACCCCGAAAACAGCCTCATCCCTTCCTTTCATAGTATCGCACACATTCATTAAATCGGATAGAAGATTCGACCCTCTTTTGAAATAAACCGGGGTCGACGGGTACATCAAGGTGAACGTAGATGAGTCGCGACACGTGACAGTTTTCCCCCAACGAGCGTGGCTTGATATTCAGAACTTTGAAATAACAACACATCCGGTGCGTGCGGCTTGCGGTGTAGAATGGACTGGGGGAGGTATAATGTTTTTAATGGCGGCCGACAAAACCGACTGAGTTTATTTTGCAGCTGGTAGTCAATTATAGCACCCCAAGTTTGTTGCGAGTATCATGTAGCAAGTTGTCTGATAAAATGGAATATTACGAATAAATTATATTTTAAAGACAAAGATGTATTGGCTTCTTGGCCTAATGGTGTTTCTGACCATCCAAGCCGTAGCGAGACTAGTGACGTGGGTTACACGTCTTGATGAGGTTCATGGGGTTGGATCGGTTTCAGATCGCGATCTGGTAGTTTACTTTAAACATCAACTTAAAGTGAAAATCAGATGCGATTGGAAGCGATTACATCGCATGGATTTCAATAGGAGATGGGTGCATGACACTAGTTTGTGCATCCGACGAGGCGCCAAGTTTGAGTTCGTGTTCCCTCCATAGTTATGGCACACGCGGTACTGGGTTCTACGGAACCCACCCCTGTAGACTTTTTTTAACTAAAAGAGCAACTCTTAACTAGTAGGAATAAGAGATATCCTGTCCCTATTTTATTTTTGCCGGCACTAGAGAGCTTCCAAAGATTCCCACTTCCATTGTTTTACTTTGTCCCCGGTCTCTTGGAACCTTTGGCATTACTATCTTGGAAGCCGCCATCCACCCCAAGATCCCATTCCCGATGAATTTATTTTTGAATACCCCTCTTTTAAGTTCCCACTCCCATTTAGGGACCGACCCGCTTGTTTTCGGTCTTGGGCCGGAAAACAGCGGGTGGTCCAACACTTAGCAACGAGGGAAAGACGGGCCATACTAACCCCCCTTTTTATCATTTTATTTGGTTCTTTATTTTTCTTTCTTTTTGGGTGTTTTTAATATTTTCCCCACTCCCACGATAATTATCATTTACAACGTCGACTTTTTGGGATATGTTAAGTAGGGATCCATCCACAGAGTAAATGGGGTATTTTGGTGCAAGAATCTGGTTAAGAGTAAGCAAAAGTTTTATTTTCTGTTTTTGTTGTATTTTTTGATGAAAATAAAAAATGTTAAAAGCTTGTCTCACTTATCCTCGACCCCCCCCCCTCCCCCTACATCCCGGGCGCTATGCCTAAGGTCTGGTGAGTTCCCAAGGTTTGTAAAATCTCCATCTGTAGATAAAGATGGAGGTTGTCCGAGGGAATTCACCGGCCTAAATAACTTCTTGGCCTTTTGGCTAAGATCAAAGTGTAGTATCTGTTCCGATGGATACTGCACCCCATAAACTGGTAATGTCTTGGCCATCGGTGCTTGATTTACGCCGGTCTATGGGTCTGTCTTGTGCAGTTCTAGGAGGTTCACCCTCCCAGGCTTTGCCTCCCCTCTTTGGGGAGGAGTAAGTTTATTGCTTACTGCCTGAGGCGCCCCTACCGGGGAATGCCGACGGGGCTGCCCAGGCAATTTTTAAAAAGCCAGAGTGCTCACCTTCTCGGGCGCTGGCTTTTCAAGTCCCACTTTCCCGACCTTGGGTCACATCTTACCTTGTGGGAGTAAGATAAAACTGGCCTTGTGCCTAACCTCCTGGGGAGGTAAATAAAATGTCTTGGCTTCTTGGCCTTTTGGCTAAGATCAAAGTGTAGTATCTGTTCCGATGGATACTGCACCCCATAGACTGGTATTGTCTTGGCCTTCGGGTCTTGATTTACGCCGGCCTATGAGTCTGTCCTGTGCAGTTTTATGAGGTCCACTCTCCCAGGCTTCGCCTCTCCTCTTTGGGGAGGAGTAAGTTTATTGCTTACTGCCTGAGGCGCGCCTACCGGGGAATGACGACGGGGCTGCCCAGGCAATTTTTAAACCCCACTTTCCCGACACGACCTTGGTCACATCTTACTTGTGGGAGTAAGATAAAAAAAACTGGCCTTGTGCCTAACTCCTGGAGAGGAGTAAATCAATATTCTATATCCATCCTTTTATTTTTTCAGCTAGTAAACTTACCATTTTTTCCTTGGAACCGAGACGGCACTTTCTCTTGCACCGTTCAGACCAGCGTTAATATCAGTTTTGCGGATCTAGAATCCATAACGTAAGCGCAGAACGATTGACAGATCAACTGGTTAGAACTCATCCGACACTCGTGTTAACCGGCTTACCCCGGACTCCCCACGCAACGACGTAGTGTCACAGTGGTATATTTATTGTGTAGTTTATTACATATTTAATAGATTTCACAGATGGACAGATTTCTACATTCGTATGGTAGTTAAAAACCTTCAGTAGCTGTAAGTTATGGGGAATATTATGTTATATTTTGTTGTCTCCCCTTTTGGTAACCCTGATGTACCTGTACTTAGTACGGCATTCACCCTTGTGTAGTATCTGTTCCGATGGATACTGCACCCCATAAACTGGTATCGTCTTGGCCTTTGGGGCTTGATTTCCGCCGATCTATGGGTCTGTCCTGTGCAGTTCTAGGAGGTCCACCCTTCCAGGCTTTGCCTCCCCTCTTTGGGGAGGAGTAAGTTTATTGCTTACTGCCTGAGGCGACCCTACCGGGGAATTCCGATGGGGCTGCCCAGGCAATTTTTAATGGTCAGAGTGTTCACCTTCTCGGGCGCTGGCTTTTCAAGTCCCACTTTCCCGATCCGACCTTGGGTCACATCTTACCTTGTGGGAGTAAGATAAAACTGGCCTTGTGCTTAACCTCCTGAAGAGGAGGTAAATAAATAGTACGGCATTCACCCTAAGTGGCTTGAACCGGCTTCTTTCGAAAGAGGAAGTTTCTAGGGAATATCAAATTCACAAGCGGCCCCCACTCGCATGTTTATCCCGGTTAGGGGAGATGATGACGTTAGGTTTTTGCAGTTTTTGCAGTTTTTGCAAGGCGGTATCGATGTCCTCCCATGATATGTGATCGTCGCCTGTATATAGGATGGGGGTCGTGGGTTCACTGTATGGCTTTGGATATCTTTTTGAGCAGTTATAATTTCTCCAGCATGGTGGAGACGGGGGCACAGTTAAATCCGTCAATCACGTGTGACCGACGAGACGAGCCAGAATCAAGGGGATCGTCGCTGCCTAGCGTGCAAAACATGGATGTGGGAAAGAACAAGTGCACGCTGGAACAAAAGTTTTTATGCGTATCGACCACGTGTGACGAATACGCTTTGTCGTCTGTGAAAGACGAGCCTAATAGAAAATTGTTAGTTGCGTTTAAGTACTCGAAGAGCTCAGATAATTAAGCGATAAATATTGGTATTGAAAACGGTGTTGGAGAACAATATACCTTCATAACGAAGTTCCGGTGGCGAGCGCATTGTTCCCGAGTTCAGTATTGGAAACGATATTGTTGGATGAAAGCCTACTACGTGATAAAGATCTAGTGGCAAACAGGTTATTAGATTGAATACGGTGTCCCCTTCGGAAAAGTATACCACGTAACAAAGTTCCAGCGGCGAGCACGTTTTTCCATCAACAGAGACCATAGTTCCCTCTCCTTTTTATGTTTATATTACTCCAAACGCGTGTCTTTATGGATCATTTGCTCTACTTGGAATTTCAGCTCGAACGATACTATCATAGTTCTGAGATCTTGGTTTTAATTGTTCGTCTATCCAACGCAAACTATTGCAGTGTGGCAATCACATGTTTCACATTCTACACTCAGAACGAACGTCCTTCTGATTTTGTTAAGGATTTCAAGATGAATTACATTTTTCAAGAAATACATTTTTTTTTGTAAGAAGAATTTTTTTCAAGAAGAATTTTTTTTTAAGAGGAATATTTTATTTTCAAGAAAATATTTTTTTCAAGAAGAATCTTTTTCAAGAATGAATTTTTTTAAAGCGGAATCTTTTTCAAGAAGAATATTTTTTTTCAAGAGTAATGTTTGTTTTTTTCGGGAGAATTTTTTTTCATGAAGAATCTTTTTCAAGAAAATTTTTTTTTTTCAAAAGGAATGTGGGTTTTTTTCAAGAGAATTTTTTTCAAGAAGATTTTTTTTTTCAAAAGGAATGTTTTTGTTTTTTCATGAGAATTTTTTTTCAAGAAGAATTTTTTTTCAAGAGGAATGTTGTTGTTTTTTTTTGCAGGAGAATTTTTTATCAAGAAGAATTATATTTTTTAAATCAAAATCTCCAGCTATAGAATCAGATCTATCGTAGGTTGATTGATTCTCAGAGAGGATTGTCTTTTATTTTAAGCCAGTTTTGATCGCATGTCATCGTAATGAAATAAGTTGCATTACCATATCTTCTAAGGTACATCATACCCCCTCCCCTAAAGCCCCATCCTTCTTCACCATTGTAGAGGTGGTGGCAACGTGATAGTGTCAGAGCTACCTAGATAACAGGGCTCTGGTGAAAATCGATGAGAAGTCGGCATCAGGATCCGCCGTCTTCTGGTCGTCTCTGCCTCTGCATGTGGCAAGCAAAGGCGTGTCAGACGCGGAACCAAAAATCAATGGAGTTTATTTTGCACCATTCTTTTTATAGCTCCACGAGTTTGTATGTAACCACTGAGCATTGCTGTTCTCGGTGTCAGGGTTTTAAAATATCTGCGACTAACGTGAGGACTTCATGCAGACCATACAATCCTGAGGCACGACCTTTGTGAGCTCTATGCAGAAGGCTGACTTGTTTAACAAACAAAGAAACAAAATCAGCAGCAGCAGCCATCAGTCATGATCTGTTCATAGCGTAGAATAAATATGATGACGTTGAAAAAAATCTTCATTAAAAGATATATAAAATATTACTATAGGTTTGGCCAACCTATAGTAATATTTAATGAGGATAATTAAAGAAACTACATGTAAATGAAATGGATGTATTAGGAAAATGACTATTGATCAATGCAAATAGACATTACATGCCTAAATATTAAAAAAAAAAATATTCATAGATCACTGCAATACATTTTTTGAATATCCTCATTATTTTCGAAATAATTCCCACTCAATGATTTTATTGAGTCTTTTATGATTTGTCGACATTTGGATATTTTGTTCATTTCCATTTTCTTAATGAACATTTTTCTTTGTAGAGCACGAACCATTTCTATATAATAGTTATTAAAGCAACTCTTTTCTTCCAAGAATATTAGAAGAGGTTCTGTATTTCTTTCCGCTGTTTCTCATTATATTTTCTCTGTGTTCTCGCTTGTTTCTGATTCTTCTGACTCACTGCAATTATTAGAGTCAACAAATATACGACACTAATTTGCTTTTTTTAATTGCTAAGCTGTGTTCATAACGTAGGAAGTTCATATTTAACTGTGTCCATAGCGTAGGAAGTTCATATTTAAGTGTGTTCATAGCGTAGGTAGTTCATATTTAAGTGTGTTCATAGCGTAGGAATTTCATATTTAACTGTGTTCATAGCGTAGGAAGTTAATATTTAACTGTGTTCATCGCGTAGGAAGTTCATATTTAAGTGTGTTCATAGCGTAAGAAGTTCATATTTAAGTGTGTTCATAGCGTAGGGAGTTCATATTTAAGTGTGTTCATAGCGTAGGAAGTTCATATTTAACTGTGTTCATAGCGTAGGAAGTTCATATTTAACTGTGTCCCTAGCGTAGGAAGTTCATATTTAACTGTGTCCATAGCGTAGGAAGTTCATATTTAACTGTGTTCATAGAGTAGGAAGTTTATATTTAACTGTGTCCATAGCGTAAGAAGTTCATATTTAAGTGTGTTCATAGCGTAGGAATTTCATATTTAACTGTGTTCATAGCGTAGGAAGTTCATATTTAAGTGTATTCATAGCGGTGGTAGTTCATATTTAACTGTGTTCATAGCGTAGGAAGTTCATATTTAACTGTGTCCCTAGCGTAGGAAGTTCATATTTAACTGTGTTCATAGCGTAGAAAGTTCATATTTAACTGTGTTCATAGCGTAGGAAGTTCATATTTAACTGTGTCCATAGCGTAGGAAGTTCATATTTAACTGTGTTCATAGCGTAGGAAGTTCATATTTAACTGTGTTCATAGCGTAGGAAGTTCATATTTAACTGTGTCCATAGCGTAGGAAGTTCATATTTAACTGTGTTCATAGAGTAGGAAGTTCATATTTAACTGTGTCCATAGCGTAAGAAGTTCATATTTAAGTGTGTTCATAGCGTAGGAATTTCATATTTAACTGTGTTCATAGCGTAGGTAGTTCATATTTAAGTGTATTCATAGCGGTGGTAGTTCATATTTAACTGTGTTCATAGCGTAGGAAGTTCATATTTAACTGTGTCCCTAGCGTAGGAAGTTCATATTTAACTGTGTTCATAGCGTAGAAAGTTCATATTTAACTGTGTTCATAGCGTAGGAAGTTCATATTTAACTGTGTTCATAGCGTAGGAAGTTCATATTTAACTGTGTTCATAGCGTAGGAAGTTCATATTTAAGTGTGTTCATAGCGGTGGTAGTTCATATTAAACTGTGTTCATAGCGTAGGAAGTTCATATTTAACCGTGTTCATAGCGTAGGAAGTTCATATTTAACTGAAGTTCATGGCGTATGAGTTTTACGTAATATATGGAGTATCTGCCCTTATGCTATCTTGGATGTGACTATTTTGTTTTTGTCTATTAATTGAGTTCGTTTTTATCACAATTTATGTGCCTTTCAATATATTTTTCGGATACTGAACAGACGTCGTATCACAGTTCAGCTTAACAGGCTGGAAAAGGGGGCCGTGTGCCCAACTCAGCTAAAGCTGAAACCAGACAAAAATGGAAGAGAGAATAGGTGCAAGAGATGAGACTCTCTACTGCAACACAATTCAACGTGATTTTGTTTGAAGTTCCTTGTTGCTTAAAATGATTATACCAACTTCATTGGTCATTCCATTGTTGACACGTCTGCGATGTCCATTGGTTCGTCCTCTATTCGGACCGATTCTAATGATTGCGTTGGAAACATCATTTATAATCTCTTCGGCGTGTTGAAGAGTAGTCACATATTGGGCGTTTTGTCTTAGACATGCCTCTATGATGTCAATGTCGTTCCGACGAAGAACACCATTTCTGTACATATCCATTCTTAGATAACTTACGTGTAAGTATCGTTCGTACCAGTCGGGGATACGTCATCGACAGTCAGTCCGACAGTGATTCTGTTGCTGCTGGGTTGAGGTATGGTTCTGCTCAGTCTCAGACGGTCCATCCTCTTTGAGTAGGGGTTAGCTTATTGCTAATCACCGGAGAATGCCGACGAGGCTGCACGGGATGTTTTTTGTTGGCCAGACCGCGTTGGCTTTTGAAACCCCACACTTGACCTTGTGTCTAACCTCCTGGAGATGAGGTAAATAAAATACCGTGTTTAGCATCGATAGAGTACATATCAATAAACTCTCTGTCTCTGTCTCT
>OY744545.1:47995695-48003195 GCA_963556195.1 Sepiola atlantica
AAACAAAAGTGAATATCACCACGAGCAGTAATACTATTCAACACGTAATTGGAGATAAAAATAGAGAGAAGCTAATTTGGCTTATTTTTTTAATATTTAAGTCACTTTGCAAATTCGCTTTTCCTTATTACAACAATTTCACTTAAGCTCAATGAGTCATTCAATCTGATAGTATTATAGTCATGAGTTATAATTATTTATATGAATAGAGTACCCAATATTACGATAGAGCCAATATAGATCTCAGTTTAACGACCATAGAATCTATAATGTTCACAATTTAATATGGAATTAATTTTGTATCCAATTCAAACACAAAATGGACCCCTTTTTTCATATATATATATATATATATATATATATATATATATATATATATATATTAGACTGATGAATTTTTGGAGGAGGTTAGGGTTGAAGTTAGGGGTTAGGATTAGGATAAGTGTTAGGGTTAGGGTTAGAGTTAGGGGGTAGGATTAGGGTTAGGGTTAGGATTATGGTTAGGGTTAGGGTTATGGTTAGGGGTTAGGGGTTAGGGGTTAGGATTAGGATTAGGGGTTAGGGTTAGGGTTAGGGTTAGGGGTTGAGATTAGGGTTAGGGTTAGAGTAAAAGTTAGGGTTAGGGTCTTCAGTCTATTGACGCGGTGGAATTTTTATGACTGGTCTGGTGGCTCTCCCATGACTCGCTAAAGCCAGCCGATTCTGTTCAGTTAACTTCTGACGATCGTATTAATAGATAGCATAAATCGTGTTTCGACTTTAGAAGACTCACCACTGTGGCTAGACGTAGCGGACGTTAGGATTAGGGTTAGGGTTAAGGCTAGACGTAGTGAACGTTAGGGTTAGGGTTAAGGCTAGACCTAGCGAACGTTAGGGTTAGGGTTACGGTTAGGGCTAGACGTAGCGAACGTTAGGGTTAGGGTTAGGGCTAGATGTAGCGAACGTTAGGGTTAGGGTTAAGGTTAGGGCTAGACGTAGCAAACGTTACGGTTAGAGCTAGACGTAGCGAACGTTAGGGTTAGGGCTAGACGTAGCGAACGTTAGGGTTGGGGTAAGGGTTAAGGTTAGACGTAGCGAACGTTAGGGTTAGGGTTAAGGTTAGGGCTAGACGTAACGAACGTTAGGGTTAGGGCTAGACGTAGCGAACGTTAGGGTTAGGGTTCGGGCTAGACGTAACGAACGTTAGGGTTAGGGCTAGACATAGCGAACGTTAGGGTTAGAGTTAAGGCTAGACGTAGCGAACGTTAGGGGTAGGGTTAGACGTAGCAAACGTTAGGGTTAGGTTTAGGGCTAGATGTAGCGAACGTTAAGGCTAGACGTAGCGAACGTTAGAGTTAGGGCTAGACGTAGCGAACGTTAGGGTTAGGGTTAGGGCTAGACGTAGCGAACGTTAGGGTCAGGGTTAAGTCTCGACGTAGCGAACGTTAGGTTTAGGGTGAGACGTAGCGAACGTTAGGGTTAGGGTTAAGGCTTGATGTAGCGAACGTATACACCCATATTATTTCGGGTATAATAATTCACTTCAGATATAACGTTGTATTAATTTTCTTTTCTTGCAGAAATGCGTTACCCGAGGCAAACTTACTTCAGATAATATATCAGTGTGTAAATCTTTGTTTTATGTATTTCTAATCTCTAGAGGATTTGACGATGCCACAGGTAAATCAGAACGCGTGATAAGATTTAACAAAAAAGGTGAAAGAAAGGAAATATCATGAATCGTATCTATAAACAATTAATCACTGCCCATGTACATGCATATGAGCCATATCCAATCATATTTGATTGTATACTAGCAGTCTTACTCAGCGATGCCCAAAAGTTATTCGACAATTGAGCCAACTTGTTATAAAACTATGACTCGATTAGTAAGTACATTCAAAAAATACTTTCTATTTCGAAGGGTCACGTAGTAATCCATGTATTAACATAGCAATTACGTTTAACATAATAACAGTGTTTATATATATATATATATATATATATATATATATATTATATATATATATATATATATATATATATATATATATATAACAAAGAAAACACATTTTCATATTGCAAGAGATTACCATTCATCTAAGGATTTTCGGAAAATAACAGTCCATGACTTCATGTTTGACTGTAAAATCATATATATATATATATATATATATATATATATATATATATACATATACACTTGGCTCTATTCAACTGACACAGCCAGTCCAACATTTTTCTTCTTTTTGGAAATGATCAAAGTCTCTACCATTCCGGACCTTTAAATATTTTACAGTAAACCCATTTTACAATTTACTGTCTTTATATTTAAATTTTGAAATTTAAATGAATTGATCTGAGATTTACAGTCTCTTGTCATTTATTTTTATTTTTGTTTATTCCACCTTCCGGTTTTTCAACATTGCATTGCTTCTGCCTCGGATTCTCACCTTTATATATATATATATATATATATATATATACAGGGTGGGCCAAAATAAGGGTCCTATCTTTAAATTTGAATAACTTGAATTTGAATAACTTCCACAAAATAAAAGTTAAACTCACCAAACTTTATGTGTATGTAGACTGACCCTTCCGAGATTTTTTTGAAATAAACAAAACAAATTTTAGCCGAAAAACACTTCTTAAAACTTACAAAAACTAAAGTATTGTTTTTTTACACTGTTTTGAGTTTTTTAAGCAAAAATAATGTTTTCTAAATGAGGGTACGTTCCTTAGGGCTAATACGGCTCATGCTTGCTTCGGAAGGGTTCCTTTACTTATTCTAAAAAAAAAATTTTTTTTAAATCAATAAATAAAAAAGTTATGAATTTTTAAAAATAGGACCCTTATTTTTGCCCACCCTATATATATATATATATATATATATATATATATATATATATATATATATATATATATATATATATATATATATATATACGTTTCATCTTTGCGGAATCATCAGTGTAGAGATAACTATTTAAACTGATCGCACGATTCGAACCTCGGAAATACCAATGAGGCCAATTCCAACCATTATAAAACATGATGAGAAATAAATCCTATCTATGTCAAGAAGGCAGACAACCATACAGCCGTCTTAACAGTGTTGAACAGGAAGGAACTTGCATTTATAGCTTAGATAAAACAGCTTGCATTATTTCTCATTAAAGGGCTCGGCCAAATATATATATATATTTTTTTTTTTTTTTAATGCAACCTTAATTCCTATATAATTTTATTTCTAGCTACCATATCGTAGAATGGTTCGTAGGTTTAGTGTTTAGATAGTATTTTATTATTATTATTATTATTATTATTAATATTAATATTGCTAGTATTACTATTGTTATAAAGAATTTTATTTGATATGCAAATTACCATATCACACGGTAGTCTTAAGGGTGGTATATTATTATTATTATTATTATTATTATTATTATTATTATTATTATTATTATTATTTTATTTATTTATGTATATATAAGTAACATTTTAAGCTGAATTATTTCGACACTTGATTATTGGGGAAATGGTAGTTTTATATGTACCATTGGAGAGCCATGCATATAACTGTCCTGTTTTTAAATCTCCGAAACAGTTACATGGTAAACAGCTGAAGATCCCCGTGTTAATATTAGATGCTTACGTTAAGGTCTCCTGTTTTTGTTTCATTGTTAGATACTTAATTCCCCTTTTTATTTTATTTACTTACTATTATATATTATTTATTTATGAATTTTCCAACAAATGTTAAGTCTACACTATTTTGGATTTAGTTAGTTTCTCTGGGAATTTAAACTGCATTTTATTTTTTATATATTTTTTTTGTCTTTTTGGTTAAAATAACTCAAAGCTTCTTTAGACTATATATATATATATATATATATATATATATATATATATATATATATATATATATATATGTGTGGGGGGGGTATATATAGTGATTCGGTGTGTGTTGAAAAGAAATCAATAACGTGCTCGATCGCAAAAAAATATGAGAACTAATATACAAACTATTTATTTAAAAACTATACGTTACATAATTCAGAGACGTACCATGGTTTCATTGAGATATGCTGACCTTTTATTTTTGTTAAAAAGGTCGTTAGCGCCTAATTCAAATCATCAGCGTCTCAGGAAATAAAAACAAATCGAAGAATGGAATTCAAAGATCACCCTAACGTCTTCCGGTAAGTTAATGCGAACGTCCTGTTATTAGAGGGTTTAAGTTTTATATTTATATTACTTTTAAAAAATGTGAATGGTGCTTATATTTGAGTGTTTTTTACAAAGGTTTAGATTGTCTCATGATACAACAAGGAGTCCGCGATTAAAAACGGATCTTGGCGAAAGTCATATTTTATCTGTAAGATTATAGATTTACAAGCGATGACGAGCGATACGATTGATAACACCTCCTCACTTTTTTTTTGCTAGGTTCCGTTTTACTCGCGAAACCTTCGTAGCACGTAACAATCTATTTGTTTGTAAAATCTTTAATCAATAGAATAATCGAACACTCTATTGAATTTCCTTCCACCTATCAGAACCCAACCATTTCTCTCTCTCATTCTCTCTCTTTCTCTCTCTCTCTCTCTCTCTCTCTCTCTCTCTCTTTCTCTCTCTCTCTCTCTCTCTCTCTCTGTCCTCCTCTTTCTCTCTGTCCTCCTCTTTCTCTCTCTTACTCTCTCTCTCTATATATATATAGAGAGAGAGTAAAACCTTTGAACTCTGAACCGGACGAAAAAGCCAATACTCTCTCTCTCTCTCTCTCTCTATGTATATATATATATATATATATATATATATATATATATATATATATATATATATATATATATATATATATATATATTAATTGAATGACATAACAAAATGAGAAATTCATCAGATTTTATTAAGTTCAAAAACAAGGAGGGATACTGCGTCCTTAACTCATGAGTTTTCAAAGAAAATCGTCTCATAGTCCCACCCTACTCTGCTTCTATATCCTTCCGGCCCGTTTCCCTCAATGTATTCTTGTCTCTTCCTTTTTTTCCTCTCTCTCAATTTACTTAACATTAACTTTCTATCTTTCTTTAATATGCCTACTTTACAACTCTACACCCTTTTTCTTTTTACACTGTCTTATATTTTATGCCCCCTCTTTTCTCTTCGTATGCTGCCATTTCCCCGAGCCTCCCCTACCTAAAATACATTTATGTTTTCGTTTAAATTGGCTCCTGCTGATTTAAAATTTAAGCCGAACATTGAATATTATATTTTTCATTTTTCAATCCCTATTTTATTAATCATTGTTTTTTTTATCGTATCTTACTGCGTATTTCTACTCCATCACATTTTTGTCTCTATATACGACAGACCAAGAACTTATGGCTTCCAACACTCCTACTATCAGTTACTAAGAACCCTTTATTGGACATTATAATATTCAACACCGATTGAGTCTTCTAAACTTTTTGTATGATTTTGCTTTTTCGATGGTTCTGTTATTAAGTTGCATACACCCTGAATACACTCTTCATTGTCATCTACTGCATCGATAGTAAGCGAATTTCCCGCCTGGATAACTTTTTCGTTTCTTGGACTACCATTCACCACCTGGATTGTTTTTTAATCGACTTCTTTGACATTTTTCTTGAAATTGTTTTAAACTTTATGACTT
This sequence comes from Sepiola atlantica, assembly GCA_963556195.1. Taxonomy (NCBI): domain Eukaryota; kingdom Metazoa; phylum Mollusca; class Cephalopoda; order Sepiida; family Sepiolidae; genus Sepiola; species Sepiola atlantica. The sequence goes on from OY744545.1 coordinate 48,001,355, forward strand.
GGATGAACTGTATAAGTTTAACAAAACAGTGTGTTTTGGGCCAATATATTTGATGTTTTATATATTTTTTATATATTTTTTATATATTGTCAAAGCTTAATTGTATTACCTGCAGTAATGTCATTGCGATAATGGTCCTCTGAGGAGAAGATTTTCTTTGAAAACTCATGAGTTAAGGACGCAGTATTACTCCTTGTTTTTTGAACTTTAATAACATCTGATGAATTTCTCATTTCATTATGTCATTCAATTAATATTATTGCTCTATACACTATATTGAGCTTTGTTTTTTTATATTTTGATAGTCTACTTGCTAAACATATTATTTATAAAGAATAAAGATTGTACAAATAAAATATCTATCACGTCATCAGTTGCTCAAAACGAGGTGTTTCAAATAAAACATGTGGGCAGGTGATGTAACAAAAAGTTAGGTGCGGGACTGCCTGAATACACGTCGTCAGCTTCAGATGTAAAATAGATTTTAAAACAGGAAGTATATACATATATATTGGTAGGATTTCCTTTGATGTGTATTATTTTTGACAAAGGGAAGTTTCTTTTTTCCCGAAATATTAAATAAATGATTTTTAATAATCATCCGGACAACACACAAACAGCTAACACCACACTTGCTGTTATGTAATATTTTAAGAAAAAAATAAATGGTAAGTCCTATTTCGATTTAGATTTATTATTTTTGTTCCTTCCAGCTTACATCCTGCCCGGGACTTTGCATTGCCCTCAGCCTTTTAAAAAACATACTAATATATATATATATATATATATATATATATTAATTAATTAATTAAGTTCAAATATTAACTAAATGAACAAAAACAATATTTTTCAAAAGTGCTCAATATATATTAGAGCTTTTATATTAAAATAAACATAGTTGGATTATCCGACAATTGTTTCAGAGCAAAGAAACACCTCCTCAGGGAAATTAATTGTGAATTCACAATTAATTTCCCTGAAGAGGAGCTTCTTTGCTCTGAAACAATTGTCGGATAATCCAACTATGTTTATTTTAATATATATATATATATATATATATATATATATATATATATATATATATATATATATATATATTTGGAAGTTTAAAACATGAAATTAAATATTAGACACAATGGAATAGTCAATATATGGTTTTCCTGGATGAACATGTTAACAGGCTAATTAAAATAAGAGCACAGCTCTCTCACGATCAGCACACGAGAGAAATTAACATAATATCATGCAGTGAATGTAATAAATTTTACATGAAAACAAAAAGAATCTACGAACCCACAGAGATAGAAGACACGTTTAACTCACTCGTTTCACACATGCTTTCCCATAATCATTGTTTTAATGTCCAAACATCCGCAACCGTCTCATTCGTCCATGATACTAAGCTGAAACGGCTTATTTTACCCAGTCTCATCTCACGAACTAAAATACGATCGCACAAAGACCTGAGCGTTTCAATATTTCCAGCATGCTTTCCGAACAAAGATTGATCAAATATGACACGTGATTAATTAAAAATGACAACCACGTGATTATCGCCTTTCTCATCATCTCTTCCTCTCGTTTCATACTCGGTCTACTATTCCCCTCGTTCTTATCTGATGCTAGCACATCTACATCACTCTTACAACTGCCTTCTTCCATCAATCTGGCCCACCCAATCAAATACCCACCATTAATTCTCCCCGTATTTCCTCGTCCCCCTCTCCGTTTTACCTACCCTCCTCGCTTCCCGTATAAATACTACGCCTTTCCCCTTTCCTCCTTGCTATGAATTTCCTTTAAGTTAACTAACTAAAGAACGCTACCTCCCCCCTCTCTCT
>OY744545.1:48008195-48015695 GCA_963556195.1 Sepiola atlantica
AACATTTTCCCTACACAATTGAAAATCCATTAAATTTTCGCATTTATATTCCCCCGGAGGGTCTTTGAATTTGATCGCAAATATATATATATATATATTAGAATTTAATGTAATATATATATTTTAAACAGCTTCAATCCCATATGTGCCGTCTTTTGCATAAACCTAAATTAAACTAATTATAGCCCACATGTTTGCCCCTGGCGTCTAACAGCCAAACATTAGTTTAAGAATAAATCTTGTAAATATAAAAATATATTACTTGGTGCGGGCCATGCCGTGTGTATTCTTGTTAACAAAACGATTATATGTCTCGGGTCGTCTCTCGTCTTGTCTAGGGACTCATCAGCATAGAGATAGTACTATTCACTACTGGTCATGCAATTCGAAATCCCGGATTCCGAGTATTTTACAACTCAAATCCCGACATCTAGAACCACTGGGTCAACGCTGAATAGCGAATAAACAGTGATAATTTTAACACTTTATCCGGCGGCTTGACGTCATAAGAGCGTTCAACTTATAATAGTCTTGTTAACAAGAATACACACTTTGGATTTCATTCTAATTAATTCTTTCATATCTCACGGATCTTACGATTTTGACTCTATAGAATTATAATTCAATGCTTCTCTTATGTCTGCTTTTTGCTGATTGCTTCCCTGGATATTCACATCGATACATTGTATTTTTTCTACCTATTTTAAAAAAACTTTATTTGAAATCATTTTCTGTGAAAATGATAAAATTCCTTTTGTTTGTAACGTTTAAATTTTCAAATTTATTTTAACCAGCAATCTGCTTTTAAAAAAATGATTTTTCTTTTTTAATGAGAAAAGCTTATCTTTGAAAATCCATTGATAAAGGATTACATACTTTTATGTTTCTTGTTTGAATATTTGCTGAATTAATAAATATTGTAATTTATCCAATTTTTTGTTTTAATCATTTCATTTTTCCTATATCAATGCTGTATTAAGTATATCGCGCATTATCTCATCAGGAGAAGGATATAAGATAAAGATAAAATATTTAACTTCGCATTTTTATTTACAAACATATATATATATATATATATATATATATATATATATATATATATATATATATATATATATATATATATGAGAAAGGAAGGAATAGAGTAATCCGACGTAATGGGAAATAGAAAAGGGAAAAACAAAGAGATATTTTTCATATATTCATCAACGTTTCGTCTTTATTGTAAGACTTCCTCAGGATGATAATTTTAAGAAAAATGTCATGCAAGTACATCGAAATATTGGGTTGACATGATGGAGTGATAAAGGAAAAGTAGTAGCCGTGGCTACTAAGAGCGCTGGACGAGGGTCCAGGCTTCGAGAAGTCAGTAGTGGCAAAGAATGAAATGAATATGGAAAGCTTTGAGTGGGTACCATTAAGGCAGCAAAGAAAAAGGGGAAGTGTGAGAGTGTTAGTGAATTTGCCTTGGGGTGGGAGAAAGGAAAGGGGACTGAGGTTTTTCTTTCCCCAGCCCCTCAAAATCCATGCCACACCTAACCACGACAAAAACCTCAGCCCCCCCCCCTTTCCTCTCTCCCTCTTTTGTTTGTCGGAAGAATTAGGAAGAAATACAGGTATTTGCCGAAATATGAAAATAAATGAAATTGAAGTGAATATGAAAATTATGATTCAGGTGGGTTGGATATAGGATGATCATCGCGGAGATCTTTCCAGGTAAATACGAACAGAGAGCTCAATTGTAATAACAAGTGTATGCAGGGAATAAAAATTATGTAGTAATAATTAATTCCCCCCCCCCCCACGTCACGGCTCAAATAGATCTAGTATATCTCGCGGTCGATGAAAATATATGTTAACGTCACCTGTGTATAGAAATTAACATTATTATAGATATGGATTGGTCGATATTAATCAAAGCAACTAATGATGGGGAAAATCAATAGCAATCTACTTTCAACGCTTGATGAACTCGTATCGACAAAAAATCTACACTCTTAGATTAAGTCTGCAAATATTTCCGGTTATAATTTCGTCGATAAATTAACTTGGCCCGTAATTAAAAGAGCTCGCGTACCGATTGACAGCCGTATTTTTTTTTACTTCCTCTGGAAGAGGTTAGTTACAAGGTGAGGTTTTTAAAAAGCCAGCGCACTAGGTGAAGGGCACTCTGGTTTAAAAAAAATATATATTGCGCAGCTCCGTTGGCATTCCTTGGTGGGCGCGCTTCAGGCGATTAGGAATAAACTAAACTGGGTACTTATATCGATCTTGACCCAGTTTTCGCGAGTTTCTTGTCGGAAGCGTTCGGTTATCCTACGCAAACGCCCGAGAGATGACGAGCCGATTTGTACCAGACGACAATTTTGAGACGGTGCTGCGTCCTGTGATTGTAAGTTATATTTTCAAGAAATTTTCTAAAAGAAACAACAAAAAAAAACAAGCAAAACAGAGCGAAGTTACTGTTATCAAAAAAATATTTTTTGTTATTTTGATACGTTGCTGCGTCCTATAATTTTTAGTTATATTTTCAAGAAATTTTCTCAAACAAACAAAAAAAACAAGCAAAACAGAGCGAAATTACTGTTATCAAATAAATATTTTTAACCCTAACCCTAACCCTAAACCCTAACCTTAAACTCTAACCCTAACCCTAACCCTAAACCCTAACCCTATACCTAAACCCTAACCCTAACCCTAACAACAACAAAAAAAAACAAGCAAAGCATTAAAATCATAGGACGCAGCACCGTACAAAAATTGTCGTCTGGTACAAATCGGCTCGTCATCTCTCGGGCGTTTGCGTAGAATAGCCGAACGCTTCCAACAAAAAACTCACGGAAACTGGGTCGAGATCGATATAAGTACCCTAAACTGTACTTAACCGGCCTCGAAATTAAGGGAGCACGCGTATCTATCGACCGTAATACTGTTTCAAGTTGCTAAGGCAGTAAAATAAATCTTACGCATCTTTCTGGGGTAAAAATGAAATGCATACTTGAACAAATTAGTACATTTATCTATAGCTCTATTACAATTTTTGAAATATCGCTTTAACTATTTAAAGGTTTGAATATTGAGATTCATTTTGCTTTGGAAATTGATTCTCATAAGAATCGATCTGAAGTATATAAGGAAATTATTTTTTACATTATCACACTCACACACACACACATATATATGTATATATATGACATTTTTCTTAAAATTATCATCCTGAGGAAGTCTTACAATAAAGATGAAACATATATATATATATATATATATATATATATATATATATATATATAGGAAGAGAAGGATGAAGGTAATCCGACGTGATGGGAAAATGAAAAAGGAAAACCAAAAAATGGATGTTTTTTATGTGTACATCAACGTTTCGTCTTTATTTATAAGACTTCATCAGGATGATAAAATAGAGAAAAAATGTCATGCAAGTACAGATACATGTAGGGTAGACATATTGGGAGGAAAAATAAAAATAAATAATGGCCACTACAGGGTGGACGTCCGTACTTGTTGGAGAAATAGAAATGAATGTTGAAGAAAATGAGTGGGGAAAAAATGGAAGGATGGGGTGAGCAAGGACTACTGTGGCTGGTGGTAAGAGAAAGAGGTGGGGGATGAGCAGGGGTAAAGTGAATGGCAGAGAGGGAGTGGAGGAAGAGGGGGAGGGAGGTGTTTGACTTACCACCAGCCACAGTAGTCCTTGCTCAAACGTTGTGATAAAAACACCCAAGATGAGAACAGTAGTTCGAATATACCAAATTCTACAAATTATCAACCCTCATCTAAAAAAAATCCGAAAAATTATGTATTTCTTAATTTTTTTTATGCTCCCATTTAAAACATACATAAATTTGTATCGAAATTACCAAAATGTAAATGTTTATTTATTGATATGAATAAATGAGAGATATTTTGTTTCGTGTTTACAACAAAGTAATGAATGAAATGTTTATTATTTTACATTTATATTTCGGGTATTTCATGTAGCGAGCCAGCTATAATACTAGAAATTTAAACATTCACTTTTATTTCTTGGCCTATGTGTAGTATCTTTTCTGTACTCGGTCGGAGGAAAAGAGATCCTTCTTGATTGGGTTAATGTTTTTATTTTGCCCCATCCAGGGTGTTCCTTTAGGGGGGAGCTGTATATTCCCCACTTGTGTCTAACATTTCCCTCGTGGAGAGGCAAGTAGATGGACTTATTTTTTTATAAATATTTTCGTTTAATCATATTTAGTTTACCACAAACAAAAGCCTCATCCTTCGAGCAATTTTAATGAGGAGTCGTGATTACGTTTTCAAAATGGCTTCTCCTGTAGATTCAACATCAGTTTATTCACTTCACAACTGTTTGAAGCCGCGCAGAAGAAACTGTTAGACAGATAAGCATTTTTTTCTGTTAGATTCGGAGAAATGGAAGACATAAAAGAAAGGTCAGAATGACACAGAAGTAAAAAAAAAAAAAAATAAATAAAATAAAATAAAATAAAAAAAAAACTGTAAATAAAATATAAGGAAGATCAATTATTTGTTAATGAACTCATTGGGATTTTAGGTGTCTTTACAACTTTACATATATTTCATCATGGCCGCTCAGCAGATCTATAGTATTTCCACATTTAAATAATTTCTTGAAAATAAACCTAATATACACACGAACAAAGAGATGCATGCGTTTAGCGAATAAAATGCGCGTTCAACGATGGAAATTATATTCCGAACTTAAGCGTAACAGACCGACGAAAATGCTATTTCAAACTTAAGCGTAACAGACCAACAAAAATGCTATTTCAAACTTAAGCGGAATAGACCAACAAAAATGCTATTTTAAACTTAAGCGGAATAGACCAACGAAAATGCTATTTTAAACTTAAGCGGAATAGACCAACGAAAATGCTATTTTAAACTTAAGCGTAACAGACCGAGGAAAATGTTATTTCGAACTTAAGCGTAACAGACCTACGAAAATGCTATTTGGAACTTAAGCGTAACAGACCTACGAAAATGCTATTTCGTACTTAAGCGTAACAGACCTACGAAAATGCTATTTCGAACTTAAGCTTAACAGACCAACGAAAATGCTATTTCAAACATTAGCGTAACAGACCGACGAAAATGCTATTTTAAACTTAGGCAACGTAATGACGAAAATACTATTTCAAATTTAAGCGTAATAGACCGATGGAAATGCTATTTAAATCTTAAGTGTAACAGACCTACAAAAATGCTATTTCAAACTTAAGCTTAACTGACCGACCGAAAATGTTATTTTAAACTTAACTTAACAGACCAACGAAAATGCTATTTCGAACTTAAGCTTAACAGACCAACGAAAATGCTATTTTGAACTTAAGCGTAACAGACCAACGAAAATGCTATTTGGAACTTAAGCGTAACAGACCTACGAAAATGCTATTTCGAACTTAAGCGTAACAGACCAACGAAAATGCTATTTCGAACTTAAGCGTAACAGACCAACGAAAATGCTATTTGGAACTTAAGCGTAACAGACCTACGAAAATGCTATTTCGAAATTAAGCGTAACAGACCAACGAAAATGCTATTTCGAACTTAAGCTTAACAGACCAACGAAAATGCTATTTGGTACTTAAGTGTAACAGACAAACGAAAATGCTATTTGGAACTTAAGCGTAACAGACCAACGAAAATGCTATTTCAAACGTAAGCGTAACAGACAAATGAAAATGCTATTTCAAACGTAAGCGTAACAGACAGATGAAAATGTTATTTAAATCTTAAGCGTAACAGACCTACAAAAATGCTATTTGAAACTTAAGCGTAACAGACCTACGAAAATGCTATTTCGAACTTAAGCTTAACAGACCGACGAAAATGCTATTTTAAACTTAGGCAACGGAATGACGAAAATACTATATCAAATTTAAACGTAATAGATATATATATATATATATATATATATATATATATATATTAATTAAACTTTTATTCCTATATAATTTTATTGCTAGCTACCATATCGCAGAATGGTTCTTAGGTGTAGTGTTTGGATAGTATTATTATTATTATAGTTATAATTAATGTAATTTGATATGCAAATTACCCTATCACACGGTAGTCTTAAGGGTAATATATTATTATTATTATTATTATTATTATTATTATTATTATTATTATTATTATTATTTATTTATTTATTTATTTATTTATTTATTTATTTATTTATTTATTAGTGAAATTTAAGCTGAATTATTTCTACACTTGATTATTGGGGAAATGGTCGTTAGATCAGTACCACTGGAGAACCATGAATATCATAACTGTACTGTTTTTAAATCTCCGAAACAGTTACATCCCCGTGTTAATATTTCACGCTTAAGTTTAAGGTCTCTTGTTTTTGTTTCACTGTAGATACTTGAATCTCCCTTCAACGAATGCTAAGTATGTGATATCTTGGATTTAGTTAGTTTCTCTAGGAATTTAAACTGTATTTTCCCTTTTTTTGTTGTTTAAAATAACTCAAAGCTTCTTAAAACTATATATATTAAAATTTAGTTTATGGAATAATGGATAAACAAGACAAAATGCTAGCTGAAATAAGGACACAAACAAATCATTAAAGCTGATATTTCGGTCGATTCGTTCGACCATATTCATTTGATAAAATGAGCTTTACTAAGCAGAACTCAGCATTTTATACAGTGAAGTGTGGAAAGGAGCGCTTGTTGGAGGGAAACAAAAAATAGATGGTGTTTTTTTATCATTTCTCAGCAGTTCAAATAACCCTCCCCTCCGTTACTTACCTGTCCACCCACATCTCCATCACTAAAACTTACCTCCTACTCTTTTCCTGCCTTACATCGCCACTGTCTCCTCTCCTCACGTTATCAACCACGAAATACAACATAGATTTCCCCTCCACTCTTAAAACCTTCGGTTTATCGTCCACGCGTCACTGTATTAAATGTTGAGTTCTGATAAATAAAGTATATTTTAATAAATGAATATGGTCGAACTTATCGATCGAAATATATTGGTTCATCTTTAATGAAGTGTTTGTATCGTTAGTTCTACTAGCATGTTGGCTTGCTTATCCACTATTCCATAAACTAATTTTCCATTTTGTCTAAAAAAAATTATTTCATATATACTCCTTCATATATATATATATATATATATATATATATATATATATATATATATAATATATAATATATATATAATATACTCTTTCATATATATATATATATATATATATATATATATATATATATATATATATATATATATATATATATATATATATAGCAATAGATATAAAGGGCGAATCAAATTTTATTACAGTTCAGTGACTTGGATAAACTGTATAGGTTTACAAAAAAGTATGTTTTGGGCCGATATATTTTATTTTTTATATACCTTTATGTATTTTTATATATATTTTTCATATATTTTCAAAGTTTAATTATTATTACCTGCAATAATGTCATTGCGGTAATGGTCCTCTGAGGA
>OY744545.1:48020695-48028195 GCA_963556195.1 Sepiola atlantica
TTATTTTTTTAATTTTAATTTTTACATTTAATTGTTTGCATGTAAATTCACATATCTATTAATTTCAAAAGTAGATCGCAGTTGTATACTGGTTAATAATCTATTAGCAAGGGATGTCTCACTGTGTGTACGTGCGTGCTTAGCTAAATGTATATATGTCTATATGTGCGTGTGTACTGAGATCCACAGTTTACATATCGGTGTGTTTTTAAATATACCTAACCGATTGATTTGGTAATGTACACATTTGTCATTTATCGTAAGTTATTTCATTAATTTACTTTTTTTTAGTTTGATCTTTACATAATTTTAACTCAATCTGTTGCAATACCCGTTTCTTCGGGGGATCCGGCAGCATCAAACAAAACACACCGATAGAGACAAGGACGTGCTTGAGAAACTCTGTTCCTTTATTCTTTCACCACAAGCTGGTGTAAGTTGGGTATACACATATACTAGGATCGGCGGGACAGTTATAAAAGTGGGGGCTCTCCTAAAAAGTGGGGGGCCCGATTAAACACATGCATATATAACTTCATAATTGATGACCGTAAAGTGGGGGGTGCTTGAGCCCCCTGCCCCTCCCCGGTGCCACCGTCCATGTATATATATAATTATATATATATATAATTATATATATATATATATATTTATATATATATATATATATATATTTATATACATATATATATATATATATATTTATATACATATACATATATATATATATATATATATATATATATATATATATATATATATATATATATATATATATATATATATATATATATATATATTAAATAAGTCCTTTAGCATTATTGTTCTTTCCATTGTCTTACGAAGAAACCGGCGGTTTTTCGAATCTACCGAACGTAGGTTATTTTCACAAAAACCAGGCAGAGTGGTTTACCTTGCAACCTAGAGGGAAACACGACAATACGTTCTGTAACAGTCTGCTCCCGGAATCTATGGAAGGCTCGTAATCCCCACGCCAGTTGTTTACGGCAATTCAGCCGTGGTCGGGTACCTCTCTTCAGGACTGACCCACGACATGTTTTCTCTATATCCTCCCAACTCGCTCTCTGCTACGTAAGCCCTCCTTCTTTCTTCGTTTAAAACAGCCGTTTTAATTTCTTCCTTTGCACTTCGGGTGCCTTCTTCTTCTGGCCTCGTGCACCTGACTCTTTTAAAGGTTACCGAGTCGTTTTATTTTTTTACGACGTCATACTCCGAAATGAACTCGTCGACCTCACACACCTGGGCTAGTTCAAAAGTCACCGATTCATTTCCGTTGTTCTTTTAGCCTAATTGACAATCTATCTAGTCTTCGGCTTTTCTTCATTATTGCGGGACCATGCCCTTAGCCTCCCCGTAACGTCTTATGCTCTATTACTCAACATGTCTGCATCATTATTTTTCAAATCTCTGGGCCGGTTCTGGCATCGAGCGAAGCCCGTGGAACCGACTATATCAATTGTCTTAACCATAAATGCCACTGATCTACCTGAAAGAGTGTATGTGTATATGTGCATGTATGTGTATATATTTATGGGTTATTATGTGCGTCTGTTTATATGTATTTGTACAGATGTGTAAGTATATGTATGAAAGCGACGATGTTCTTTCCAGGGCGTTAAGTGTATGGTGGGAGTAGAAACATATTGAACCTGTCAATTTTTATTCCCAACCTCGACTCGCACCATACAATTTATGTTGGCAAAATCAAAAAGGTCAAGAGAGCCTACCTTTCAGGCGTGCTATTTTTTATATAACACACGGACCACATATTGTGACTTGGATTTAAAGGATGTTGACGGTGAAACGAAGATTTTCATTGTTCGACCAATTATAAGAAAGTTCTTTTTAGCTGTTTACTATTTATTATTTTTAGACAGTTTGTTACTTTCAGAAGATTTATCTAAATGAAATGGCTAACACGAACTCAACCTCAGTAAATAGAGTAGTGTCCGCCTGTGATTTTTCGGATGGTATTACATCAGAATAGATCCAGGAATATCTCGAGTGCAAACCAAATATTACCAGTACAGAATTACTTGATTCATTATCGGCGCAGTTTTACGGTGAGTTTAGAAATTCCACCGACGCCGCTTGAGCTTTAAATAAAATAAAGTAACATCGAGAATCTCTCACGAAATTAGCTAACCGGGTGAATAGGCTTGCTAGGTTAGCGTAACGAGACGCCCAGCTAATAAAAGGTTCAGCAGTATAACTGCATTTAGCTGAATCTTTCACTGATGGGCTAGACAATGCTTTTATTAAGGAAGGTGTGGCAAAAGCGACCCTGACAACCCTATTAGACGCCTTATAATCGTCAAAGGAAAGTGTAAAGCTCTGTGAGCGACTCCGAGATAGATTGAATAAAAGTTTATTTTACATAATAGTTTTCAAGACAGGATGAATTGACCACAAGGGAAAAGGGTTGGAATACTATGTTAAGGGTGCCCAAGACAGAAATCTATAGTGAAAATAGTTTAAGATGACATGGTTGTTACAATTGTTGCAGCCCAACGAAAATTATAGCAAATAATAAGTTTGTATATAAATTTCAGCCAAATTAAAGAAAAGCCTTAGAGTGTGCCTGAACTGTGAAAGACGAGAACAGGATATCCCGTGGTTATCTGAGGAAAAAGTGAGCCACTTCGACCCAGGAAAAAGAAAGGCCCGGCTACCATCAAAATCTACCCAACGCCGCCGGATTGATCAAAAACCTAAAAGGACATAAAATTGTAACCATGTAAAATCGTCAAAGAGAGAAGACCCCAAGAAAATATAAAGAAAAGAGATAAATAACATAAAAGGAGACAAATGAAGGAAGGGGGATTAGAAAGGAACCAATGTACGAAAAAAAAACGAATATACTATTAAAAAACTTATGTTCTTGGAGTCCGTCTGTTCGTAGACAAATAGAAATATGTGATTGGTTAAAAAACAGCAGAGTACACATTACTAAGACGGTAGTTTTTAAGATGTCAATACACGAGTTCGAATCCTTCGTAAGTCTAAAGGATTTTTAGCTGGATACGTGTTTTATAAATTTAAAGAAATTAACATAACATTTTGAAGGTGAAACAAAGATTGCCATTGCTCGACCAATCATAAGAAAGTTCATTTACTTTAAAACATATTTATTGTTACACCGGCCGTTCTTACACAGGAGAAACTACACCGGTTGTCACTATAAATAGTGCGAGTCACCAGAAGACAAAGCACCACCTTGTAACTGTCTAGCCAAGACCTAGTCACTTTCTTACTTTGTTAATACACTTGTTGAACCAACCCTCGACTTGACTTCCTTTATTTATTATTTACTGTGGAACAACTTCACAACATTTATATAATGCTTTTTTAATATTATTTATATTTAAAAATCATTATATAAATGTTTTAAAATAAATTACTTTTTTTATAACCAGCAAAAAATGTATACATAAAGGGTATTCGAAATTAGTTCAAAATGAATTATTTTTGCTTGAAACCATAATTTCTTTTGCTTTTGCCAGTAAAAAAGTACGTAAATCATTCATCGTAGTTACTTACTCACTCGTGCAAAAAAATTATTTTTGCTTGAAACCATAATTTCTTATGCCAATAAAAAAGTACGTAAATCATTCATCGTAGTTACTTACTCTCTCGTGCAAAAAAATTATTTTTGCTTGAAACCATAATTTCTTTTGCTTTTGCCAGTAAAAAAGTACGTAAATCATTCATCGTAGTTACTTACTCTCTCGTGCAAAAAAATTATTTTTGCTTGAAACCATAATTTCTTTTGCTTTTGCCAGTAAAGAAGTACGTAAATCATTCATCGTAGTTACTTACTCTCTCGTGCAAAAAAATTATTTTTGCTTGAAACCATAATTTCTTTTGCTTTTGCCAGTAAAGAAGTACGTAAATCATTCATCGTAGTTACTTACTCTCTCGTGCAAAAAAATTATTTTTGCTTGAAACCATAATTTCTTTTGCTTTTGCCAGTAAAAAAGTACGTAAATCATTCATCGTAGTTACTTACTCTCTCGTGCAAAAAAATTATTTTTGCTTGAAACCATAATTTTTTTTGCTTTTGCCAGTAAAAAAGTACGTAAATCATTCATCGTAGTTACTTACTCTCTCGTGCAAAAAAATTATTTTTGCTTGAAACCATAATTTCTTTTGCCAGTAAAAAAGTACGTAAATCATTCATCGTAGTTACTTACTCTCTCGTGCAAAAAAAATATTTTTTGCTTGAAACCATAATTTCGTTTGCCAGTAAAAAAGTACGTAAATCATTCATCGTAGTTACTTACTCTCTCGTGCAAAAAAAATTATTTTTGCTTGAAACCATAATTTCTTTTGCTTTTGCCAGTAAAGAAGTACGTAAATCATTCATCGCAGTTACTTACTCTCTCGTGCAAACACTATATAGCGTATTTTAATTCCATGAAATTTCACAGATATTTTTTCTTCGTACTAGCTATAAAGCGGTAAAACTAGATACAGATGGATATCGACATACCAAGGTAATGTTCCAAGACCGCTCGTGGGGCGGGTATAGACTAGTACAAGTGAAATAAATGAGAAAACAAAAGAAATAATGGAATTGTGGGTAAAATAATTAATGACGTGAAACAACGTAAAAAGAACAGAAAGAGACATTCTGTTTGTTTTTTGTTTTGTTTGTTTTGTTTTTTCTATCAATTGAGTTAATTGATATCGCGCCGGGCATCGAAAACAATTATCAACTTGAAATTTATTTGCTGAATTATCTAATTATGCAAATTGCCACGAGGTTTCGTTCGGCGCGAAATGACAAGATTAGCCGTTGTTAATACGACATTGACAAATCTTCACACATTCCGGGAAAATATTTCGATATATTCGATATGCGCGTTCGTGTGGGCCTCTCTTTCTGTCCATCTACCCACTCAAATTCCAGAGAAGACCAACGATCGTCGCCAATGATAAACGGCTGTTGCGATAATGCAAAATAATTTACAACAGTCATCAAAAGAGGAGGGTAGTGCTGAAAATCTAGGGAGACTTGTTGTCACTCAGACAAAACCATTGGTTAATATCAATGAACAATCATTGATAATGACTTGTGTGAAAACCCTAGTGAGAAAATCGATTAATAATGGAGATTTGGTACCTGTCTGTCTGAAGCCGAAACTATGTTATTACTATGTGTTAATGTTCAATTCAGGGGGGAGGGGGATAGTGTAGTATCTGTTCTGTTGTCATTATACCATCCTTTCAAGCAGTAGCTCCTACTTTTTATGGGGGTAAGTGTAGTATCTGTTCTTTGGTCAGGAAAGCATCATCCCAGGCATTGCATCCTCTTTTGGAGGTCAGTGTAGTATATGTTTGTTCCTCATATTGTGAAAAAAAAGGGGGTGGTACTTACTGATTGTGTGCTCAGCGTTTGGGGAGATATGTGGCCAACATGAGTTACAAAGAAGTAATGACTTTTATAGTCAGGAATGAGTGGGGAATAGTGGGAGTAATTTCACCTATAAATACGGGTGCAATTCTCCTGTTGTTGTTAACCATTACAGTTCTAGTTTTGATTGATACCAGACCTTGTTGGCGTGGGTCGCTTAAAGAGAACTCTTTTTGCAACCCCAGCAGCTGCAGACTTCCTTCTGGGTACCGCCTCTGAATATTTTTTCCATCAATATATACTAGAAGAAATATGCGACCAGATGGGACGTATATTTTTGTAATAATAATAATAAGAAGAAGAAGAATAAGAAGAAGAAGAAGAAAAAGAAGAAAAATAAAAAAAATTCATAAACCGCCCCTAGTCCCACCCACCCCCATTTTTTTAAGTAATGTTACCAGCCCCCCCCCCCCCCCATATACCACATAATATAGTCGTGTAGAGTCAAGGAGGATGAAAAGACCGAGGAGGGACAGAAATAACCAGACCTCAACTGGAAAAATGCAGAGAGTACTGAGACCTTGGGGGGGGCTTATTGCCAACCAAATCATAGAAAAGACCAATGGTCGTTCAAGCTAGTTATCAATGGTAAACGGCTTTTGCAATAAAGAAAAATCATTTGCAATGGTTATCAAAAGAGGTTGGGAGTGCTGGAAATCTGGGGAGACTTGTTGTCTCTTAGACTTGTTATTACCAGTGATAAATCACTTGTTATGACCCACTTGAACACTCCTAATGAATAAAAGATAATCAAAAAAACACGGTGGGGCACAGAAAATGGTCTTGAATGGTCTTAATGGATGAAAAGATCGAGCAAGAAGAGTACCATCCAGACCTCCACCGGAAGTAAAAAGAATACTGAACTCCTGGACGGGGCTTACTCGAACTCAAATTCCAGAGCAAGCCAACGGCCTTGATCATCAATAATTTAATAGTAGGCGGCTGTTGCGAATACTAAAAAGAATGAGAAATAAGATGAAAAATACTAAAAATAGTCACTTATATGATTTTAAACATAGATAAATAAATAAAAAATGTAACCGTAATATTCCACATTTAAAACAGAAACAAAATAATATTATTTATAATTCTTTTGGGCTTTAAGCGGTGACTCGTTAGGGTTTCTGGTCAGTGGCTTTCATGGTTTGTGTGAGCTGCGGCGTTGACTGGTTATTGAAATAATTATATATCATCTCACATTACAAATCAAATATGAATTTATTCATAGGGTTAGTTTGTTGGATGACATCGTCTTAGCGAGTGTAAAATCCTGGATGTGAGACATCAGACTGGGTTCTCAGTAGTTGGATGTCTACACCCTTTATTGAGAAAAGTAAGTATATCCCACAAACGCCGCGGTTTGCTGGATTTGTGGTAGTCAACAGACTTTCTTGTATGTGGCGTGGTGGTTCAAGTGGCATGAAAATGACTCGGGTTTCAAATCCTGAGTTCGGATGTGTCCACTGATGATCCCAAAGGAGGACAAAACTCTAGTCTAGGACTTCCGGTCTGTGGCTTTCATGGTGTATGTGCGCTGCAGCATTGACTGATTGTAGAAATAATTATATATCATCTCACATTAAAAATGTTATATATTATATTATAAAATAATATAATTTATTACGTATATATATATATATATATATATATATATATATATATATATATATATATATATATATATATTCATAACTGACTACTTAGCTCTACTCACGTATTGAGCACTGTTGAAGTAAATACTGAAAATCGATACATAAAATATTATATCTCCTTATAACATTTTATGTGAATAGATGAAATAATATATATATATATATATATATATATATATATATATATATATATATATATATATATATATATATATATTCAGTATTTACTTCAACAGTGCTCAATAGGTGAGTAGATTTTAGTAGTAATATGAAAATCTACTTATTACAAGATAAAAACGTTTGTTTTCACGGTGCAAATCGACGGGCTAATTGCATATATATATATATATATATATATATATATATATATATATATATATATATGCGTGTGTGTGTGTGTGTGTGTGTGTG
>OY744545.1:48033195-48048195 GCA_963556195.1 Sepiola atlantica
TTATTTATTTATTAATTTGTTTGTTTATTTATTAATTTATTTATTTGTTTATTTATTTATTAGTTTATTTATTTATTTTTTTATTTGTATATTTATTTATTTATTTTTTTTTAATTTATTTATCTGTTTATTTATTTATTCATTTATTTGTTTATTTGTTTATTTATTTATTTATTTGTTTATTAATTTATTTATTTGTTTATTTGTTTTATTTGTTTATTTGTTTGTTTGTTATGCCTCCTTGGGCATCTCCCCTTTAACTACCTTCTAAATTCAACTGTTAAGAAGAAGAAAAAAGAGAAAAAAAATAAACTCTTAGTACACTATCGATATCCAGATCAAATTCTGTTAAATATTTCCTTTGATAACTCCCAAAACTATTGATCAATGTCCCTATTTACTTGCCTCCCGATTAGGGCAGAGTTAAACACAAGGTTGTTTTCTAATGTGGCGAAAAAAACAGCTCGTAAAATACGGGCACTCTGGATTGAGCCAAACATTTTTTTTAATTCCTCAGTCTAGAAAGATTTTTCTTTAACTGACCAAAGACAGACAGGATGACGTGCAGTATCAGAACAGATACTAAACTTTGCTCCTATCCAAAAGACCAAGGATAGAATATAAACTGTCCCGTTAACTGAAAAACACACAAAAACAAGAAAATTATTTTGGATCTGAAACGCAACGGATAACGGTGTTGCTTATTCAGTTCTAAGTGACACTCCCTATTTACCTGCCTTCTGGCGAGGACAGAGTTAGACACAGTGTCACTTTTTTTACTGTGTGAAAATCTAGCATCCCAAAAAAGAAACATTCTGGATTAGCCAAAAAATGTCTCAGTCTAGAAAGATGAGGTGTGGTGTATTTATTTACCACCTTTGCAGGAGGTTAGACACAAGGCCAGCCGAGGTTTCGAAAAGCCAGCACACTATGAGAAGTGCATTCTGGCCTACAAAAAATACCTGAACAGCACCGTCGGCATTTCCCGATAGGGTCGCCTCAGGCGAGTAGCAATAACGTAACCCCATCTCAAAGACGGAAGGTAAAACTTCGGAGGGTGCGCCTCCAAGAACTGAACAGAACCATACCTCAAATCTACAACAACAAAGCCACTGTCGGACTTATTGCCGAGGACGTATCCTCGATTGGTATAAACGACACTTGTTCAGACTTTAACATCAAAACATATACTACACTCTGCCTTTAGCTAATATTGTGCAGCAGAAGAGAGGTAGATGATTGGCTAAAGATCTGTGATACGTACACAGGAGAAAGGAAAGAAAATTCATTAATTTATTTTCCTAATTTCCGAAGAATAGGGATGAAACATTGGCCGTGTCCTTTCTCACTAATTTAGACGAAGTATTAGTTTGAAAGAAATCACCTGTTTCTGTCATGTGTCATTTTCGTCGGATGACAAATATCAATTAAGAAGAAATGAGTCGGGTTCTTGGGAAAACACCAGGAGATAATCTGATTGACACACGTTTCAGATTACCAAGACCGTAGGCGCACAGACGGACTTAATTGATGAAATCCACCTTTAGGTTGTTCAGAAAATAATGTCGTTTTTTATCATCAACTTTGTATGCTTATAAAGCAGCGTAAACCCAACTTTATTTGGTACTTATATCGATCTTGACCCAGTTTTCGCGAGTTTCTGGTCGGAAGCGTTCGGCTATCCTACGCAAACGCCCGAGAAATGACGAGCCGATTTGTACCAGACGACAATTTTGATACGGTGCTGCGTCCTTTGATTATAATGTTTTGCTTGTTTTGTTTTTTGTCGTTGTTAGGGTTTAGGGTTAGGGTTAGGGTTTAAGGTTAGGGTTAGGGTTAGGTTTAGGTTAGGGTTAGGGTTAGGGTTAGGGTTAAAAATATTTATTTGATAACAGTAATTTCGCTCAGTTTTGCTTGTTTTATTTGTTTTGTAGTTTAAAAAATTTCCTGCAAATATAACTAAAAATTATAGGACGCAGCAACGTATCAAAATAAAAAAAAAATATTTATTTGATAACAGTAACGTCGCTATGTTTTGCTTGTTTTGTTTTTTTTTGTTTCTTTTAGAACATTTCTTGAAAATATAACTTAAAATCATAGGACGCAGCACCGTATCAAAATTGTCGTCTGGTACAAATCAGCTCGTCATCTCTCGGGTGTTTGCGTAAGATAGCCGAACGTTTCCGACAAGAAACTCGCGAAAACTGGGTCAAGATCGATATAAGTACCCTTTATTTATCTAAATTAAAACAAGAACATAAGTCAGTCGTGAAACTGCATACACCCGCTTGACAAGGTAAGAACGGGCCAAAGTCTTATCTGGGCCTTACTTCTCCGTATTATATTAAGTATTCCCGAATTTATGCCATAGAAACGGTGTATAATTCAATAACCATTTATCTGGTCAGGCTGAAATGTTGTATGGTAGTTAATGTTATTAAAGAGCATTAGATCCATGCATTAAATTTGGAAAAATCAGATGAAATTTTGAACTTTTCAAAGTCAAGTTTAATTTCATGTAAGATATAGGACATCATTGGCTACAATATAGACCAAGTAGAGAGTCTCTAAAATGAACAGAACCGAATATATCGCCGAAAACGTGACTTGCACCTTTTCCGTGACGGTGACCTAGAAATCTTTTACCCAGATATTCAAAAATTAAATCACTTTTGACCTAGAAATCTTTGACCTAGATATTCCGAAATTAAATCACTTTTGACCTAGAAGTCTTTGACATAGATATTCCAAAATTGAATCACTTTTGACCTAAAAATCTTAAACCTAGATATTCCAAAATTAAATCACTTTTGACCCAAAAATCTTTGACCTAGATATTCCAAAATTAAATCACTTTTGACCCAAAAATCTTTGACCTAGATATTCCAAAATTAAATCACTTTTCACCTAAAAATGTTTGACCTAGATATTCCAAAATTAAATCACTTTTGACCTAAAAATCTTAAACCTAGATATTCCAAAATTAAATCACTTTTCACCTAAAAATGTTTGACATAGATATTCCAAAATTGAATCACTTTTGACCTAAAAATCTTAAACCTAGATATTCCAAAATTAAATCACTTTTGACCCAAAAATCTTTGACATAGATATTCCAAAATTAAATCACTTTTGACCTAAAAATCTTAAACCTAGATATTCCAAAATTAAATCACTTTTGACCCAAAAATCTTTGACCTAGATAATCCAAAATTAAATCACTTTTGACCTAGAAATCTTTGACCTAGATATTCCAAAATTAAATTACTTTTGACCTAGAAATCTTTGACCTAGATATTCCAAAATTAAATCACTTTTCACCTAAAAATGTTTGACCTAGATATTCCAAAATTAAATCACTTTTGACCTAGAAATCTTTGACCTTAATATTCCAAAATTAAATCACTTTTAAATAAGACCATGGCCAAGTTTTGTGACATGTCAAGAATTGTGAGAGCTAGACTGTACACGAACAGACAAACAAACTGAATTAAAAACATAACTTCATTGGCGAAAGTAACCAGTAGAATAGACACATTTGCCACATAGAAACACTTCTATAGATTCCAGTTGCATAAACTCGCGATATGCATGCTGTCTGCATATTTTTCCGTGTAAGAAGTTGTCGAGATGTTTGAATTAGTGAAAGTCGGTGGGCGAGAGGTCCAGTGAATACGGTAGGTCGGGCAGAAGTGTATAGCTCCGTTTATCAAACTTCCGCAAAGGGATTCACGAAACCTGTGACGGAAAATTGTGGTGCAGCACTATTGCAGCCTTTTCTGTTGACCACTGCCGGACACATATACTGCAGTTTTTGTACACATCTTCCATTATTTATATGTAGTGATTGTTTTGTAGGAATGCGGTAAGGTCTAGTGGAACAATTACCCCTGTATACCACTAAACAGTCACCGTCACTTTTTTAAACGTTCTGGGTTGGTTTGGCAGATGTTTTACTTTTCGTCGTACGCGTCAATGCGATTAAGACATGGTGCAACTTAATGGGGGCCGTGTTTGAGTGGGAATATTTAAAGGTCAGAAGTCACCCCTAGCGGAAGTCGATGAAACCACGTGATTTCCGGTCGTCGGGGCTTTTTTCTCTCTCTCTTAGCTGGCGAGATTTCAAGGAGGATGTCTGCGCGCATCTTGCTGCTTTCCAATATTAGGGAGCAGCGTGCACCATGGGATTATCCGTCTATCCATCTGTATCCCCCCTCTCTCTCTCTCTCTCCCTCTCTTTCTATCTATCTATCTATCTCTCTATCTATCTATCTATCTATCTCTCTCTAAAATCTCCGAAACAGTTACATGGTAAACAGCTGATGATCCCCGTGTTAATATTAGACGCTTAAGGTCTCCTGTTTTTGTTTCACTCTTAGATAATTACCCCCCCCCTTTTTTTTTTTTACTTTTTTTTTTTTTTTTTACTTTTTTTCATTTATTAATTTTCTAACGAATGTTAAGTCTGCAATATCTTGGATTTAGTTAGTTTGTCTGGGGATTTAAACTGCATTTTACATTTATATTTTTTTTTAATGACTCAAAGCTTCTTTAGACTATATATATATATATATATATATATATATATATATATATATATCTTTCTTTCTCTCGTATATGAAAATAACCTGTTTCTGTGACCGTTCTTCTCTGTTTTAAATAAACCTGCATTTGATGAGGGAGGGTCGAAAATGTTTTGTTGTTTTTAATGTTTGTTTTATAGTTTGTAATGTAGTTTTTATTGTTGGAATTTCTAGTTTATTTAGAGTGTTATCAATTATTGTATTATCGGCGTAGTTAGGTCAAAATAAGATGCATGTTTATGACAGAAGTGTTCGGTGTATATAATTTTTGCTTATTGTTTATGGAAAATAGTTGTGGGTCTTTTTTCTTTTGTATTTAATATGAAATATATGGGATATTGCAACGTTTTCAGAGAAGTTGTGATGTATTTGACTTCTTCGTCTAGATATTGTGGACTAGAAAATCTTAATGCACGTAGTAAGAAACCGATTATTATGCCTGTTTTTGATTTTGTTATTATGGTGTGAGTAAAAATGTACGCAGTCATTTTTGTGTGTAATTTTACGATTCACTTCAAAGGTTAGATTACTGTTGGATTGTATGTCCAGAAATAGTATCGAATTATTCTTTTCTGTTTCATGGGTAAACTTTATAGAAGGTTCGATTGTCTTTAATTTGTTTTTAAGATTTTTATTTGTGTTTTTCCATGAAGAAACATTAAAATGTCGTCAATATATCTAAAGTATTCTGTGTTTGGGGGGGGGGTAATCTAAATTTAGAATGGGCATAATTCTATGAATTCTAAGAATAAGAAAGCTAATCGCACCACATTATTTGAATTCCAACGGCTATATTTCGTTTGAAAAAAACGAAAGAAAAAAATATTCTTTTCACGTCACAAACGCACCGCATATTTTCAAATATTGTACTTGTACTTGTATGTTATTTCTTAAAATCAATCGCACTACATATATTATACACATACCTAATTTTATATATATATATATATATATATATATATATATATATATATATATATATATATATATTTGTAAGTAACGGATAAATTTTATTAGACAGACGAACAGCGCAGGTAAAGAATTTTTTTTTTGTCTTAAATAACTAATATAAGTTAGCAAAACATTTATATGGAACAAAACGTAGATTTAGTATAAGGAACGTTTATGTTTTTGTCTTTTAAGGGAAGTGGGGTCTGATCAACTCTGCTGAGAAGCCATGAAATTAAATACTGTCTTGTTTTCAAATTCCCGAAACAGTTTTTCATGGTAAACAACTGATGATCCCTTAAAATAGTGTTAGAAACTAACTAATATAATAACTGTAAAAAATGAATTGACTTACATGAGTGATTTTCCACTGGAAGACTTGGGACTAAAAATTTTTTTTTTTTTTTTTTTTTTTTTTTATATAGTTTTAATGGTTGAGAAACTTCCGAGACTATATATATATATATATATAAAAAAAAATATATATATGTGTGTGTGTGTGCGTATATGTGTGTGTGTGTGGAATGTGGAAGTGGGGGAAGGTGAAAGAGATTTATTTTGTTTCATATGACTGCTAGGCAGCATTTGGATAATTTACAGCATAAACGCAACATATTGTTAACGATCATTGAACACTAGTGATTTTGCGCACCCAAAAGCAAATGCTGTCTAAGCCCTTCATCACAATTGAATATGAAAAGCATTGCTTGTCATCCAATCAGAATTAGTTTATTATATCTGTCTTTTGTTTTAGCACTTCAATTGAATCAAATAACTGATTCAAAGCCCCTCACAGTTGTTCTCCTTAAATACTTCGCGTTCTAATTCCTTTCTTTAATTTGACTCATACACAATGCCCCCACTCAACCAGCGCGCTATTCACATCGTGGTCTCGCCGGTATAGACCGCGGGGAGATGGCTTTCATATTCCTCCCCAAGGAATACCAGGATGGACAACCTCACAGGGTGTAAGCAAAATAACAGCTAACAAATGTTCCGTCTGACTGCGCACCAGAGTAGCTGTAGTCTCCATGGAAGTTGTTTTAATACATTCGGTTGGCAACATCCATACAGTCGTCTGGCGACATCTATCACCTCCACTACGACTGCCTAAGGTAACAAAGGTGGAATCCACGTCCACTAAAACAAAAATAAATGGATCCCCAATAAACAAACAAAAACAAATATAAACGCAACTTCATTCGAATTGGATCGCAAGCAATTTATTCCACGTGCAATATTTGGAGAGTACACACACATACACACACACATATATATATATATATATATTATAAATAAATATTAATTATGTATTACCTACAGACATCGATGTTTCATGCTTACGCAATCTTCAGTGCAGGAAAATTCCCGACGGTCGGTGGGCGCGAACTCCAATCACAAATCGCCACTGATTAGCAGTCAAGATATATATATATATATATATATATATATATATATATATATATTATTATTATTATTATTATTATTAAATATTAAAGTGTTTTTTACCTACAGGCTATATCGTTTCGGGCTTTTGCCCTCATTAGTGCAGGAGTGGTGGTTGCAGGCTAGAATTACGAGACAAATGTTCGGGGCCACACGGCTACCGGCAATCAGCACATGCAGTAATTGAAATTAAGATACACTTACTCGGGGGCGGGGGGAACCGTTATTGCTGTACACAGTATTCAACGCTTGTGCGGAACTCGCTTTGTCGCAAAAGGGTGGCTTATATATAGTCATCAACGGACAGACTGTTTCGTTGTATCACAGCTTTTCAGACAAGCACCCATCCTAAGCCAGGGCAGCTCTGACAACTAGACCACTGTTAGTAAATGATATTTACAATGTATGTATATAGACATTGCCCGCTACTACACCATGTGTTTATTTACAAAGAGAGTGGCATTATATATATATATATATATATATATATATATATATATATATATATATATATATATATATATATATATATATATATATATATATAATTTGAGTTTGAAATATAACTCTATGTTCCGGAGTTCAAGTCCGGCGATCGGTGTGAATAATTCTTCTCTACACTGACGATTCCCGTAAGGATGAAATGTATACGTATGTAGATAAAAAAAAACAAATATTTATAATTAATTATTTGTCGCTCATAAACTAGGCCGGGTTCTGTAGCGAGTACTTTCAAAAGTCGAACTCTTTAATCTCTCGCTGATTTACCGCGTTGGAAAAGACGTTGGAAATTGAATTTGAAATATAACTCGTGTTCTGGGGTTCGAGTCCAGCGACCGGTGTGAATAATTCCTCTCTACACTGACGATTCCCGTAAGGATAAAACGTATACATATGTAGATTACAAAACAACAAATATTTATAATTATATATATATATATATATATATATATATTAATCAACAATAGATGCAGATTACAGCGACCATATATTTATTCATTAGTGAAGAAGTGCATTTTTTACGGCCGTTTCGTCCTCTATTTATACAATCAAGGTATACAAACATATATTGAATTTCTCAGAATTATGATTCATCAGAAAAAAAAAACAGACTAGAAAAGAATCCAAAATATAACAAATAAAATAACTTACATTCGGAAACATTCCTACGGATACATTGTTTTCAGAAAAAGTTTCGTGTTCATAGTCAAAACTAGCGCCATCTTTAATCTCAGCGTTTATTTTCATATATCTATATAAAAAAAAACTATTAAAAAAATAGTTTTCTCGTCCAAAAAAATATTAAATAAATTATTGTTACACCGGCCGTTCTTACACAGGAGAAACTACACCGGTTGTCACTATAAATAGTGCGAGTCACCAGAGACACACAGAAGACAAAGCACAGTCTTGTAACTGTCTAGCCAAGAGCTAGTCAGTTTCTTACTTTGTTAATACACTTGTTAAACCAACCCTCGACTTGACTTCCTTTATTTATTATTTACTGTGGAACAACTTCACAACAATTATAAATATAAATAAAGATAAAGTAGAATTAAAAAGTATATATATATATATATATATATATATATATATATATATATATATATATATATATATATATATATATGCCGATGAGTCTTGATTGAAAAAGAGACGAAACGTATACGTCCATAGATAAATAAACAATAACAAATATTTATATTTGAAGCTCCTCGTTAAAAAGTATTTTTCAACCCCAATCCAACGATAGGCCAATTCTGAACAGCTTGTAAACAATGATAATTTTAACACATTTAAAGGCGGCGAGACATACAAGTGAAGGAATGATGCATATAAAGCAAGTGACATCACGCTGTGTTAGTACTACCATTTACAGTGCTCTACATTTTAACGAGGAGCTTCAAATATAAATATTCCTTCACTTATAGAAGTTGAATGCCTGTATGTCTCGTCGCTTTAAATGTGTTAAAATTATCATTGTTTATAAGCTGTTCAGAATTGGCCTATCGGTTAGCGACGTTGGATTGGGGTTGAAAAATTTCGAATCGTGTGACCGGTAGTGAATAGTCATACTTCTATGCTGATGAGTCTTGATTGAAAAAGATAGATAAATAAACAATAACAAATATTTATATTTGAAGCTCCTCGTTAAAATGTAGAGCACTGTAAATGGTAGTACTAACACAGCGTGACGTCACTTGCTTTATATGCATCATTCCTTCACTTATAGAAGTTGAATGCCTGTATGTCTCGCCGCTTTAAATGTGTTAAAATTATAATTGTTTATAAGCTGTTCAGAATTGGCCTATCGTTGGATTGGGGTTGAAAAATACTTGTAATCCAGGGTTTCGAATCGTGTGACCGGTAGTGAATAGTCATACTTCTATGCTGATGAGTCTTGATTGAAAAGAGACGAAACGTATACGTCCATAGATAAATAAACAATAACAAATATTTATATTTGAAGCTCCTCGTTAAAAGGTAGAGCACTGTAAATGGTAGTACTAACACAGCGTGACGTCACTTGCTTTATATGCATCATTCCTTCACTTATAGAAGTTGAATGCCTGTATGTCTCGCCGCTTTTAAATGTGTTAAAATTATCATTGTTTATAAACTGTTCAGAATTGGCCTATCGGATTGGCCTATTGGATCGGGGTTGAAAAAAAAAATACTTGTAATCCAGGGTTTCGAATCGTGTGACCGGTAGTGAATAGTCGTACTTCTATGCTGATGAGTCTTGATTGAAAAGAGACGAAACGTATACGTCCATAGATAAATAAACAATAATATATATATATATATATATATATATATATATATATATATATATATATATATATAATGAGGTAATAAAGTATCGAATTTCCTTTTTTTAAACACTTTTATTCATACGATTGTTTCTGCCATTTCAAAACACACATTTATATTGATATTGATAAACACATAGTATGTTTAAAAAGGTGTCAACAGTGAATATTCTTTAACAAAAAATCCCATGAACTTAGTCACTATATTAAAATTTAGAATAAAAGCAATTTTCATGGAAGTCGCTCCAGACAAGACCTGAAGCGACTTGATGTAAGGAGCTAATCATAATAATAAAAAGGGAGAGGAGGGTAGAATCACTTCAAGACAAATCAAGCCTGAAAGAGACCTACCACCACCAGCGTTCAATCCCCTGGACTCCAAAAAGGCTAGCCAAAATGTAAGCCATGCAAGAGCCCAAGAGGCAAGGAAGTTGTTACACGGTTGGTTGACAAAAATGTCCACCTCTAAACTAGTTAAGTGGCTGACCATAAATCGCTGTTTTTTTATCGTGACACCATCACCAGAATTTAAGGTTGAAAACTTTTTTAAATCCTTGAAGAAGCAGCAAGAACAACCTACCGTGCTCTTATGTTGTTGGGAGGTTTGAAAAAAGATTTTGATTTATTCAAGAAATAAAAACGCGGCACGCGCAACATACTGTATCCTTATGTCGTTTAATATTAATGAAAGATTGAATGTTTTTAATCCTTGAAGAAACAGTAAGGGGCAATAGCCCGTTTTCTTATATTGTTCAATAGTAATGAAAAGTTTAAAAATGTTTACATTCTTGAAAAAATATAGAGGTATTTCAAAATAAACTAAGCAATGACATAAAAATAATAAGCTCTAACTATAGGTTAGCAAATAAGAAAGGTATATCAAATAGATTGCAATACGTACAACAGATTGATCAATGTGTTGGATAATGGCCCTGTGAGGCCGGACGCATGTTGAGTGGACGTATGTGTGGAGGATCGTTTGGTTTGGCTTGCGCGATTTAGTGCGGATGAACCCGTACAACCGAGTGCAAAATAGGGCTGTTCTCACAGTCGGAGCTCACAGACGTTGACAGGGCCACCACGTTGACGAGACCTCAGGTCAAGGGTCAATGTGCACCTGCGCATAGGGGTTCTGTGACGTCACGGGCTTTTGTGTGGGAGATTGAGTTTTGCCAGTCTGGTTTTTGGAAGCAAGCTGAACATACGTATTTCTCTATGTAGTCCGAAATGAAAAGGGGAATTTATTTCCCTAAGAGAATACAGGCATTAGATTCTTTCTTGCCCCCTCCTCGAATGGCTAAGGACTTAAGCTAGGAATTTACTACGATAAAGTAGTAATTTGATTTCTCCCTCAACGTTTAGTAAAACATCTCCAAGAGCGACAGAAAACTGACGCCTGAATAGAACTAATCAAAATTTTAAAAATTGTTCGCCTCTTGAATCGTGTCAGGAAGGTTTTTGTTGTAGACATAGCAGACGGCGATGTTCACGACAGTACAGAAGCGAAGAAAGAACTCAACCACTAGACGACATATGGACGACACCCTCCACAACGAAGAAGAAAAGGTACGAGTAATTAAAGGGTATGAAACAAATGCACGAGTCACTAAATTCTATAAAATAAAATCTACATAGAAAAGACATCAAACCAAGATTAAAAACTTATATAAGCCAAGCTACAAATAGGACAACAGAATAAATAAACTAGTCAAAAGGGAACCTTTCATTACACTAAAAGACCATAAAATCAACTTCCACAATAAACATACTTGCAGATCAATTAACCCAAGTAAAGAAAAATACAAACCGGGTAAAATTAGCAAAAACATACGAGAAAATATAAAAACAAAATTATGAAGTATACTAAAGTTGACTAACGCTTTTAAATAGTTGTCAGAATAATTCAATAATACAAATTATCTACATTCACCTAAAAGATTCCGAAACGAAATATTTGTTTATATTTGGGCCGCCTGAGAGCTATTTTATCATTCGTGGATCCGATATGTACATATATAATTTTTTAAATCAAATATTTGTTTCTAGGTTAGAAAAAACTAACAATTAATCAATTTCGTTGTATTCATAACGTAATTCTGTTTCTCTATTTCTTCTTCTCTTGCTAGCTTATCGACACTCACTGCTTTTTTTCTGGGGGGGGGGGTCTATCACAAGCATTTACAAACACATATGTTAGAGTCACCTATTTGAATATATACTGTATATTCTACATCAGGTGTTCCCAACCTTATTTTGTTTGTGGCTCCCATTAGAGCTATTTTATCATCTACAGACACCATATACGCATGCATATATTTGTTAATCAAATATTAGTTACTAGGTTAGTAAAAACATACAACGGGTTAATTTTGTTATAGTCATAACATAAAATCCGAATCCAAGTCTTGAGATTTTCAATAAACACACGTACATATTCTAGTAAACAAAACAAAATAAATCAAATCGTGTTTTTTGTGTGGGCCCCCTTAAGGGTTTATAGACCTCCATGGGGATCCATGTAGACCCCGGTTGGGAATCCTTGGTGATATTTATCTACTTCCCAAAGCAGTAAGATGTGATACAAGATCGGGAAAGTAGGATTGAAAAGCCAGCGCCCTAGAGGAAGGGCACTCTGGCCTACAAAAAATGCCTAGACGGCCCCATCGGCATTCCCCGGTAGGGGCGCCTCAGGCGATTAGCAATAAACTACCCCCTTCTCAAAGGGTGAGAAGGCAAAGCCTGGGAGGGTGGACCTCCTAGAACTGCACAGGACAAACCCATAGACTGGCGGAAATCAAGACCCGAAGGCCAAGACGATACCGGTCTATAGGATGTAGTATCCATCGAGGAAAGGCACTCTGGCCTAAAAAAAATGCGTGGACAGCCCCATCGGCATTCCCCGGTAGGAGCGCCTTAGGCGATTAGCAATAAACTAATTACTTTCTCAGAGACAGGAGGTAAAGCCTGGGATGATGGATATCCTAGAGATGAACAGTATCATACCTCACTCCGACACAAAGAAGGTCACCTAAATGGCCTAGACTCTGTCGGTCTGATTGTCGAGAACGTATTCTCGACTTAGTATGAAAGATAGCATACTGTATATTTTACAACCCCTAACGAAACTCGAACATTGTGAAACGTTCTCGACATAAGCGCATGCGTATTTTGAAAGTTCCGGTCGTTCTAAGTAAAACGGGGAATTTGATGTTGATAAATGAATTTCTATTATGTTCATCTTTGTGGAGCATTTTTTTTATCAATCAGGCATTCTCAGCTATCTATGGTTTAATGGACCTATGTTTTGAGGCATTTCCGTCCGTCCGTCCGTCCGTCCGTCCGTCCGTCCGTCCGGATTTTCTCCGCAACCATCCATTGAATTTCTCTGAAATTTTGCATGAAGTTGTAACTTTGGTCAGGTTATAAAGTGAAATTCTCCGATTTTTTAAAAATAATCTGGTTAGCCCCCCAGGGGGTCAAAAGGCCCCGAAATGGCAAAAACTGACATTTTTTGCCCCATAACTTTTTATCCATCCATTCAATTTTTCTGAGACTTGGCCAAAATGTGGAGGCAATTGTTCCTAATAGAAAATAAGTATCGCTCACCTTGGAAAAAATCTGGTTCGCGCTCCCAGGGGGTCAAAAGCCCCCAAAATGGCAAAAAATGACCCTTTTCTCCCATAACGTTTGATCCATCCATTCAATTTTTCTGAAACTTGACCAAAATGTAGAGGCAATTATTCTGGATATAAAATGAGCATCCTTGACCTCAGAAAAATTCTGGTTCGCGCCCCCAGGGCGTCAAAGGGGGATCAAAAATGCCCCAAATTGCCGAAAATTATTGCATTTTACACTCGCCACATCGAGTCACATACAGAGGGGGACCACGCACGCGCGGCTTGTTATTCTCCTTAGAATGCAGTTTTATATTCTTCAACCAGTACAATCTGGCTTCGGTATGTTTCTCTTTATAATTTCAATGGGTGAAATACACATTCCTCGCTCAAAGAATTTCCGACAACGACCATAAAAATATTAACAAAAGAGGCATGATGGGAAAAAATATTCTGAAACACGTACATACTCTAAAATTATATTAATTATTTTATAAAGATAGATTGAATTGTGGTGTCGCTCCTGGCCTAGGTGGAGTTATTTTCGAGGACGACGGTCGCGTCTTTGGGATTTACCATAAACCACGCTGACGTTTAATATAAATAAGATAAAGTGTGGTTATAAATGTTATGTTATAGCGAACGAATAAAATGTGGATTTAAACGGCGTGCCTGAATATTAGAGTATTGATTTACTCCTCTCCAGGAGTTAGGCACAAGGCCAGTTTTTATCTTACTCCCACAAGTAAAATGTGACCCAAGGTCGGGTCGGGAAAGTGGGGTTTAAAAATTGCCTGGGCAGTCCCGTCGGCATTCCCCGGTAGGGGCGCCTCAGGCAGTAAGCAATAAACTTACTCCTCACCAAAGAGGGGAGGCGAAGCCTGGGAGAGTGGACCTCCTAGAACTGCACAGAACAGACCGGCATAAATCAAGCCCCGAAGGCCAAGACAATACCAGTCTATGGGGTGCAGTATCCATCGGAACAGATACTACACTTTGATCTTAGCCAAAAGTAGAAAGAAATAAAAGATTCGTAAAATAGAAGGGTCACCAGTCAGCAAGTGCTAACTTAACACACGAACAGAGTCTTATAAATGAAAAATCAAGAAAAACGTGATTAAATAACAAAACATTTATATAATTATAACTTTAAAAGAATATAAAAGTCATTTTTAGTCAATAAGTGTTCATTCAGAAAAGTTTATACAAACTCGTGTTTTGGTAGAGAAGGTCCAGTGAATAAGCAGACGCGAGGGCTATGGGTGTGTATGTCTATATATTTCTTAGTGTGAATATGTGTGTGTGTGTGAGTAAGAGGGTGGCACTGTGTAAGTATGGCCTATATTTGTTCTGTAAGTGTGAGTGGGTAGCAATTCATCTCAGTGTTCCTTTATTTCGCCCCCCCCCCTGGTCATACGTTCTGGTCTTCTTCCGATGTCCGCCGGACTGGTTTTGATTTCGTTTGTTAGTTTCTCTGTTTTTATTAGGATTTCCAACTTCGCGTCGGCTTGTTACATTTTTATTTCTAAAACGACGGGGGACCATTCTACTTTGCCGAAAATTATGATTTAGCGACAGCATGTGAAAACTCTTACC
>OY744545.1:48063195-48095695 GCA_963556195.1 Sepiola atlantica
AAAAGTCTAGAAGCGTTTTCAAACTTTTTTAACACATTTCTTTAAGGCATTTTTAAGCCTTTAAACTGAGAGTCCTTTTAAACATTACTTTTTTAAACACTGTTCTTTTTAAACAACTTCTTTTTGAACATTTCTTTTTAAGCACATTATTTTAAGTTCTTTTCTCGTTAAAACATCTTATATCAAGCACTTTTCTCTTCAAACACATCTTCTCTTTAACACATTTTACTTATATTAAATATTGTTCGTTAAGCAAATTTCTTTTTAAGCATTTTTCTCTTTAAGCATCTTTTCCTTTTAGCATTGTTCTCTGTTTAACATCGTACACTTCTTTCCGTTTTAACTCTTTCAGTTTATCACATTAGGACCCGAAAATATTCAACACAAAAAGTTACCTTACAGTTTCTTTCGTCGTCCGCTGGCCGTGATCGCTATCGATGCCGTCGGTTTCGTTGTGTCTCTGGCCGTGATCGATTCTGGTGGTCTTGGTTCTGTGGACAAATTTTATTTTCGGCAGGAGACAAAACGTGGAGACAATTTTTCTTCAGAGAGAGATTCGATTCTTTTATTCGACATCTTGGTTGTGGAGGGATTTCATCCATTCGTTTATGCCATGCGTCTCATTCATACCTTTTGTGGGGTGCGACGATGCACGAGGATCTCTGCCGGATCTCATTCGAGATCCAGCCCATTACAACGAGCGACTACATCTTGGTGTTAACGCTCCTAGCTCCCAAAACGTTGTCTTTCATAAACCCCCCATATTTTCATGGGTCCGCTTGCTTTCAGGACGAGCGGCTACATGGTTGATCTTCTCGCTCTTAGCTCCCAACGCGAACTCTTTCAAAAACTGTAGTTTTTGATAAAACAAATGACGTAAGAGACACTTCCTCGGGTCGTCCAATCAGACACGACATTCACAATCGAACTATATCTGACCTTCTCTGACCCGAGATTCCCTGTGTCGGCGTCGAATTTGTAACTTTGTTATGGTCTGACAAAAACATGATTGACTCATAACAGTCCCCTTCGGTGCATGTCAGCTTGACCCGCACTCATTGTCTCATTTGACCCCAGCCATAATTCACACTAGCTAACTTAATCGTATCTAAAGATATGGGCCCCATCCATAATATAACAGTTATACTTTGTAGCTTATGCGTTCTTCTTCTTCTTCTTCTTCTTCTTCTTCTTCTTCTTATTATTATTATTATTATTATTATTATATATTATTATTATTATTATTATTATTATTATTATTATTATTATTATCAGCTATTCACTAGGAGTTATCACACAGGTCATCATCAGTCATTGCTCATTGACAATAACAAGTGGTGTTCCCTGGAGTTCGATTGACAACAAGTCTCCCCAGATTTTCAGTATTCTCTACTTTCGATGACTATTACAAATGATTTTGCGTTATTGCAACAGCCGCTTACCACTGATTTCTCGATTATTAATTTATTAGTGTGTACATCCATGTTCCAGAGGATTTTGTGATTTTCGTTTTCCAGTACTGTATCCGGTTTGTGTTTGTACCATTTGTCTGCATGTGCAAAATGCAGTCGTTTGCATAGTTCCCAGTGTACTGCCTTCCCCACGCAGTCGTATCTATTCTTGTATTCCTTTTGGACTAGTTTGCTGCATTCACTTATTATATGATTTACCGTTTTGTCTCTTTGTCCACATTTACTGTTTTACTAGGTTTTACCTATTTTAGCTTTGATGTAGTTAGTTCTGGTCGCATTGTTCTGTGCAGCTGTCAGTTGCGATTCCGTTTCTCTGTTCAAGTGTCTTTTTTCTGGTTTCACTGCTTACTGAGTTGTTCATTTTGATGGTGTTTCTTGCTGCAGTGATTAGTCTTTCTGTGTTCTGTTTCATCTATTTTTCCAATTCTTATTTTGTGTCATTCACACAGTTTTCTATACTTACCAGACCTCTTCCCCCTTCTTTCTTTTTCACGTAGAGTCGGCCAGTATCATCTTTCGGGTGTAGCGTAGTAGTAGTAGTAGTAGTAGTAGTAGTAGTAGTAGTCACACAGGTCATCATCAGAGATTACACACTGATAATAACCGGATGTATTAGTAGTAGTAGTAGTAGTAGTAGTAGTAGTAGTAGTAGTAGTAGTAGTAGTAGTAGTATCATCATCATCATCATCATCATCATCATTATTATTATTTACTCACTAGGAGTTCTCACACGAGTTATTATCAGTGTTCGCTCAATGGCAACAACAGGTGCTGTTCCCTGAAGAATGAGTGACAACAAGCCTCTCCAGATTCCCAGTACTCACCTCTTATTTTGATAACAATTGCAAATCACATAGCGCTATCGCAACAGCCGTGTACCATTGATTTCTCGCTAGTAACGACCGTTGGTCTTCTCTGGAATTTGAGTGGCAATAAGCCTCTCCAAGGTTCCAGTATTCTCTGCACTCTTCCAGTGGAGGTCTGGTTGGTGCTTTCCCTTCTCGGACTTTCTATTCTCTTTTATTTTTTCATAACCATTTTGTGTGGTATCAGCCGATGCTGGTGCCAGCGAATACGTGTGTGTGTGTTTGGGGTGGAGAGAATGTCAGTTAATGAGATTTCTGTCAATTATTATTATTATTATTATTAGTAGTAGTAGTAGTAGTAGTAGTAGTAGTAGTAGTAGTAGTAGTAGTAGTAGTAGTAGTAGTAGTAGTAGTATAATTATTATTATTATTATTAATATTATTTATTATTATAATTATTAATATTATTATTTATTATCTATTATTATTTATTTTTTATTATCATTATTATTATTATTTATTATTATTATTATTAATAATATTATTTATTATTATTATTTATTATTTTTTATTATTATTAATAATATTATTTATTATTATTATATTTATTATTTATTATCATTTATTATCTATTATTATTATTACTATTATAATTTATTACTGTTATTATTTAGTATTTATTATTATTATCAATAATATTATTATTATTATATTTATTATAATTAATATTATTTATTATCATTATTATTATTTATTATTAATGATATTATTTATTATGATAATTATTATTATTATTAATAATAATATTATTTATTATTATTATTGATTATCTTTTATTATTAATAATAATAATATTATTTATTATTATTATTATTAATATCATTTATTATAATTATTATTTATTATTATTATCATTTATTATCTATTATTATTTATTATTATTATTTACTATTATTATTAATAATATTATTTATTATTATTATTATTATTTATTTATTTATTATGTATTATTATTTATTGTTATTATTATTTTTTATTCTTATTCTTAATTATTATTAGTAGTAGTATTATTTATATTATCTATTATTATTATTATTTATTATCTATTATTATTATTAATAATATTATTGATTATTATTATTAATATTATTATTATTATTTATTATCATTCATTATCTATTATAATTCATTATTATTTATTATTTATTATTATTATTATTCATTATCTATTATTAGTAGTATTATATTATTATTATTTATTATTATTATTATTATTATTATTATTAATATTAATTATTATTATTATTATTTATTATTATTATTATTAATAATATTATTTATCATTATTATTAATATTATTTATTATTATTATTATTATTATTATTATTATCATTTATTATTATTATCATTTATTATCTATTATTATTTATTATTATTATTATTATTATTATTATTTATTATTATTTATTAATCATTATTATTTATTATTATTTATTATTATATTATTATTATTATTAATATCATTATTATTATTATTATTTATTATCATTATTAATATTAATATTATTTATTATTATTATTTATGATCTATTATTATTAATAATAGTATTTATTATTATTATTAATATCATTTATTATTATTATTATTATTATTATTATTATTATTATTTATTATCATCATTTATTATCTATTATCATTTATTATTTATTATTATTATTATCATTATTATTTATTGTTAATCATTATGTATTATTTATTATTATTATGTATTATTATTATCATATTATTATTTATTATTATTATTAATAATATTATTATTATTATTATTTATATTAATATCATTTATTATTATTATTTATTATCTATTATTATTATTTATAATATTATTTATTATTATTATTATTTACTCACTATGAGTTTTCACACAAATCATTATCATCGTTTGCTCACTGGCGACAACAAGTAGTGTTCTTTGGCGTCTGAGTGACAACAAGTCTTCACAGATTTTCAATACTCTCTGCTTATTTTGATAAACTCTGCAAATTATTTTGCGTTCTTGCAACAGTCATTTACCATTGATTTCTCGCTGATAAAGGATTCTTTGGAATTTGAATGGCAATAAGCCTCTCAGAATTTCGGTACTCTTCTGGTGCCCTTCAACTCGTGATTATTCAGTCGTAATAACTGGTGATGTTTCTTGGAGTCTGAGTGACAACAAGTCTCTCCATATTTCCAGTACTTTGTTTTTTTCGATCACCATCGCAAATCACTTTGCATCATACAACAGCCGTTTACCGCTGTTGATAATGATCATTGGCTCTCTATGGGATTTGAGTGACATTAAGCCTCCTTAGGGTTCCAGTCCTCTGTGCCCTTTCCAGTGAAGGTCTGTATGGTGCTCTTTCTCTCCTCGGTCTTTTTATCTTCCAAGACCATTCTGTGTGGCACCAACCGATGCTTGAGGAGGGCATTCAAATTATAGGATTATCATTAACTTACTAGTTTTCACACAAGTCATTATCAGTGATTGCTTACTGGCAATAACAAGTGGTGTTCCCTGGAGTCTGAGTGACAATCAGTCTCCCCAGATTTCCAGCACTCTTCACCCTTTTCGATACCCCTTGCAAATCACATTGTGCTATTGCAACAGCCGTATACCATTTATTATATCCTGATAACGATGGATGGTTTTCTCTCGAATTTGAGTGGAAATAAGCCTCCCCAAAATGCCACTACTCTCTGCGCCCCTCCAGTGGAGGTCTGGACGGCACTCTCCTTCTACTGGTTTATGTCTATACCATTTGTCTACATTTTAAAGTGAAGATGTTTGCATAGTTTCCAGTGGACTGCCTTTCCCATGCAAGTTAAAAAAATTTAGTGGAGGAGTGGTTAAAAAAAATTTATTGGAGGAGTGGTTCAAGTGTTTTTAGTGGAGGAGTGGTTCAAATTTTTTTAGTGGAGGAGTGGTTCAATTTTTTTAGTGGAGGAGTGGTTCAATTTTTTTTAGTGGAGGAGTGGTTCAAATTTTTTAGGTGGAGGAGTGGTTCAAATTTTTTAGTGGATGGGTGTTTCAAATTTTTTCAATGAAGGAGTGGTTACAATGTTTTTAGTGGAGGAGTGGTTAAAAAAATTTAGTGGAGGAGTGATTAAAAAAAATTTAGTGGAGGAGTGGTTAAAAAACATTTATTGGAGGAGTGGTTCAAGTGTTTTTAGTGGAGGAGTGGTTAAAAAAAATTTAGTGGAGAAGTGGTTCAAATTTTTAGGTGGAGGAGTGGTAAAAAATTTTTTAGTGGTTCAAATTTTTTTAGTGGAGGATTGGTTCAAACTTTTAGGTGGAGGAGTGGTTCAATTTTTTTTAGTGGAGGAGTGGTTCAAATTTTTTAGTGGAGGAGTGGTCTAAATTTTTTTAATGGAGGAGTGGTTCAAATGTTTTTAGTGGAGGAGTGGTTAAAAAAATTTAGTGGAGGAGTGATTAAAAAATTTAGTGGAGGAGTGGTTAAAAAAATTATTGGAGGAGTGGTTCAAGTGTTTTAGTGGAGGAGTGGTTAAAAAAAAATTATTGGAGGAGTGGTTAAATTTTTTTAGTGGAGGAGTGGTTCAAATTTTTTTAGTGGAGGAGTGGTTCAAATTTTTTTAGTGGACGAGTTGTTCAAATTTTTTTAGTGGAGGAGTGGTTCAAATTTTTTTAGTGGAGGAGTGGTTCAAATTTTTTTAGTGGAGGAGTGGTTCAATTTTTTTAGTGGAGGAGTGGTTCAAATTTTTTAGTGGAGGAGTGGTTCAAATTTTTTAGTGGAGGAGTTGTTCAAATTTTTTTAGTGGAGGAGTGGTTCAAATTTTTTAGTGGAGGAGTGGTTCAAATTTTTTTAGTGGAGGAGTGGTTCAGATTTTTTTAGTGGAGGAGTGGTGCAAATTTTTTTAATGGTTCAAATATAACGTCGTGTGATTTCTACTTACTTAATTGAATTATGAAATAGAAATTAAACTTTATTTCGAGTTAAATTAACAAGATATATATATTTTTTATGAAAATAATTTAAAGGTCATCCCTCTAAAATTATGACTAGAATATTAAACTATACTTAATCTGAACTTAATAATATGATTAAAAAAAAAATATATATATATATATATATATATATATATATGTGTGTGTGTGTGTGTGTATTTTTTTGGAAGGTTTACCAAAACATTTCGTTCAAGAAATCATTCGTCACAACAAAAGACTGTTTCCTTTCATAGTTTATTTATTTTTTAGATTTTTCAAAGTTAAAGAATTAATCTGAAAAATAAATAAACTTTGAAAGGAAAAAGTCTTCTGTTGTGATGAATGATTTCTTAGGCGAAATGTTTTGGTAAACCTTCCAAAAAACACATATAAATGCTCTGTACCCTGTAATCGAGTATCATCGAGCTTATTTTTATTGGCCTAATCCCGATCTTTACTGAATAAACTATCTTCTAAGTGAAAAATCTAAATATATATATATATATATTCAGATTAGAATATATATATATATATATATATATATATATATATATATATATATATATAGAGAGAGAGAGAGAGAGAGAGAGAGAGAGAACTATAAATAGAAAGAGAGAATGAATACAAATTTATTAAAGAAGGATTGACCAGAGTGCTCAATTACTTGTCCATTATTCATTAATTTGAATAGTTACTGGATAAAACAGTCATACAAATGGTTTCCAACTCTTTACGCTTAAAAGTTGTAAGACCGACTGTGATATGTTGTAATGATGAGGTGGGGGGAAACATTCTTACAGATAGAATGACTTTTAGAAGATTAAAACAACAACGGATATTCTTAAGATGTGCCTTTCCAATAATAAATAAAACATTACCGCGGGACTGCTTCCCTGCAGATTACAACATAGTCGTCAACAAATACTTGCCATAAACCGTTCCCATAACTAATCAAACTTTGTTCATTCTATTCATCATTTTCAATCCTCTCGTAATATTCTTCATCATTAAACCGATATTCCATCCATCTAATTAACCCTTATCCTCAAGTGGCTTTTTGGCCCTGATAAGTGATTACTTGTTAGTAATAGAAAAATACTGTTTGAAACTTATGCACGACAGAGCGACGAACAACTGACTGAGGAGATACTTTGATAGAAGTGTGACTGAAAATCCTATTTCAAACATAATCTTGGCGAACCGACCGTATATATTCTGATACTACACTTCATCTTTTCTGTCCTCGGTCAAACCCAATGCAATGGCTGAATTCTTAGAAAATTGTCTTCAGTTTTCTGGTGGAATAGCGTCAAAAATGATGGTCACATTTAATCCAACGTAAAGACAAAAGATCCTTTCCTTCAACAATTATAAGAAACCTTACCAACCATCGATTGCCATGGCTGATAGCACCCTTCCCGAGAGTCCGACGTTCAAACGCCTCGGCCTAACATCCACATGGAACCTCAACTGGAATATTTTTTTAACGGAAATCGCTCCAGACAAGGCATCAAGCCACTTGATGTAAGTAGCTAAAAAAAAAATACTACTAGGTTAAAAACTAGCCAAAGATAAGTGTTAGATGGATAGATTCCCGCTCAGAAAGCAAAAATCGCTCCAGACAAGGCATGAATCCACTTGATGTAACGAGCTAAAATAAAATAAAATACTACTTCAAAGTCAAAAACTAGCCAAAGATAAGTGCTAGATGGATAGATTCCGACCCAGAAAACAGCAATTCTTTCCCCTTTGTCAGAAACATCGCACATAAAATGTGAGGACTAAAGGACAAAATAAGAGAAGTGAGAGTTACGAGGCTGCTGAAAGTAAATACATAGAAGACACTGCCAAGTCTGCTGCAAACACGGTAGGCCCCCTCTACCGGGCCAGAAATCTTCTCACACCTGCCAGTATCCTATATCTCCACAAAGCCACCATTTGCCCGTGCATGGAGTATTGTTCCCACATCTTGACCGGTTCACCAACCACCAGTCTCTTCCTCTTACACAGAATCCAAAAAAGAGTCTTGAACCTAATAGGTCCCAGACTGTTTACCAAGCACCAGCCCCTGTCCCATCGCCACAATGTTGCATCCATGTGCTTGTTTTACAAGTACTTGAACGGAAGGTACTCCAACCTCCTTAGGTCGAAAAAAATATATTCATTCTCTATGTTTTTATATTGAAAAAAAAAAATATGTATATATATATATATATATATATATATAGCATAAAATACCAATCTTTAATATATATATATATATATATATATATATATATATATATATATATATATATATATATATATATATATATATATATATTAGTAGTAGTATGTTTTTAAAAGGCTGTGGGCAATGCAAATTCCGGGTAAGATATAAGCTGGAAGGAACAAAAATAATAAATATAATACGAAATGTGACTTACTATTTTTTTTTTTTTTTTTTAAATCTTACATAACAGCAAGAACGGTGTTAGCTGTTTGTGTGATGTCCGGATGATTATAAAAATCATTCATTTAATATTTTAGATTTTAAGAAAAAATAAATAGTAAGTCACATTTCGTATTCGATTTATTATTTTTGTTCCTTCCAGCTTACATCTTACCCGGAATTGGCATTGCCCACAGCCTTTTAAAAACATACTACTACTACTATTCCCAGCAATGCTTCAAGCAAACTACCATTTCCTATTATATATATATATATATATATATATATATATATATATATATATAGTCATCCACATACAGACTGTTTCGCAGCTCATCAGTGCGGCTAGACCAGTTAGTGCCTCAAGCCGGGATCGAAACGCAACCATCGAGCTGACAGTCGGCGATGTTAACCCCTACGCCATCATGCGACACTGACTGAATGTAAGTTGCATCTCAATGTAAACATTGCAAATGCCGGAGCTCGAATTAGTGTTTACCGAATGAGCATTGCCTTTTTTACGCTAATGGCAGTTGGCGATACCCTTACAAACATAAGCTCTACCCGGTGGGGGGGGGGGGGGCTTTATATAGTCATCCACATACAGACTGTTTCGCTGTTTCACAGCTCATCAGTGCGGCTAGACCAGTTAGTGCCTCAAGCCGGAATCGAAACGCAACCGTCGAGCTGACAGTCGGCGATGTTATATATATATTAATAGAAGTTGATCCAGACAAGGCATGAAACCAATTGAGGTAAGTAGCTAAAAGGAATGAAAGATGATTAACGGAAAGACAGAAGATGCCTATTGACCTTAGTTTTCGAAAGAATAAAGCTATAGGTAGGAGGAAAACAGTCAGCAAGAAGAGAATTCCACAGTTCATGGAAAGAAGCTGCTGGAATAGGAATATGTATTATAACAAGATTTCTGAATAACGAATGACCAACGAATCAAACGAGCTGGAACAAAGGAAGCAGGGAATAGATCAGAGAGTTCTGAAGAACACATGACATAACAGCATTAATCGAAAAGACTGACACGAGTAACATCACGTCTGTGAGAGGGGGGGGTGCAAAGAAGAAGAAAGGGTGGGACTAACCTAATTACAGATATACGCTTCTGAACCTTATCAAGAACCCTCAAAGATTCACCAGCACAAATATGACAACAGTACTGAGGTATCAAAACAGCGAATTGATGGAGACCACTAGACCAACGAGTCAAACGAGCTGGAACAAAGGAAGCAGGGAATAGATCAGACAATTCTGAAAAACACATGTCATAATAGTATTTATAGAAAAGACTGAGACTAGCAACATCACGTCTGGTAGAGAGATGGTGCAGAGAAGAAGAAAGAGTATAGCCAATGAAATTACAGATACGTTTCTGAATCTTTACAAGAACCCTCAAATGGGACAGAGATTCACCAGCCCAAATATGACAACAGTACCCCATACATGGTCTGATAGTAGATTGGTAGAGATAGAGAATAGCGTCAAGTGTGAGAAAGTGTTTGGAGCGATAGAAAGAACAGACTTCATGAGAAGTAGAAAGTGCAATGAATCTAATGTATGAACCACAAGAAAGATTTGTTGAGAAAAAAAGACCAAGAAGTTTCAGAGTCAATTCTCTTCTCAAGGCCAGAGCCAGCCATGAAAACCACAGGAAGAAAATGGTAACGCCTATGAGGGTGCAAAGAAGAAGAAATGGTGGGGTCAACCAAATTACAGCTACGCTTCTGAACCTTATCAAGAACCCTAAAATGGGACAGAGATTCACAGCCGAAATGTGACAACAGTACTTCATACAATATTATGCATGGATGACTTTTGACCATGCCTCTTTCCATTACTGGCCATTGCCGTATTGTCTTTATGTCTAAAAGTTGTCAGATTGAATACCATACATCGTACCTACAACAATAGAACTGTAATGATGTGGAGGAAAGGAGGGGGTGCAGAACATCCTTATGGATAGAATATAGAAGGACTTTTAAAATATTAAAATAACAACGAATATTCTTTAAATCTATCTCTTCAATCTGCCTGTTTAGCAATTCGAGAACAAAATGACACATTACCACAAGACTACTTCCCTGCAGACTACAACATAGTCGTCTTCAAATCCAATGTCAATAAATGTGTGTCATCAACCGTCCC
Organism: Sepiola atlantica; assembly: GCA_963556195.1. Taxonomy (NCBI): domain Eukaryota; kingdom Metazoa; phylum Mollusca; class Cephalopoda; order Sepiida; family Sepiolidae; genus Sepiola; species Sepiola atlantica. Next base: position 48,074,051 of record OY744545.1, read on the forward strand.
CTGGGGAGTCGCACTGTTGTATCCCTGTGCTCGTTTTACAAGTACTTCCACGAAACGTACTCCAACGAGCTTATACTGCACTTGTACCCCCCTCAACGTAAATACCCCCGACCAAGCCGACTAGCAGCAAAATCCCATCCTTCACTTTAGAGGGCGCCAGATGCCGGAAAATGTTCTACTCTTATAGCTTGCCTTTGGTATTCCCTCCCTGCTCCCTGTTTCCCCATCTATACCAACATGCAGAAATTTAAATGTAATGTGAACAAATATCTTGCTGCACAAATCACCACTTAGGATGCCCCTATAAATATGACCCCTAATCACAGTAGCCCTTTGGCCGGGATCAAAGTGTAGTATCTGTTCCGATGTTCCGGTATCGTCTTGGCCTTCGGGGCTTGATTTCCGCCAGTCTATGGGTTTGTCCTGTGCAGTTCTAGGGGGTCCACCCTCCCAGGCTTTGCCTTCTCACCCTTTGAAAAGGGGTTAGTTTATTGCTAATCGCCTGAGGCGCCCCTACCATGGAATGCCGACGGGGCTGCCCAGGCAATTTTTAAAAGTCATAAGTGCTCTTCCTCTAGGGTGCTGACTTATCTAATCCCACTTTCCGACCTTGTGTCACATCTTGCCGCTGTGGGAGGTAGATAAATGCCTACGTCTCAGTAATGACTGAAGGTAAGAAAACTCTTGAATTAAGAGTTACCTACCTTGGATAATCAGAAAAGTTGCTCCCCTCTAACATGGTATTTTTGTAATTACTGGGATTATTTTGACTGCTGTTCTCATTTTGGATGTTATTCTCCCCCCCCCCCCCCCCCCCCCAAAAAAAAAAAACAGCAATTCTTCCCCCTTTGTCAGAAACATCGCTCATGGAATGTAAGGACTAAAGAACAAAATAAGGAAAGGAAAGCGAGAGCTACGAGGCTGCCGAAAGTTAACCCAAGTTAGTCACTTTCTACTCTCCTTTTTTAGTCGGAAGTTTCAGGTGTGTCTTGTCGAACTCGGAAATCTTTCTGTCCCTAATCCTAATGAGTCTTGCTTTGTGGTGAGTTGGATTTTCACCACAATAATAATTGTGTTTAACTCTGCCCTTGTGGTGGGGCGGGTAAATGGCGACAAGAATATGTGATAAAATCTACAACGAAAACAAAATCAAATCCAGTCTGATGATCGTTGTTAAAGGGGAGTAACTCTTGACTATATTAAAGTTAAGAGTTATCTACCTTGGATAATAACATAAGTTACTTCCCTTTAAGAACGGGTCTTTTAGTGGCGCTTGTGTCTAAAGGATGTTAAATGTAAGGGCGATAAGTAGCTTAGACTAAGTGCAATAAGCATATATTGAAGAGACCATTTAGGCCGCTAAAACATATGCAACTTATTAGACGATGGTTGTTGGGTTTGTTTGAATTTATCAGACGACAATATTAATTAAAAAAATGAATACTTATTACAAATTATCAATCGAACACTGGAACAGTATTAGACAGAAATTTTTAAGTTGTTTCCGATTAACCAATGAAAAAGTTGTTTACCTAATTTAAATAAGAAAAAAATTAAATAAATAATTTTTTACCCAATTTAATTTTAAAAGTGTTCCTACTTATATTGCATGAAAACATATAAAAGTACTTAATAAAATAAAAATGTTTTAAATTTACTTTTTTTTAACATACAATAAACATCGGAAATTATATATTTTTAATTCTTAAAAATAACGATAGGTTTAGAAATAATTAACATTTTCCTTTGCCAAATTTGTATAATTTTTTTACTACTAAGTCCAAGTCCGAATGGCCAGGTCGTAAAACCGCACGTGATTGACAGAAAAATGTAGACACACCCCCCCCCCCCCCAGAAACACACACAGAATTTTTCTCCCATATGAAAAAAAAATTTAAAAACTGGTTAATGACCTAAAACGTTAGAATGGTCCGGAAAATCGCCTACAAATAGTGGGGAAGAGTTAGTAGTAGATGGTCAAAAGTTAAAGATACGTTTAAAAATACGTAACGTATTTATTTAAAAAAAAAAAAAAATAATAATTTTTCTATTTACTTTTTTATTAAAATTGCCGTCTAATAATGTTTCGTTGTTCGGTTGATTAATTGTAACGAGTATTCATTTTTCTTTCATTGCGTCTAATAAGTTGCGTACGTTTTCAGCGTCACAAATACTCTCTTCAATATATGCTTATTTCACTTAGTCTAACAGTTATAGCTCTATCATTTAACACCCTATCGACACAAGTGCACGACCTTCTTCACGTGCGTCTTGTCGAACTCGAGAATCTTTTTGTCGAACTCGAGAATCTGTCCCAATCCAGAGTCTCCTATTTGCGGGAGCTGGAATTTCCTCACATTAAAAACCAATCTTGTATCTTCTTGTATCTTCTTGTATCTTATTGTATCTGCTTGTATCTTCTTGTATCTTCTTGTATCTTCTTGTATATGCTTGTATCTTCTTGTATCTTCTTGTATATGCTTGTATCTGCTTGTATCTTCTTGTATCTTCTTGTATCTGCTTGTATCTTCTTGTATCTGCTTGTATCTTCTTGTATCTTCTTGTATATGCTTGTATCTGCTTGTATCTTCTTGTATCTTCTTGTATCTGCTTGTATCTGCTTGTATCTTTTTGTATCTTCTTGTATCTGCTTATATCTTCTTGTATCTTCTTGTATCTTCTTGTATCTGCTTGTATCTTCTTGTATCTTCTTGTATATGCTTGTATCTGCTTGTATCTTCTTGTATCTTCTTGTATCTTCTTGTATCTTCTTGTATCTGCTTGTATCTCTTTATCTTCTTGTACCTTCTTGCATCTTCTTGTATCTTCTTGTATCTTCGTGTATCTCTTGTATCTTCTTGTATCTTCTTGCATCTTCTTGTATCTTCTTGTATCTTCTTGCATCTTCTTGTATCTTCGTGTATCTGATTAACTTGAAGTCTACAGTTACCTACCTTTGATCATCAGATTGGATTTCATTTTGTTCTCGTTGCAGATATTATCACATATCGTTGTTATAAGATATTATCGAATAAAGAATTTTATGTTTGACCCTAAGGAAATTCCAGAAAGAGTCAAATAAATAGGGACAACAATATGTGATAAGATCTATGACAAAAACAAAATGAAAAACAATATAATGATCCAGGGTAGGTAACTCTTGCCTTTAAGTTTAGAGTTACCTACCTTTGACAATCAGCTGAGTTACTTCCCTTTAACAAGAATCTTTTCATTATTTAATCGTGTTTGGCTAACTGGATAGGGATTGAAAAAGAAATTACATACAACGTGTCATCATCAGCCGCCAACCAGGGGTGGTAACATATTTTGAATGGCTAATGTAGTATCATCAACACTGGTGCCAGCCATCAGCAACTGTTGCCACTAGACATGTTATCAAAAAAATATAACTCTCTCTGCAGTATTTTAATATCAATGACAGAAAATATGAAATGTAGTATAAGAACAGATACTATACCCTGATCTTATACAAAAGGCCAAGTTATTTACCCCCAGGAGTCAGGTGTGGTTAGCCAGCGTAGTAGGATTAACGCTCTCTGTCTTACACAAAATGCCTGAGCAGCCCTGTCGGCATTCCCCGGTAGGGGCTACTCAGCAATAAACTAATCTAAGAGAAGGTAAAACCTAGAACTGTACAGGACAATACCTCAGACTGGCGGAATCAACGCCAAGACGGTACCGGTTTACAGATTGTAGCATCCGTTGGAATAGATACTACACTTTGATCTTAGTCAAAATGCCAAGTTATTTACCTCAAGAAGGTTAGACACAAGGTCAATGTATTTTTATTTACTTCCTCTCCAGGAGGCTAGACACAAGGTTAGGTGTGGTTAGCCAGCACACTAGGATTAACGCGCTCTTGCTTACAAAAATACCTGAGCAGCCCCGTCGGCATTCCCCGGCAGGGGCGCCCCAGGCGATCAGTAATAAACCAAATCCTTCTCAAAAAGAAGGCAAAGCCTGGGAGGGTGGACCTCCTAGAACCGTACAGGACAATAATCTACAAAGTGGATCATCCATCGGAACAGATACGACACTCTGATCTTAGACAAAAGGCCAAGGAGGAAAAAGGGTCACATGTCTTATTGAAACGCGTTTATTGTTCACATTCCAAAACACTAGAGTTCGCCGAGATAAGAAAAATATTAATAAGTAATGCTAAAATTATACACAAAAATAATTGTACACGCCAATTAAACATCCTAAAAGAAGTATATCTAACACGAAACAACCGAACATTAATAAAATAGTCTGTAACATTAATAAAATAGTCTGTAACATTAATAAAATAGTCTGTAACATCGGTAATAATGTATTAAACGTCTTCCATAATTAAATTTAAAAAAAAAACAAAAATAAAAACCAAATATACAAACTCATATCATAAAAAAAAAAATTTAAGAAAATACTAAAAAAATATAAATAAATAAAATTAAAAAAACATTAATGAAAACAATAAATGCACAAATACATAAATAAACAATAGACTTAATTACACCTCCGTAATGACAAAGGAGAACAGACGTAACTTGAGAAAGCTTTATTCAGCATACAAGGTACTTATCTACCTCACACAGAGTAAAATGTGACACAAGGTCGGAAAGTAGGATTTGATAAGTCAGCACTCTAGAGGAAGAGCACCTATTACCTTTAAAAATTGCCTGGGCAGCCACGTCGGCATTCCCCGGTAGAGACGCCTCGGGCGATTAGCAATAAACTAACCCCTTCTCAAAGGGTGAGAAGGCAAAGCCTGGGAGGGTGGACCTCCTAGAACTGCACAGGACAACCCCATAGACCGGTGGGTACTGATATCGATCCTGACCCAGTTTTCGTGAAGTTCGACTCGGAAGCGTTCGGCTGTCCTACGCAAACGCCGTAGTGTTGACGAGCCGAATGGTACCAGACGACAATTTTGATATTTTTAGTTATGCTCGTAAGTATGGAATTACATAACCGTATCGTTAGTAGAACAATTCGAACCTCCGTATCCATGTATTATGACCATTCAGCAAACGCTATGATCACGCTTTTAATGCGAGAGAGAGAGAAATACGCCTTGTATTTTTTTAATGTAAACACAAGTAGCGTGATTCTAAAGAGAATTCTATCTCCCAAAGAGAAGAATAAATAATAAAATGTGGCTAATTTATGAATCATCAATTTATTATCTCTCGAAAAGGCTCAACTTCATAAGAGCTTAATAATTATTATTAATAATTTTTTTTAAATTTATATTCATAGAAAAATATATTTTTTGCTCGTTTATTTTACGCTCGTCGGTATGGAATTATGTAACTGTATTGTGGGTTGAACAATTCAAAACTCGGATCCCATATTATATATATATATATATATATATATATATATATATATATATATATATATATATATATATATATATATATATATATATATATATATATATATATATAAGTTCAAATGAAAAAGCGGAATAAGTATTATGTATATTGCCACTTTTAGTTTTTTCTCTCTTGATAAATCTCACACAACCAACAGCTGCGATAAACGTTGAGTTTATGATCTTTCGCTTTTCCATTTTAACACATACCGTTGGATTTATTTTATCTTCTTTCTTTTTATTGTCACACACACACACACACACACACCCCACACACACACACATATATATATATATATATATATATATATATATATATATATATATATATATATATATATATATATATATATATATAATAATTTTATTTACACAGACATGTACAATGTCTGTGTAAATTAAATTATCATATATAAAGCTCTATTTTGATATTGAGCACTTTTTATAAACCCGGTTAAAATTCTCTGGATTACCACCCTGTGGATATTTTTCACCTGGATTATTACCATTATATATATATATATATATATATATATATATATATATATATATATATATATATATATATATATATATATATATATGCATTTAAAAAGGATGCGCGGAAATCTCTCAAAGGCCCTATCGACTATCATCTCGTCAGGAGAAAATCGATAGTTTTTAATCAATAACATCGTCGAAGAGCAAACGGGGAATAGTGCGCATTTCCTTGCATTTGCAGACCCACATAAACCAGCACGTTCCATCAGAAATACGTCGGGGGAGGGTAGGATCCTTGTGTTACCCCTCCTCTAATTCTTTGGACTCTGCTATTGGTCAGCATTTGGTTGAAAACCCAAGTTGTGCCAGTAGCTATAAAATAGACCGTTTTGAGGTCTTGCATAGAGTAAATTCCAGGAACCATTTGAAAATATTGAAATCTATCTCTATCGCTATTCGAAAACCTTCCTTGTGCCGGCAGAAGAAATTTGTCAGATCGCTAAATCTCTTTGGGGAACTTTGAACCCCCCTTTTTTATCTTCTTTCCCCCCACCCTAACGTAGTGCCTTTTAATCGTTTTTTTTTTTTTTAACGAAATCATTAAATTCACTGTTTTAATCGCTCCATCGTTAATTTTGGCACATTCAATTCCCCGTTTGCTCTTTCTTTCGACGATATTATTCATTAAAAACTATCGATTTTCTCCTCAAAACATTTATATATATATATATATATATATATATATATATATATATATATATATATATATATATATATATATATATAATATTAAATTATTTTATACAAACAATAAACGCACACCAATTAGACATGTGACCCTTGGCTCTTTGGCTGAGAGCAAAGTGTAGTACCTGTAATTATACTTCACATTTTCTGTCTTTGGTCAGTGAAGGATAAATCCTTCTAGATTGGGGCAATTTCAATTTTTCTCTCAAGACAGAGTATCCTTTTAGGGGGAGCCGGATTTTTCGCCCATTAAAAACTGGCCTTGTGTCTAGCTCTGCCTTCCTGGGGAGACAAGTAAACAATAAATGCCTTTCAATAAGATATTATGAAACTGCAGAAATAGTTTTTTTTATATACAATCTGCAGTGGGAAAAGTTGCTGGTGGCTGGTACCAGGATTGATGGTACTACATTAGCCATAAAAAAATGCGTAACCACCTCTGGTTGATGGCTGGTTAGTGTAAGATAATGAAGAGTGGCAAAAATGAATCGTGGACGAGTCCATTGTGGGTGGGACGTCGAGAAAGAAAGAAAGAAAGAAAGAAAGCGACTTGATAACTGTTAAAAAGAAGGTTCCGCAGTGCAAGCGAGACTTGAAAGGCGGCGGTTTCAGAAATTCGAAGAGCCGAAGCGCTTGGTGATCGGAGTATCGAAGTACCGGAAGAATGGGAGTTTACCAATGTTTATGGCACTGATGAAGCTTTATTGGCTATGGTATCCAAGCCCGTCTTTGTGTTAGACTTTCGTGTCCACTGACTAAAAATGCGACTGAGAAGCAAGTTGGTACTGTGAAAGAATCCCCTGACTTGTATTTCATCAAACAGACAATTGGAAGTGCTTGTGAAACAATTGCTTCAGTTCACGCTCGGATAGACAATTCAGAGCAGATTGCTTTCCAATCGGATGTATATATGAGCGAGTTTCTAACGGAAGCAAGTCTGTGACCTCAGCAAGAAAAAAGACTTTCATGAGACAAAAGTATTTTTTTATATGTATGTGCATAGCTGGCATACACCATCCGGTGATGGGATATAAAGAAAACCAAAGTTTTTCCATATATGTTCTGTTCTTTGTCATTCTTGTTGGATCTTACTGGGTACCCCGAAAGAACGGGTAATGCAATATTAGGGCATACTGTCACACGTTGTATGTTATTCTGTTTTTCTTTTTTTGTTTTTGCTTTATTTGTTTATCTTTTTTTGGTTTTTTAATCTTTTTAGCAAAACACTATTAAATAATGAAAAGATTGTCGGGTGCTTCTACAGATGAGGGTACATGTGAAAAACACAATTACATCGGTGAAAATATCAGTTCCAATTAAATTAACCGGAAAACTCTTTGATATACAAGCAAAAATAGGTTTGTACACCAAAAATTAGCAAAAACTACCGAGTAGAATTTTATTAAAAAATAAAAATCCGTTATAGCGTTTTTTTCGGGTTCCGTCATTGATTCAAGCGAAAAACACGAAATTCAGGGGTAGATAACTCAGTCTGTCATATTGACATGTAATAAATCAATGGCAGTCATCAAAATGCGATGAAACTGATTTTTATTTTTAATTAAGATTCTACTCGATCATTTTTCCTATATATTGGTGAGGATACTTATTTAAATCTGCTGCGTAAGTTTATAATAATGTGTTTTTATGTATTGATACTTACTCACGCGTCTTCGTAGAAGCACCGATTCTTGTTACAGGGAAGTAACTCAGCTGATTCTCAAAGGTAGGTAACTCTAAACTTAAAGGCAAGAGTTACCTACCTTGGATCATTATATATTTTTTTCATTTTGTTTTTGTTATAGATCTTATCACATATTGTTGTCCCTATTTATTGGACTCTCTCTGGGATTTCCTTAGGGTCAAACATAAAATTCCTAATCGAATACAAAACAAAATGAAATCCAATCTGATGATCAAAGGTAAGTAACTTATTAAAGTTAAGAAGATACAAGATCGCTTTTAATGTGAGGAAATTCCAGCTCCTACAAAGAGGAGGGGGGGTACTCTGGATTAGGACAGATTCCCGAGTTCGAAAAGGAGAGATTCGACGAGTTACAAAAAATACATAATGCGCCCACGTTACTCACCCTGTTGCCTAGAATACGCATTCCCTAATTCATAATGATAAGTTCAATAGTTTAGAATTTGAACAAGCACATACATATGATTGACACTCATGCGCGCACACCAATCCTTTTTTTAAATTTATTACTTAATATAATTTAAAATTTAATGTAGAGCAATTCTTTTCTCTATTAAATTTCTTGTATCTAACTTATTTTAAACGTTTGAGGGAGGGGAGTGTGGTAAAGTTTACAAAATTAATGATGTGCCTATGTTACTGACCGGATTGCCGAAAATATACGTTCCAAAATTCATGATGATCGGTTATAAAAAAAATTAAATTAAAAAAAAATTATATTTATGCTTACCTTAAATGTTATCATTTGAAAAAAAATAATAATGTGCCCATATTACTCACCGTGTTGTCTAGAATATATATTCCAAAATTCATAATGATCTGTTTATTAGTTTAGGAGATTACCCTATATATATATATATATATATATATATATATATATATATATATATATATATATATATATATATATACACATGCCTAATTTTATAAGTTTGGTTGTTTTGTTTTACGGCATATAAAACCCTTTTCATGTTATTTAATGCTGAATCAGGTCATTTTGGTAAAATTTGTTTGTTTTGTTTTATGGCATATCAACCATTTTCAGAATTATTTAAGGCTTAATCGTGTCATATTTGGTGAAGGTTTTTATGCTTTAAGTTCTTCAAAGAAAAAGGGGAGGGAGGGAAATTGTTTTTTTTTTTTTAGATTTTACAGAACATGATTAAGTTTTGCAAAGGAAAAAAAAACAAAAAAACATCAGTGTTTGGTGCCCTTTGAGTCAGGAAGTCAATAATTTCAGACAGCCTGATTTGGTAGCACCAGTAGGTTCAATTTGACTCATAGATGGGACCCTTTGGGACCCTTACAGGTACTACCACTCCGGACCAGAGTGGATGTAGGAGCAATGGCAACTAAGGGGCAACTCTACATTCCCCACAGCTCCCAAATGGAGGCTTCACCACTGGATGTCTTTTAAGGTCATACCCAGTACCCCTAATTTTGTATATATATATATATAATGTATTTTGTATATATATATATATATATATATATATATATATATATATATATATATATTGTATCGTACATATTTCTAGACAGGGCGTCTTGGTCTGATGGTAAAACGCTGGACTATAGACATCAATAATATATCGTTCGTTGTTTTTTTGTCTCACTTATTAAGTGATTAAGATGCAGAAAACTGCATTATTAGTCGCCCTTAACTTTATAGGACGTATTTGTCGTTAATATATATATTCTTATTTATTTTATACGTACAGAAAAGTAATCCATGGACACGTGTTTCTGGCTCACAGCTGTCATCAGCATGGCTAACTTAGTCAGAGATCGAACCTTCGATATTGATGTCTATAGTCCAGCGTTCTACCACTGGGCCAAGACGCTCCGTCTAGAAATATGTACGATTTTTATCACCTAAATATTTAATGTATTTTTATGTAATTATTTTTATTGGTGATTGCAGCGTTCGTTGTTTTTTTCATTCAAGGAGCACTGAGCTGCAGCTAAAATTTTTCGAATCTTTTAATCCGGTGTGAATCGATGCAGGTCACTCTCTCCCAATATTTCAGTGCTTTCCAGTCGTCCATCATCTCCAGCTCTCAAACCAATCAATTGTACACGCAAATAGTTATCCATTGAATTTTACTGCTAGTAAACAATTGAAATGGCCATGAAATTAAAGAATATCAAAAAATTATCAAATTTATTCTGAACACTCTGAAAAGTGTATGCATTGAGAATAATAATACTTCTATATAATAATAATAATAATAATAATAATAATAATAATAATAATAATAATAATAATAATAAAATTAAACTTTTTTTTTTAAATTAATTTTTTTAAATATTTATTTATTTATTTATTTTTATTTTTTTATTATTTTTTTAACTGGTGGCGGCCTAGGCTGACACCAGACAAAATATTTGTAACGGGTCGAGGAGGATGAGAAGACCGAGGAGGGACAGCACAAACCAGACCTCCACTGGAAAAGTGCAGAGAACGCTGGGACCTTGGGGAGGCTTATTGCCACCCAAATCCCAGAGAACAATTGTCCTTATCAGCAGGCAATCAATGGTAAGAGGCTGTTGCGATACCGCATCGTTATCGAAAAGAGGTGAAGAATACTGGAAATCTGTGGAGACTCCAGGAAATACCACTGGTTGTTGTCGGTGAGCAATCACTGACGATGATCTGTGTAAGAACTCCTAGTGAGTACAAATAATAATAATAATATGGGAGGGGAATCTATCATCTTTTTTATTATTTAAGAGTATCCTAGAAAATTTATACTAAGTAATTAGGTAACTTATATATATATATATATATATTTTTTCTTTTTTCTTTTCGTAGATGTCCCTTCATGTATGTGTGATAGTGCACCTTGACCTCCATGAAAATGAGAGAAACACTATCTCTGTGACAGGATCACAGGTAAACTAATCCTGGGCCTGGTGCTGCCACAAACACTAAACCATGATAAATGTCTACAAATACAAATAAACGCCGTGGGACCCAGAAGAAAGATCTGAGTCTCATGATGGGCAGGTGCTCCCTCGATTTCAGGAACAAGATCACGGACAAAAAAACAGGTAGGTAAACTTTCTAATTCCAGGTATGACAAGGACACTGACCAAGCACAAGAAAGCAGGAATTAAAAAAACAAACCAAAAAATCATAGAAAGAAATGGACCACAAAGGAGAACAGACTGGTAATGGAATGCTACTACAAAAGCCGCCACCCCACAGAAAGAGAAGACTGGAAACGAATGAAAGATCTATGGGGCATTTCTACTGACTACCATACAACGGAACATAGGATAGAAGATCAAGCAAGACAGATACTCAAGAGAGGGTGGTTCTCAGAGATGGAATTAACAGAAATCAAACAAAAGATAAATGGTGTGACAGATCAAGAAACATCACTTGACAAAAACTCCTAGGAAGAAGATGGGAAAAACATAAACAATGAAACTGAAGAGGGCGAAGATTACAAAACCACAGAACTCACTGAAGAAGCAGCAAGAGAAGTTTAAAACATCAAACGGTTAATGTCCGAGAACAAAACAAAACTCCCATCCCTAAGGAACGAAGATTGGATAAAGTTAAAAGTTGAAACAGAGAAAGGAAAAAGAGTACTCGCATGCATCTCAACAGACACTATCACAGACCTAAATAACTTGATATATGCAGGGTCAAAATGAATAAGTATGAAAGTAAAAAGAGAAAAACAGACTGGACTGACAAAGCCTGAATTGGAAATCAGACTGGAAACCCAGATTACCAAACTTTGAAAAGAAGCTAAAACCATAAACAAATGAGCAAACTGGAAAACTGGAAAGCACCAGGCCACGATAGAATACATGCATACTGGTTTTAAAAATTCACGACCCTACATGAAAGCCTAGCGCAGCAATTTAGAGGATGTATCCACCAAACAGACGTACCAGAGTGGATGACCAAAGGAAGTACAATGCTAATACAAAAAGATGCAAAAAAGGGAACGATCCCAAGCAACTACAGACCAATAACCTGTTTACAGACAATGTAGAAAATCCTAACGGCACAACTGATAGAACAAATCTACCAATCCCTGAACAATCGTGGACTGCTCCCTGAAAAACAAAAAGGATGCTGGAAAGGGAAAAGAGGGGCGCATGATCTGCTATACATCGATCAAAAGATCCTGAAGGAGGTAAAAAGCAGAAAAAAGAACATATACATGGCATGGATTGACTACAAAAAAGCTTACAGAAAAATCCCTCAAGCATGGATAATTGAATGTTTTAAAATATACAAGATAGCCGACAGGATTATTAATCTTATTAAGAAAGCAATGGAAACATGGAAACATGGAAACTAGAACTGACAGCTGGAGGACAACACCTGACTGAGATAAAAATACACAGAGGCATTTTCCAATGACACTCTCTATCGTCACTGCTGTTTATAATAGCCATGATGTTACTCTACACACTCAGAAAATGTGATGCTGGATACAAGTTTACAGACACAGAACAAAGAATAAACCACCTAATGTACATGGACGACCTGAAACTATTTGCAAAAAGCACAAAGGAACTGGAAAAGCTTATAAATACGACCAGAATCTTCAGTCAGGACATTCAAATGGAATTCGGAATGGAAAAGTGTGCACTACGAGAGACGAAAAGAGGAAAACTGGAGATGACAGAGGACATGGAACTCCACAACCAAGAGGAGATGAGGGCACAAAGTGAACAGGAGAGATATAAATATTTGGGAGTTCTGGTCATTAATTTTCTAGTCCTGAGTTCTTTTTTAGTCCAGCCTATGAATGGTCCAGAGTATTTTATTAGTCTTACTGCCCAGGTGTTTATTTCTTTTACTAGATTCCTGCTATATAATTTCGTTTCTAAGAGTTTTCTTGCTCTTCGTAAATATTCTTCTCCAATCTTCTCTTTCATTTCTGTAGATTTGATGTTGTCTGCTTCCAGAACTCCCAAATATTTGTAGCTGTCCTGTTTTATCGTTTTAGTTTCATACTTATCAATGGTGAAACTAAAAACAACAGTGTTTCTTACTGCACTCTTTCGTGTCTTCTACTTAATTCCTTCTTCGTTTTCTTATGTGTTCACCCGACGGGCTACCGTGGGGTCCGCAATGATGGACTATTGTTTCCACTTGGCACGATCACAGGCTGTGAACCTTTCTATTTAATTTCTATTCACGAAAAACTATTGGACTGTTTACAAAAATAAGCTATTCAAACCCTATTTTCAATATTATTTGTGGAAAATCCAGCTTCCCAAACAAAATAACATTTTCCTCAGCCTATGTTATAGTACCTTACTTTACGGACTACATGTTGTGGCCCTGTTTAAAGGGACCGAAATGAAGACACGAACACGGTATAAAGTAGAAACAAGTGTATTAAGAAAAGAGAGTACAGAGGGAAGAAATATGCGCCTGGTAAGTAGAGTTCGACTATCTTACTAGATTAGTATTTATTTATACGTATATTTAATACTATCTATCTATCTATCTATCTATCTATCTATATATATATATATATATATATATATATATATATATATATATATATATATATGTGTGTGTGTGTTTGTGTGTGTCTGTATATATATATATATATATATATATATATATATATATATACACGCCCATGTAGCAATACATCTGACAAATCGGTACTACCGACGTCTTTTACGTATAGGAATGAATAAAAAATACTACTGTGTACTTTACTTTCGATCAATATATATATATATATATATATATATATATATATATATATATATATATATGTTGTGGCCCTGTTTAAAGTGACCGAAATGAAGACACGAACACGGTATAAAGTAGAAACAAGTGTATTAAGAAAAGAGAGTACAGAGAGAAGAAATATGCGCCTGGTAAGTAGAGTTCGAACTATCTTACTGGATTCCAGCAAGAGTTAATTGCCGTTAGCATTTATTGAGCAAAGAGGAAGAGTCCATGTTGTACATAGGTAAGTCACCATAACACTACATGAACTCTTCCGCGTCACTATAAATACCGGGAGCACATGCCCGTTCAGTCTTTCATTAACTTCGGTTGATTGAGGACGTCGGGATGGGGTAATACCAGTCGAGGATTCGTTCTCGACAATCAGTCCGGCAGGAACTGGGCCATTTCGGTGGCCTTTTATCTGCCGGGCTGAGGTATACTGTTCTGGGTTGTCTTAGGAGGTGCACCCTCCCAGGCCTTGCCTCCCCTCTTTAGGGTGGAGTAAGTTCATTGCTTACTGCCTGGAGCGTCCTGATCAGGGAATGCCGACGGGGCTGCCCAGGCTACTTTTGCTAGGAGTTCATCTTCTTTAGGGGTGCTGGCTTGACTCTTCCCCCACCTTCCTGACCTTGTGCCACATATTGCTGCGGTGGGAAGCAATTAAATACCTGGAACTACCCCAGTCTAATACTGACAGTCAGACAGACGTTCAACCACTCTCTTTATATCCTGTATTTATACTTTCTTCAATATACTTTGTTTCACTTAATCCCGAGTTCGTGTCTTCTTTCCGGACCCCTTACAAGTCTACAAGAGTCTACAAGGATTTCTTCTTAGGTGGAATCAAAAAACAATTCCTGCAGGAATATTCTGTGTTGGATACGCTATTAGAACAATATTTAACGTGTATTTTCAAACACAAGAAAACATTGATTTCTTTTATTTTATTTCTATTCATGAAAAAACTATTAGGCTATTTACAAAAATACAGTATTTAAAACCTATTTTCATTATTATTTGTGGAAAATCCCGTTCTTCAAACAAAATAAAAATTGCCGCGATCTAGAACGATTTCTTCTTAAGTGGAAAATTTTTTTTTTAAAAACACTTTCTTCAGAAATATTCTGTATTGGCTAAGTTATTAAAACAATATTTTCATTATAAACTATTTAACAAGTATTTACAAGCAAACAAGAAACTATTGATTATAAACACACGTGTCGGGACACGAGTCCATATTAAATCCTATTTTAATCACCTAAGTTACTAACAGTAGGGGTGGGACGTAATGGGTGAAAATTTCATTAGGGGTGGGACGTAATGGGTGAAAATTTCATTAGGGGTGGGACGTAATGGGTGAAAATTTCATTAGGGGTGGGACGTAATGGGTGAAAATTTCATTAGGGGTGGGACGTAATGGGTGAAAATTTCATTAGGGGTGGGACGTAATGGGTGAAAATTTCATATGGGGTGGGACGTAATGGGTGAAAATTTCATTAGGGGTGGGACGTAATGGGTGAAAATTTCATTAGGGGTGGGACGTAATGGGTGAAAATTTCATTAGGGGTGGGACGTAATGGGTGAAAATTTCATTAGGGGTGGGACGTAATGGGTGAAAATTTCATTAGGGGTGGGACGTAATGGGTGAAAATTTCATTAGGGGTGGGACGTAATGGGTGAAAATTTCATTAGGGGTGGGACGTAATGGGTGAAAATTTCATTAGGGGTGGGACGTAATGAGTGAAAATTGCATTAGGGGTGGGACGTAATGGGTGAAAATTGCATTAGGGGTGGGACGTAATGGGTGAAAATTTCATTAGGGGTGGGACGTAATGGGTGAAAATTTCATTAGGGGTGGGACGTAATGGGTGAAAATTTCATTAGGGGTGGGACGTAATGGGTGAAAATTTCATTAGGGGTGGGACGTAATGGGTGAAAATTTCATTAGGGGTGGGACGTAATGGGTGAAAATTTCATTAGGGGTGGGACGTAATGGGTGAAAATTTCATTAGGGGTGTGACGTAATGGGTGAAAATTTCATTAGGGGTGGGACGTAATGGGTGAAAATTTCATTAGGGGTGGGACGTAATGAGTGAAAATTGCATTAGGGGTGGGACGTAATGGGTGAAAATTGCATTAGGGGTGGGACGTAATGGGTGAAAATTTCATTAGGGGTGGGACGTAATGGGTGAAAATTTCATTAGGGGTGGGACGTAATGGGTGAAAATTTCATTAGGGGTGGGACGTAATGGGTGAAAATTTCATTAGGGGTGGGACGTAATGGGTGAAAATTTCATTAGGGGTGGGACGTAATGGGTGAAAATTTCATTAGGGGTGGGACGTAATGGGTGAAAATTTCATTAGGGGTGGGACGTAATGGGTGAAAATTTCATTAGGGGTGGGACGTAATGGGTGAAAATTTCATTAGGGGTGGGACGTAATGGGTGAAAATTTCATTAGGGGTGGGACGTAATGGGTGAAAATTTCATTAGGGGTGGGACGTAATGGGTGAAAATTTCATTAGGGGTGGGACGTAATGGGTGAAAATTTCATTAGGGGTGGGACGTAATGGGTGAAAATTTCATTAGGGGTGGGACGTAATGAGTGAAAATTGCATTAGGGGTGGGACGTAATGGGTGAAAATTGCATTAGGGGTGGGACGTAATGGGTGAAAATTTCATTAGGGGTGGGACGTAATGGGTGAAAATTTCATTAGGGGTGGGACGTAATGGGTGAAAATTTCATTAGGGGTGGGACGTAATGGGTGAAAATTTCATTAGGGGTGGGACGTAATGGGTGAAAATTTCATTAGGGGTGGGACGTAATGGGTGAAAATTTCATTAGGGGTGGGACGTAATGGGTGAAAATTTCATTAGGGGTGGGACGTAATGGGTGAAAATTTCATTAGGGGTGGGACGTAATGGGTGAAAATTTCATTAGGGGTGGGACGTAATGAGTGAAAATTGCATTAGGGGTGGGACGTAATGGGTGAAAATTGCATTAGGGGTGGGACGTAATGGGTGAAAATTTCATTAGGGGTGGGACGTAATGGGTGAAAATTTCATTAGGGGTGGGACGTAATGGGTGAAAATTTCATTATGGGTGGGACGTAATGGGTGAAAATTTCATTAGGGGTGGGACGTAATGGGTGAAAATTTCATTAGGGGTGGGACGTAATGGGTGAAAATTTCATTAGGGGTGGGACGTAATGGGTGAAAATTTCATTAGGGGTGGGACGTAATGGGTGAAAATTTCATTAGGGGTGGGACGTAATGAGTGAAAATTGCATTAGGGGTGGGACGTAATGGGTGAAAATTGCATTAGGGGTGGGACGTAATGGGTGAAAATTTCATTAGGGGTGGGACGTAATGGGTGAAAATTTCATTAGGGGTGGGACGTAATGGGTGAAAATTTCATTAGGGGTGGGACGTAATGGGTGAAAATTTCATTAGGGGTGGGACGTAATGGGTGAAAATTTCATTAGGGGTGGGACGTAATGGGTGAAAATTTCATTAGGGGTGGGACGTAATGGGTGAAAATTTCATTAGGGGTGGGACGTAATGGGTGAAAATTTCATTAGGGGTGGGACGTAATGGGTGAAAATTTCATTAGGGGTGGGACGTAATGAGTGAAAATTGCATTAGGGGTGGGACGTAATGGGTGAAAATTGCATTAGGGGTGGGACGTAATGGGTGAAAATTTCATTAGGGGTGGGACGTAATGGGTGAAAATTTCATTAGGGGTGGGACGTAATGGGTGAAAATTTCATTAGGGGTGGGACGTAATGGGTGAAAATTTCATTAGGGGTGGGACGTAATGGGTGAAAATTTCATTAGGGGTGGGACGTAATGGGTGAAAATTTCATTAGGGGTGGGACGTAATGGGTGAAAATTTCATTAGGGGTGGGACGTAATGGGTGAAAATTTCATTAGGGGTGGGACGTAATGGGTGAAAATTGCATTAGGGGTGGGACGTAATGGGTGAAAATTGCATTAGGGGTGGGACGTAATGGGTGAAAATTTCATTAGGGGTGGGACGTAATGGGTGAAAATTGCATTAGGGGTGGGACGTAATGGGTGAAAATTTCATTAGGGGTGGGACGTAATGGGTGAAAATTGCATTAGGGGTGGGACGTAATGGGTGAAAATTTCATTAGGGGTGGGACGTAATGGGTGAAAATTTCATTAGGGGTGGGACGTAATGGGTGAAAATTTCATTAGGGGTGGGACGTAATGGGTGAAAATTTCATTAGGGGTGGGACGTAATGGGTGAAAATTTCATTAGGGGTGGGACGTAATGGGTGAAAATTTCATTAGGGGTGGGACGTAATGGGTGAAAATTTCATTAGGGGTGGGACGTAATGGGTGAAAATTTCATTAGGGGTGGGACGTAATGGGTGAAAATTTCATTAGGGGTGGGACGTAATGGGTGAAAATTTCAGATTCATGCGAGTAGTATTTTTTTGTGTTCATTTATACATAAATAACACTAAACAATAAAACATTTTGAAAATTTTGCAAAATTCAGAAGGTGCAGGCCACTAGTTTTTGGCTATTTTACATTCATGAAAACCCTTTCACAGCCTGAAAATGGTCCTAAATTAAAGTACTATATCAGATTTAACCATCTATATCCATTCATAGCTTTTGAGGATGTTTTAGGACCTGCAATGTCACATGAAACCACTTTTTCACCGAAAAATGATGGATTTTGAGTCCCGTGGAGCCCTAACGGCTATTTTTGGCCTGCACCTTCTGAATTTTGCAAAATTTTCAAAATGTTTGATTGTTTAGTGTTATTTATGTATAAATGAACACAAAAAATACTACTCGCATGAATCTGAAATTTTCACCCATTACGTCCCATCCCTACTTACAGTGAAATGGGTTCTTTTCTGAATTTCTATTTGTTTTCAGGAGTGATACTCTACTATTTATTTATTTTTATAAAACTAGTATTTTATATATTCCCCGGAAATTGTTTAACAAATATTTTAAAACAAACAAGAACAACACTTTGCTTCGATTTAAAAAAAACAAAAAACTGTTAGATCAGAACTAAATATCTACAGAATATTCCGTGCTAAGAAAAACATCTCCAGACTAGCGGTGGAAAAAAAAACATACATAATTTTTGATAGAATTTTTCAATTGCATATGTTGTTATTAATGCAAATACGTCATAAATGTGTAGGTAAAAGTTTACGACGAAGCGAAATGACGTTGGTTTTTGAGAATTATGTCATTTACAAAATTAGGGGTATTTTTACCCCGCCTAATAAACCGGTATCGTTCGGGCCTTTGGGTCTGGATTTACGCCGGTCTATTGGGGGTTGTCTGGTCCTGTGCAGTTCTAGGAGGTGCACCCTCCCAGGCTTTGCCTCCCCTCTTTGGGGAGGAGTAAGTTTATTGCTTACTGTCTGAGGCGTCCCTACCGGGGAATGCCGACGGGGCTGCCCAGGCAATTTTTAAATGGCCAGAGTGCTCACCTCTCGAGCGCTGGCTTATCTAATCCCACTTTCCCGACCTTGTGTCACATCTTACCTTGTGGGAGGTAGATAAATAAAGTCATTTACAAATATACAAGTAATTTTTCCTAATTTTTTACCTTTTTTTACAACTTTTTTTTTTCGAGTTTAAATATTTTCCAGCGTTTTTCCCCCTTCCTTTTGAAATTAAGTAAATAACATAATAGAGTCTCCCCCTCTCCCATTTTTTCCCCCATTTTATTTTGGTAACTCCCCATCCTGCCCCAACTAGGTGACAGAGCGCTTGATTTGCCAGAAATGCAGGTCACCCTTCAATATTTTCGAAGGTGGTGTTCAGAATAAAGCGTTGGGGCCTGCATCAAACCCCCTTTTTAAAAAAATTTTTCGATTTCGACTGGCAAATCTGCGTTTCTGCCACAGTTTAGTAATGGGGGTCTTTTTACTAACTTCCTTTTTGCATTGTAAATATCATTTATTTTTGTACATAACATTTTTATTACCACACACCCCGTTGCATATTTTTTTATGGGTTTTAAGTAGGGTTTTCATGGTATAAATTCTTTTGGTGATTGGAGATGGATGTAAATGTGGTATTTTGGTGAATGGAGATGGATGTAAATGTGGTATTTTGGTGAATAAATTCTTTTGGTGATTGGAGATGGATGTAAATGTGGTATTTTGGTGAATGATGGTCCCGAATGAAGCTAGCTAAGTTAGAATAGTTAATATCAGTTAGTGAAGACCGAACCTTTTCCCTCCCCTTTTCGGCCTTGTGCCACATTTTGTAAATAATTCGTTATTCATAAATAAATATTGAGTCTGCATGGCTTCTCAACGAGGGCAGGTTTAGATACACTGTCATTTTTTAGTGTGGGGGAAAAAACACATCTCCCCAAAAAAGGAACACTGGATTGGTACTAAAAAATGCCTATCTAGAAGAATTTATATTCTGCCAAAACATAGTGAAATCCTATTTTAATCACCTAAATTACTTGCAGTAATATGGGCTCTTTTCTAATTTTTTTTTTTTTTAGAATTTTTACTCTAATATTTTAATTTTAATCAAATCATTATTTTATAGTTATCCCGCATCCTGAAAGTATATACATAAAGTTAGGTACGTATATATATATATATATATATATATATATATATATATATATATAATTTTCCAACGAACGTTAAGTCTGCAATATCTTGGATTTAGTTAGTTTCTCTAAGAATTTAAACTGCAGTTTACTTCTTTTTTTTTTCTTTTTTTTTTTTAAATGACTCAAAGCTTCTTTAGACTATATATATATATATATATATATATATATATACATCGTTCCTTTTATTAAGTCGAATGCTCTATGACGTCAAGCCGCCGCATAAAGTGTTAAAATTATCACCGTTTATTCGCTATTCAACATTGGCCCAGTGGATCAGGTGTCAGGATTTTAGTTGCAAAATACTTGTAATCTGGGGTTTCGAATCGCATGACCGGTAGTGAATAGTCATATCTCTATGCTGATGAGTCCCGATTATTAAGGACGAAACGTATACGTACATAGATAATAAACAATAACAAATATTTATTATATATATATATATAAAATATGAAACTAAAAGTATACTTTTAGAGGATAGAACCTATAGTGAAATGGTTTAAGCTCAATATACGAGATAGAGCAATTATAAAGATAGATGAAAGAAGAGGGATAAACTTGTACGAATGACGAATTTATTTCAACTTCGATTGTTCAATGCAAGGTGTACTCGGTAAAAACATGTTTATTATTCTTTTCTTAAGCCAAAGCTTTTCAAAGATTAAAATCTTATCATCAGAGGAATTACATAGATGGATAAGTTGGCAGTAGAAAAGTCAAATATGGAGTCTGTCCAGTTGGTGAATGTCCGTTGATAAGGTGTCAGGTGAAAGGGGATTTAAAGATGGAAAAAAGGGGTTTCGTGAAGGCAGCATTGAAAATGTTCAAAAATGAAGTAAATCCAATAGAAAGATGTTTAGTTCAATCGTGTATATATATATATATATATATATATATATATATATATATATATATATATATATATACAGAGTAATCTCCTTAACTAATGAACAGATCATTATGAATTTTGGA
>OY744545.1:48100695-48120695 GCA_963556195.1 Sepiola atlantica
GCTGTCCTGTGCAGTTCTAGGAGGTCCACCCTCCCAGGCTTTGCCTCCCCTCTTTGGGGAGGAGTAAGTTTATTGCTTACTGCCTGAGGCGCCCCAACCGGGGAATGCCGACAGGGCTGCCCAGGCAATTTTTAAATGGCCAGAATGCTCACCTCTCGAGCGCTGACTTATCTAATCCCACTTTCCCGACCTTGTGTCACATCTTACCTTGTGGGAGGTAGATAAATAACTTGTTAAGATAATGAAAGATAAATAGTTCGGCAATGGATGAGAGTTAAAAGAGTCTAAGAACGTTCTAGGTGAAAGAAGAGTTTTTTGTTTAAGAGCATTAATAATCAAGTTCTTTCTGTCGTGCTCTCTCTCTCTCTCTCTCTCTCTCTCTCTCTCTCTCTTTCTCTTTCTCTCTCTCTCTCTCTTCCGACCTGGAGCAAGTGATGCAATGGGGGAAAAGGTGGCTGGTTATTTTTAATACGTCAAAGACCAAGCTCCTCTCCTTTCACCACCAACGCTCGGATCCCTACTTTGTCTCAGTTTAAATGAATGGCTCCCCCCTTGAGGAAGCTCACTGCTTTGATAAGTTCCCGGGACTGACTTTCTCTTCAGACTTGAAATGGAAGCCTTACATCAAATCTGTTGCTAAGACCGCTGGAAAAATGTTTGCATCATTCTACCGCTCCAGAAAGTATCTCACGCCCAACGCCATCCTCTACCTGTACAAGAGTCAAATACGTCTTACGATGGAGCACTGCTACCACATATGGGGAGGTGCTGCTCAGAGCACCCTTTCCTGCCTTGACAGAGCCCAAAACCGACTTCAAAATCTATTGGAAGATGTCCTCTCCTCTTTCCTACAGTCACTCTCTCACAGAAGAGATGTTGTCAGTCTTTCTCTGCTCTACCGTTATTTTCATGGCAGGTGCTCAACTGATCTCAAATCTATGGTCCCCCTCCCCCTTGTAAAACATTCACAACTAGAACTCACCTAGCTACTACTCCTGTCAATGATTTCCCTTTCTCTCTCTGCATGCCCAAGACGAAACGAAACTTCCATGGGCAGAGTTTCTTTCCTAGAACTGCCCGTCTGTGGAACACAGTGCCACGAGCCTGCTTCCCAACCGACTGCAATATGGTCGTCTTGAAGTCCAATGTAAACAAGTTCTTGGTGAACCGTCCCCATAAATAATCAATTTCTGCCCTGCTACAACCATCGTGTTGGTGATCGCGATGTTGTCCCACCATCCACCAGTCAAACTCTTTAACTCTTATCCTCGAGTGGCCTTTGGGCCTTAATAAGCAGTGACCTTATTGTAAAAAAAAAAGAAAGAAATTGAGTACACATGTTCATTTCGGCTGTCAATTTGTGCGTTTACATGTGTAAATGTTATAGGTGTTAAGTAATGGGTTATCTCACCCTTATATTTCTTACCATTCCCCTTGACTGCAACTTCTCACCACCACAGTAACCAGTACATAGCAGCAGAAGCCTCTTCAGCTACTAGACGAGTAGTCTCAATAAAGTCTTATAACAGTTCACACGTGTCTGATTTATTCCTTGCTGTTAATCTTTGTAATTATGTATTTACGCATAATATAACAATAGTGATGTGTGTGTATATTAGTGTGCTTGTTTGTTAGTGAGAGAGTGTATGTACGAGCTATTTACATAGCAGGGGTTATATGCTGCCACTGTATTTAGTAGTTCGTGAAAGTCACTTGTTGCGACGAACTGTCCTTTTCAGGGCAACCTTTCACCAACTACTACTCGCATTCCGGCCTTCCTATCATCTCTCGCTGCTCCAGCTTTCTGGTGACCTTTTCCTTACCAGATCTGTCCATTCAGTCCCTGGCAATGTCCTCCTGACCAGACCTGACCATCTAGCCTCTGGTGATGTCCTCCTGATAAGACTTGATGAGCTGCTGTTTCAGACCTGACGAGACCACTGCTCCAACTTTTGATGATGCCTATATTGACTGGACCTACTTGAGGCACCTCTCTAACCTCATGGGCATCCACATTGAGTCAGCCAAGCACGAGGTGTTTCTTCAACCTCAGAGAGTACCACGGCAACCAGACCTACCTGAGGCATTTGTCCAACATCTGAGACATCCTCGACAGCCAGACTCTCCTGAGATGCCTCTTCACAAACACAGACGCCTCCACATCGATTAGGTTTACCAATCAGACCTTCTCACCAGAGAGGTTGGGAAGCAACATATTCTTGATAACTCGTCAGCTTTTACTGTGAGGTCGGCAGCCCAACCACAGAGTTTTTATCTCTAATATTTTTGTATCTTATGGTGCACTAAAAACTGCTCATTACTTTTCAACTGCATTGCCGCATTTTTTATCTTGTGTATCAACAATAGTTCTAAGGCTGTAGGCTGACCACTCGTTGTTCTGTGCGTTGTTCAACGGGTCCTGGGAAGGACCAAGGCATCCCGAACTTGACTAGGTGTTTGACCTTGTTGAGAAGTTTCTTAGCTTTTTTAAGGTGGTTAGGGTTACGGTTAGGGTTAAGGTGGTTCTCTTGTGCCTTGATGCTGCGTAGTTGTCATTTGCGACTCTTATACAAGGAGTAGCGAACATCATCGTTCAACACTTCCTTTATAGTCCCCACTCCTACTGTTGCATAGCCATCCCGGAATGGGCCGTGGCAGTTCTCGCTTAAACAACTGGTCATTTTTAACACCAAAAAGGCATATGCTGCATACCTTTAATTTCTCGTACCTTTTCTTCCTTCCTCGTTGCGTGGGGGGGGGGGGGCGCCATCTCGATGTCGTCTAGTGGTTGGATTCTTTCTTCTTTCTTTCTGCCGTGAACATCGCCGTTCGCTGTGTCTGCAACAAAACCACCATGACCGACTCATTTTTGAATCCGATGCGAATCGTTATAATGCAGGTCACTTTCTTCCAATATTCTGGTGCTTTCTAGTCGTCCATGGTTTCCAGCTCTCAAACCTATCAATAGTACACAGCTATCCATTGCACTTTACCACTATTGAATACTTCAGATGGTTCTGAAATTTAAAAAAAAAATTTTAAATATAAAATTTGTCTAAAACACTCTGTATGTTGGATAATGGCTCTGTGGGAACGGACGCATCTTGAGGTGGGCGTATCTGTTGGAAATTGTTTGGTTTGGCTTGCGCGATTTAGTGCGGGTGGACCCGTACAGTCGAGTGCAGAATAGGGCTGTTCTCACGATTGGAGCTCACAGACGTGACAGGCCACCATTTTGATGAGACGTTTTAGGTCGAGGAGTTCAAAGGAGTCAGGCTGTGACGAATGCACCTGCACATAGGGGTTCTGTAACGTCACGGGCTTTTGTGTGGGAAGCAGAGTTTTTACTAGTCTGGGTTTTGGAGGCGAGCCGAACGGACGTGTTTCACGATGTAGTCTGCAACATGATTAGGGGAATTAATTCCCTAAGAAAATACAGGCGAAAGATCCCTTTTCCCCCTCCACGAATGGCTAAGAGGACTTAATTGATAAGTAATTACGAAAGCAGTAATTTGGTCCCTCTCTCTCGACGTTAGTGGATATCTCCAAGCCGACGGATAACTAACGCCAAATAAAACAGAACTTAAAAGTTTAAAAAGATTGTTTGTCTTCTGAGTCAGTCATGAAGCTTTTTATTGCAGCGGCGTGGTTCACGGCAGAAAGAAAGAAGAAAGAAGAAAGAATTCAACCACTGGACGACGCACCCCTCCACACGATGAGGAAAGATTGAAGGTGCAAGAAATTTAAAGGTCTGCAACATATATGATTTTTGGTGTTGGGAATGGCGGGTTGTTTAAGCGAGAACTGCCACGGCCCGTTCTGGGACGAGCATATAAAAAGAGAACTGGCACGGCTCAAGCGGGGGCTATGCAACATGTATATTGAGTTGAGAACTAATGAGAGTTCTTTTGTTTGTTTTTTTAAATGTATGCAGAAATAAAAAAAAGGCATTTAAGAAACGTTCAATGTCTTTTCCCACTTATCTGCCTCTAAAAGAAATCACCAGAAGGCATTCTTACTTGGCACTATCTTCCTGCTCTAAACTTCACGCCTATCTAATAGCACCCTACCTGAGAGTGCAGCATTCAAACTTAGAGGGCTAACATTAATAATAATTGATTTAAAAATTACTATTTAAAAACACACACATTATAACGAATTTTGTTTAGGTAAACTTTTTCTTTTCGAGAATTAAAAAACTATTCGTGTTTACTGTATTTGATTTTTTAATACTTTCATATCCAATATTATCATTTTTTCACGACCGTAACTAAATTTATGATTTCAATTTCACCTTATACGTTGTGAAGCTTTTATTTAAAAACTGCATAACATGTCTTGGAACAAACACATAGAAGACATTGTCAAGGCTGCTGCAAGGAATGTGGGCTCCCTCTACGAAACTAGTAAACTTCTCACATCTGACATTATCCTATATCTCTACAAAGCCACCATTCGCCCATTCATGGAGTAGTGTTGTCACATCTGGGCTGATGCACAGGGTCAAGCATACTCCAGCCTCTGTCCCATCGTTGCAATGTTGCATCCCTGTACTTGTTCTACATATACTTTAATGGAATTTGCTCCAACGAATGTGCTGCACTGGTGCCTCCTCTATGTAAATACCCTCGATCAACCCGTCAGTCAGCAAAATCACACCT
The DNA here is from genome assembly GCA_963556195.1 of Sepiola atlantica. Classification (NCBI taxonomy): domain Eukaryota; kingdom Metazoa; phylum Mollusca; class Cephalopoda; order Sepiida; family Sepiolidae; genus Sepiola; species Sepiola atlantica. Next base: position 48,105,357 of record OY744545.1, read on the forward strand.
CTTCACTGTTAAGGTCCCCAAATGCCCGAGAACTTTCTACTCTAATAGCTTATTTCCTCGTACTGCTAGTCTTTGGAATCCCCTTCCTGCTTTCTGTTTCCCTGACCGTACTAACATGCAGACATATAAATGTAATGTGAACAAGCATCTCGCTGCACAATTCCTCATATAGGATTTTCCTAATTCACAGTAGCCCCCCTACGTCTCAGTGGCCTTGTGCCTTGTTTGGAGTGAACTTAAATAAAAGAAAAAACTCCCTTACTTGAGCAAACCTTCAGAGATGTCCAGGGTCCTCTTAATGTTACATTTCCGATCGTCAGATGTTCAATTGTATTATCTTGTCCTTCGGGACTTGATTTACGCCGGTCTATGGGATTGTCCTGTGCAGTTCTAGGAGGTCCACCCTCCCAGGCTTTGCCTCCCCTCTTTGGGGAGTAGGTAAATTAATTGCTTACTGCTTGAGGCGCCCCTACCGGGGAATGCCGACGGGGCTGCCCAGGCAATTTTTAAATGGTCAGAGTGCTCACCTCTCGGGCGCTGGCTTTTCAACCCCCACTTTCCGACCTGACATTGGGTCACATCTTACTTGTGAGAGTAGGATAAAATTGGCCTTGTGCCTAACTCCTGGAGAGGAGTAAATAATACTCCTTATCCGAGATGTTACATTTCTGCTTACATTCGAGTATCAGCTTTTTTGCTCATCCCGACTGCCCAGTGTCCACTTTACTGTCACAAGCCGCTTGTCATCGTCATCATCACCATAATCATGAAGGTCGTGTATGGTTTCGAATATTTATTAAACAAAAAGACAGACAGGTGTTTTTTTGCTTACACGAGAGAGAAAGAGAAAGAGAAAGAGAAAGAGAAAGAGAAAGAGAGTTACTGGAGAAATATACTCATACTATCTTCGCTATTCTTGTTCATTGTCCTCGCCCCCTTGGGGTAAGCGGGAGATAGTTTTCACGCAACCGTCTTCGTCAAGCATCAGGAACAAGAGAGGCCGAAATTAACGTAGACGGAAGTGACATCACTTCATTTCCTTTGCTACTGCCACCCTCTCTAAGGACGTCGTCTGTATCTGCAACCACCACTACCGTTATCTAACATTGATACAGAAATTCTTCTTAAGTCCTTTCTGTTGAAACGCGTTGCGGAAGGGTATTCTTAGCATTTCTAAAACCGCCCGCACAACTGCAGTTGACGCCCTCACTTCAGTCCCTCGACAACAACAACGATATTTCTTCGGCACAGCTCTAGATGTTTATCGTAGAAGCTTTCACCACAGAGCGTCGATCACAGAACAAATCTATCACCAGCAGAATCGACTATGCCAGCAACGGTTCACCCACCGAATCCATCTACCAGGAAACCATGGTTACACATGCTGAAACACAAAATCAAAACACAGGCACGTCAAGATTAAGACAAAAGGTCAATGTCAAAAGTTATACGGAGCGATGTTTCCGCTGCCGTCAGACTCATAATCTCTGCTGACTTTTGTTTGTTTGTTTGTTTGTTTTGTTTTTTTTTTGTTTATTTTTTGTTATGGAACTGTAGTCTTCACAAGAAGACACCAGCAATGTTTAAGTTGTCTCTGAGTTATCTCCCTTTGAGTCATCTCCTTTATATAGGGTAAAGCATTGAGAGTGACTTCCCTTAGTTAGTTGTTGTTGGAAGACAAGATGGCGACGTGCACGAACGGTCAAGTGTTTCTAGTTGGAAAGAAGAAGTGCCACTAATCAACACAACCATCAGAAGGAGTATTTGTTGCTCTTCGTCTCAAAATCCTACTGGCATCAGCGAACACAAACATGCCACCTAGTTTCAACAAGAGAGACATTTCTGAAAAACAGATGATGACCACACTCAAATCATTTCAACCAAGTAGCGGCGGTGGTATCGACAGTCTCATACCTGGTCACTAGAAAGACCTCACAGCACTTCTCATGGCTGGTCTTCGACTTTGCTCTGCTATTACCAGTCTCTGCAACACAATGATCGATGGCCACTGATGCTTAACTGAAAAGAAGAGAAAAGAGGGGAAGAACTGTTAATCTATGTGAGTGATCTCCCCCTGAACACTCTCCCAGGCTGTAGGCGGCTTCCGGCCGGAAGTGATGAGACCGCCATTATTGTTTTACCTATAATCTATTATGGAGCGCGAATAAATTATTCTCTCCATATACGTTATCAGAGTCCATGTTTACATTCTTTTTGTTACACAGTAACACTTCTTTATTTTCATATTAACAGCCACGTTCCCAAATTTTCACAGAATCTTTTTATTCTCTGCCAACTTAACAATTTAAAAAAAAAAAAAAATGCGACGGGATTCCAACTAATTCAACTAGGCGTCGGTGTTCCCATTGGATGCCCACACTATTAATGCAATGTCCAGTTATTGCAAGAAAGATGACATGCTACACACTGACCACTTTCTAAATGTGTACCACCGTCGCGCCCCTAACATCTACAATATTGCTCACACTGCTTACACCTAACCAAGCCTCTTGTTGTGCGGAAACAATACCATCACGTCCGCTTCAGACGTCCAACAACATACCATCAAAACAATACCATCACATCCGCTTCAGACGTCCAACAACATACCATCAAAACAATACCATCACATCCGCTTCAGACGTCCAACAACATACCATCAAAACAATACCATCACATCCGCTTAAGACGTCCAACAACATACCATCAAAACAATACCATCACATCCGCTTCAGACGTCCAACAATATACCATCAAAACAATACCATCACATCCGCTTCAGACGTCCAACAACATACCATCAAAACAATACCATCATATCCGCTTCAGACGTCCAACAACATACCATCAAAACAATACCATCACATCCGCTTCAGACGTCCAACAACATACCATCAAAACAATACAATCACATCCGCTTCAGACGTCCAACAACATACCATCAAAACAATACCATCATATCCGCTTCAGACGTCCAACAACATACCATCAAAACAATACCATCATATCCGCTTCAGACGTCCAACAACATACCATCAAAACAATACCATCACATCCGCTTCAGACGTCCAACAACATACTATCAAAACAATACCATCATATCCGCTTCAGACGTCCAACAACATACCATCAAAACAATACCATCACATCCGCTTCAGACGTCCAACAACATACCATCAAAACAATACCATCATATCCGCTTCAGACGTCCAACAACATACCATCAAAACAATACCATCACATCCGCTTGAGACGTCCAACAACATACCATCAAAACAATACCATCACATCCGCTTCAGACGTCCAACAACATACCATCAAAACAATACCATCACATCCGCTTCAGATGTCCAACAACATACCATTAAAACAATACCATCACGTCCGCTTCAGACGTCCAACAACATACCATCAAAACAATACCATCACATCCGCTTCAGACGTCCAACAACATACCATCAAAACAATACCATCACATCCGCTTCAGACGTCCTACAACATACCATTAAAACAATACCATCACATCCGCTTCAGACGTCCAACAACATACCATCAAAACAATACCATCACATCCGCTTCAGACGTCCAACAACATACCATCAAAACAATACCATCACATCCGCTTCAGACGTCCAACAACATACCATCAAAACAATACCATCACATCTGCTTAAGACGTCTAACAACATACCATCAAAACAATACCATCACATCAGCTTCAGATGTCCAACAACATACCATCAAAACAATACCATCACATCCGCTTCAGACATCCAACAACATACCATCAAAACAATACCATCACATCCGCTTCAGACGTCCAACAACATACCATCAAAACAATACCATCACATCAGCTTCAGACGTCCAACAACATACCATCAAAACAATACCATCACATCCGCTTGAGATGTCCAACAACATACCATCAAAACAATACCATCACATCCGCTTCAGACGTCCAACAACATACCATCAAAACAATACCATCAAATCCGCATCGGACGTCCAACAACATACCATCTAAACAATACCATCACATCCGCTTCAGACGTCGAACAACGTGGTCCAATGAGCCCCCTAATTTTCTCTTTGGATGTCGATTGTCTCTCTTTTAGCCACGAGATGACACAGATATGTGACTCTTTCACAGCGCTTCGGTCAACCCCACCAACTTCTCTCTGGCCCTGGGTTTGACAAGAAGACCAAAGGATCCCACATAGCGACAGCCATACACACGCGGACTTAACAATGTAATGCACACACACACACCTACATACACCCATGGGCACGGTCTGACTTTAACACATGCGTACTACGGACATTCTTATAACATGAACCGGCAATCATTTACTCAATCCAAACCGTAGCCTTAACCCTAACCCTAAACGACCGGCAATCATTTACTCAATCCTAACCGTAGCCTTAACCCTAACCCTAAACGACCGGCAATCATTTACTCAATCCTAACCCTAGCCTTAACCCTAACCCTAAACGACCGGCAATCATTTACTCAATCCTAACCGTAGCCTTAACCCTAACCCTAAACGACCGGCAATCATTTACTCAATCCTAACCGTAGCCTTAACCCTAACCCTAAACGACCGGCAATCATTTACTCAATCCTAACCCTAGCCTTAACCCTAACCCTAAACGACCGGCAATCATTTACTCAATCCTAACCGTAGCCTTAACCCTAACCCTAAACGACCGGCAATCATTTACTCAATCCTAACCGTAGCCTTAACCCTAACCCTAAACGACCGGCAATCATTTACTCAATCCTAACCCTAACCTTAACCCTAACCCTAAACGACCGGCAATCATTTACTCAATCCTAACCGTAGCCTTAACCCTAACCCTAAACGACCGGCAATCATTTACTCAATCCTAGCCTTAACCATAAATCTAAACGACCGGCAATCATTTACTCAATCCTAACCGTAGCCTTAACCCTAACCCTAAACGACCGGCAATCATTTACTCAATCCTAACCGTAGCCTTAACCCTAACCCTAAACGACCGGCAATCATTTACTTAATCTTAACCGTAGCCTTAACCATAACCCTAAACGACCGGCAATTATTTACTTAATCCTAACCGTAGCCTTAACCCTAACCCTAAACGACCGGCAATCATTTACTCAATCCTAACCGTAGCCTTAACCCTAACCCTAAACGACCGGCAATCATTTACTCAATCCTAACCCTAACCTTAACCATAACCCTAAACGACCGGCAATCATTTACTCAATCCTAACCGTAGCCGTAACCCTAACCCGAAACGACCGGCAATCATTTACTCAATCCTAACCTTAACCTTAACCCTAACCCTAAACGACCGGCAATCATTTACTCAATCCTAACCGTAGCCTTAACCCTAACCCTAAACGACCGGCAATCATTTACTCAATCCTAACCGTAGCCTTAACCCTAACCCTAAACGACCGGCAATCATTTACTCAATCCTAGCCTTAACCATAACCCTAAACGACCGGCAATCATTTACTCAATCCTAACCGTAGCCTTAACCCTAACCCTAAACGACCGGCAATCATTTACTTAATCCTAACCGTAGCCTTAACCATAACCCTAAACGACCGGCAATTATTTACTTAATCCTAACCGTAGCCTTAACCCTAACCCTAAACGACCGGCAATCATTTACTCAATCCTAACCGTAGCCTTAACCCTAACCCTAAACGACCGGCAATCATTTACTCAATCCTAACCCTAACCTTAACCATAACCCTAAACGACCGGCAATCATTTACTCAATCCTAACCCTAACCTTAACCCTAACCCTAAACGACCGGCAATCATTTACTCAATCCTAACCGTAGCCTTAACCCTAACCCTAAACGACCGGCAATCATTTACTCAATCCTAACCGTAGCCTTAACCCTAACCCTAAACGACCGGCAATCATTTACTCAATCCTAACCGTAGCCTTAACCCTAACCCTAAACGACCGGCAATCATTTACTCAATCCTAGCCTTAACCATAACCCTAAACGACCGGCAATCATTTACTCAATCCTAACCGTAGCCTTAACCCTAACCCTAAACGACCGGCAATCATTTACTCAATCCTAACCCTAACCTTAACCCTAACGCTAAACGACCGGCAATCATTTACTCAATCCTAACCGTAGCCTTAACCCTAACCCTAAACGACCGGCAATCATTTACTTAATCCTAACTGTAGCCTTAACCATAACCCTAAACGACCGGCAATTATTTACTTAATCCTAACCGTAGCCTTAACCCTAACCCTAAACGACCGGCAATCATTTACTCAATCCTAACCGTAGCCTTAACCCTAACCCTAAACGACCGGCAATCATTTACTCAATCCTAACCGTAGCCTTAACCCTAACCCTAAACGACCGGCAATCATTTACTTAATCCTAACTGTAGCCTTAACCATAACCCTAAACGACCGGCAATTATTTACTTAATCCTAACCGTAGCCTTAACCCTAACCCTAAACGACCGGCAATCATTTACTCAATCCTAACCGTAGCCTTAACCCTAACCCTAAACGACCGGCAATCATTTACTCAATCCTAACCTTAACCTTAACCCTAACCCTAAACGACCGGCAATCATTTACTCAATCCTAACCGTAGCCTTAATCCTAACCCTAAACGACCGGCAATCATTTACTCAATCCTAACTGTAGCCTTAACCCTAACCCTAAACGACCGGCAATCATTTACTCAATCCTAACCGTAGCCTTAACCCTAACCCTAAACGACCGGCAATCATTTACTCAATCCTAACCCTAACCTTAACCCTAACCCTAAACGACCGGCAATCATTTACTCAATCCTAACCGTAGCCTTAACCCTAACCCTAAACGACCGGCAATCATTTACTTAATCCTAACCGTAGCCTTAACCATAACCCTAAACGACCGGCAATTATTTACTTAATCCTAACCGTAGCCTTAACCCTAACCCTAAACGACCGGCAATCATTTACTCAATCCTAACCATAGCTATAACCCTAACCCTAAACGACCGGCAATCATTTACTCAATCCTAACCGTAGCCTTAACCCTAACCCTAAACGACCGGCAATCATTTACTCAATCCTAACCGTAGCCTTAACCCTAACCCTAAACGACCGGCAATCATTTACTCAATCCTAACCGTAGCCTTAACCCTAACCCTAAACGACCGGCAATCATTTACTCAATCCTAACCGTAGCCTAAACCCTAATTCTAAACGACCGGCAATCATTTACTCAATCCTAACCCTAACCTTAACCATAACCCTAAACGACCGGCAATCATTTACTCAAACCATAACCGTAGCCTTAACCCTAACCCTAAACGACCGGCAATCATTTACTCAATCCTAACCCTAACCTTAACCATAACCCTAAACGACCGGCAATCATTTACTCAATCCTAACCGTAGCCTTAACCCTAACCCTAAACGACCGGCAATCATTTACTCAATCCTAACAGTAGCCTTTACCCTAACCCTAAACGACCGGTAATCATTTACTCAATCCTAACCGTAGCCTTAACCCTAACCCTAAACGACCGGCAATCATTTACTCAATCCTAACCCTAACCTTAACCCTAACCCTAAACGACCTGCAATCATTTACTCAATCCTAACGGTAGCCTTAACCCTAACCCTAAACGACCGGCAATCATTTACTTAATCCTAAGCGTAGCCTTAACCATAACCCTAAACGACCGGCAATTATTTATTTAATCCTAACCGTAGCCTTAACCCTAACCCTAAACGACCGGCAATCATTTACTCAATCCTAACCGTAGCCTTAACCCTAACCCTAAACGACCGGCAATCATTTACTCAATCCTAACAGTAGCCTTAACCCTAACCCTAAACGACCGGCAATCATTTACTCAATCCTAACCGTAGCCTTAATCCTAACCCTAAACGACCGGCAATCATTTACTCAATCCTAACCGTAGCCTTAACCCTAACCCTAAACGACCGGCAATCATTTACTCAATCCTAACCGTAGCCTTAACCCTAACCCTAAACGACCGGCAAGCATTTACTCAATCCTAACCCTAACCTTAACCCTAACCCTAAACGACCGGCAATCATTTACTCAATCCTAACCGTAGCCTTAACCCTAACCCTAAACGACCGGCAATCATTTACTTAATCCTAACCGTAGCCTTAACTATAACCCTAAACGACCGGCAATTATATACTTAATCCTAACCGTAGCCTTAACCCTAACCCTAAACGACCGGCAATCATTTACTCAATCCTAACCGTAGCCTTAACCCTAACCCTAAACGACCGGCAATCATTTACTCAATCCTAACCGTAGCCTTAACCCTAACCCTAAACGACCGGCAATCATTTACTCAATCCTAACCGTAGCCTTAACCCTAACCCTAAACGACCGGCAATCATTTACTCAATCCTAACCGTAGCCTTAACCCTAACCCTAAACGACCGGCAATCATTTACTCAATCCTAACCGTAGCCTTAACCCTAACCCTAAACGACCGGCAATCATTTACTCAATCCTAACCGTAGCCTTAACCATAACCCTAAACGACCGGCAATCATTTACTCAATCCTAACCGTAGCCTTAACCCTAACCCTAAACGACCGGCAATCATTTACTCAATCCTAACCGTAGCCTTAACCCTAACCCTAAACGACCGGCAATCATTTACTCAATCCTAACCGTAGCCTTAACCCTAACCCTAAACGACCGGCAATCATTTACTCAATCCTAACCCTAACCTTAACCATAACCCTAAACGACCGGCAATCATTTACTCAATCCTAACCGTAGCCTTAACCCTAACCCTAAACGACCGGCAATCATTTACTCAATCCTAACCCTAACCTTAACCATAACCCTAAACGACCGGCAATCATTTACTCAATCCTAACCGTAGCCTTAACCCTAACCCTAAACGACCGGCAATCATTTACTCAATCCTAACCGTAGCCTTTACCCTAACCCTAAACGACCGGTAATCATTTACTCAATCCTAACCGTAGCCTTAACCCTAACCCTAAACGACCGGCAATCATTTACTCAATCCTAACCCTAACCTTAACCCTAACCTTAAACGACCGGCAATCATTTACTCAATCCTAACCGTAGCCTTAACCCTAACCTTAAACGACCGGCAATCATTTACTCAATCCTAACCGTAGTCTTAACCCTAACCCTAAACGACCGGCAATCATTTACTCAATCCTAACTGTAGCCTTAACCCTAACCCTAAACGACCGGCAATCATTTACTCAATCCTAACCGTAGCCTTAACCCTAACCCTAAACGACCGGCAATCATTTACTCAATCCTAACCCTAACCTTAACCATAACCCTAAACGACGGGCAATCATTTACTCAATCCTAACCGTAGCCTTAACCCTAACCCTAAACGACCGGCAATCATTTACTCAATCCTAACCCTAGCCTTAACCCTAACCCTAAACGACCGGCAATCATTTACTAAATCCTAACCGTAGCCTTAACCCTAACCCTAAACGACCGGCAATCATTTACTCAATCCTAACCGTAGCCTTAACCCTAACCCTAAACGACCGGCAATCATTTACTCAATCCTAACCCTAACCTTAACCCTAACCCTAAACGACCGGCAATCATTTACTCAATCCTAACCGTAGCCTTAACCCTAACCCTAAACGACCGGCAATCATTTACTCAATCCTAACCGTAGCCTTAACCCTAACCCTAAACGACCGGCAATCATTTACTCAATCCTAACCCTAACCTTAACCCTAACCCTAAACGACCGGCAATCATTTACTCAATCCTAACCGTAGCCTTAACCCTAACCCTAAACGACCGGCAATCATTTACTCAATCCTAACCGTAGCCTTAACCCTAACCCTAAACGACCGGCAATCATTTACTCAATCCTAACCGTAGCCTTAACCCTAACCCTAAACGACCGGCAATCATTTACTCAATCCTAACCGTAGCCTTAACCCTAACCCTAAACGACCGGCAATCATTTACTCAATCCACACTTTGGCAGGTCTCATCGATGGATTCTCATAGGGGGGAGGGGGGGGGGGCAGATTATGGGAATTTTTTTCTATCTCTGCTTCTTCTTCTTCTTCTTCTTCTTCTTCTTCCTCTCATTCTTCTTCTTCTCCTTCTTCTCCTTCCTCTTCCCCGCCCCTTTCTCTCTCTTTCCTTCTTTTTCTTCTTCTTCTTCTTCTTCTTCTTGACTATAACGGAAGTGCAGGATTGGTCTAATGGATGAGGTTGTCAAACGAGCTGGAACAAAAGAAGCAGGGAATGGATCAGACAATTCTGAAAAACACATGTCATAATAGTATTTATAGAAAAGACTGAGACTAGCAACATCATGTCTGGTAGAGAGAGGGTGCAGAGAAGAAGAAATGGTGGGGCCACTGAAATTACAGATACGTTTCTGAATCTTTACAAGAACCTTCAAATTGGACAGAGATTCACCAGCCCAAATATGACAACAGTACCCCATACATGGTTTGATTGTGGATTTGTAGAGATAGAGAATAACCTCAGGTGTGAGAAAGCGTTTAGAGCGATAGAGAGAACCGACTTTACGAGAAGCAGAAAGAGCAGTGGATCTAATATATGGATTCCAAGAAATATTTGATGAGAAAGAAAAGTCAAGATAGTTTCAGTCGATTTCTCCTCAAGAGCAGAGCCATCCATGAGAATGCCAGGAAGAAAAGGGGCACGCCTACGATTGAAAGACACAAGTTGAGCCTTAACAGGATTAAACGAAACAAGTCATTTCGTACCCCAATCCACAACTGAACCCAGGTCAACTTCTAGATCAGCTGCATATTCCAACTGATCCGAGGGAGATGGGCGAGAAGCAACACCAGAATAGAGAGTGGTATCATCAGCATAGATGTTAATTTTCTGAACAATATTCTCATTCATTGATATAGAAAAGAATCACTGTTGAGCCTAGAATAGAGCCCTGGGAAACACCAGAATTGATAAGAGAAGAGAATGAAGAAACACCATCCAAAATTACTCGCAAGCTTCGAACAGAAAGACAAGACCTAATGAATTGGCTACTCTGGTGCCCCCTCGACGTAAATTCACTAGACCAACTCGACAATCAACTAAATCCCATCCATTCACTGTGGAGGTCCCCAGATGCCGGAGATCTTTCTACTCAAATAGCTTCCTTCCTCGTGCTGCTGGCCTCTGGAACTCCCTCCCTGCTCCCTGTTTCCCCGACAGTACTGACATGCAGAAATTTAAAACTAATGTAAACAGACATCTCGCTGCGCAGATCCCAGTTTAGGTTGAACCCCCCCCCCCCCCGCACAACCTTCTCCCCTTTTCTTTCTTCTCAGTAGCCCCTTACGTCTACAGTGGCGGCCTACCTTGTTTGGGGTGAACTACGTTAAAAAAAAAAAATGTCAAGAACCTCACCACTAATACCATAACCCTAAAGTTTGGTTAGAACACCTGAATGCCACACTTTGTCGAACACCTTCGAAATGTCAAGCGCAATGGCCCTATCCTCTCCTGAATTATGGTCATGTACACACTAAAACCATTGCAAAATGTACGGAACCGCAATTTCCCTCAGCTATAACAACTTGTGTTCAGTTAATCGTATACAATGAATCGTCTTCATTTGGTATCGTGTTTCAGCATTAAATTGTTGAAGAGATCTCACTCGGGGTCACGAATCTTGAAGATAGGACCTTATCAAATAAAAGAATGACAAAGTCTATCCATACAAAAGTAATTCATTTTTATTGACAACTTATTCAGACAATATAAAGAGTTAATAAAAAGAATGAGAGTTCAAAGTGTCCGAGAACGTTCTAGGTGAAAGAAGGTGTTTTATCAGTAAGGCGAAATTGTATACTCCTGTTCATTTCGGCTGTCGCCTTGTGCGTTTACATATGCGTAAATGGGATAGGCATTGTAGACGTATGTGTATATTAGTGTGACTGTTTTGTTAGCGAGAGAGTGCATGTATGAACAATGTATAGGCGTTCGTTTAGCAGTGTGCATATGCTGTTGCTATGTTTAGTAGTTCGTGTGTGTCTCTCTCCATGTGTGTCCTGGTTGCCGAGAGCCCTTTGGCAAGAAAGGACCTAGGAAGAATGTGTCGTACGCACATGTGTTGTCTCTGAACAAATAAAAAACGGAAAAAGGAAAGGAAAGCTGTGTGTTTGGGTTTTTATCGAAATTTCAGCAGTAAATATCCTCGCTACTTTTGTTGGCTGAAAGAAACTGCTGATTGGTGATTTTGTCCAATCGAGAGTCGATACGTAAAAACAACATTCGCTGCTGCTGCTGCTGCTTTCAGTAAAACGATCCAAAAAGGTTGATATGCCGTAATACAGACAGATCCAATCAGCCAATAAATCGTTTCCGATGATTATTGTTGTGTATTTAGCAATAAATAACTACCCAAAAGGGTTGATATGCCGTAATACAAATAAACACAACAAGAAAACGTTGATCAATAATTTACGCATACACCCCATAAACATGAACAAATCCTCTTGTCGTCATCTTGCAATCGAATATTCCAGGATCTATCTAAAATAGCGACTTGAGTTCAACTAATCGTATCTAACAATGAATCGCTTACAATAAGTATTTGTTCAAAGTGAATATTGTTATTACATAATGACTCTCGATTGAGCAAAAAGCTCAAATCAGCAGTTTCCTTCGACCAATGACAGTGCAAGAAATATTCATTTCCAAAATCTTGCGCATAATATAAAAACCCAAACACAGCTTATTTCTCCTTCTTTTTCCTGTTATCTTTCAGACAACACACACAACAGGTACGCAACACACACACACACACATATGTATACGTCTATTACATTTACACACATGTAAACGCACACAGCACGATTCAAAATGAACGTCTGCTCAATTCCTTCTTACAGGAAAAGCCAACTTTTCTTTCACCAGAACCTTTTTGGATTCTTTGAACTTTGCAATCTTTATTAACCGTTCATTTCATTGTCTTTACAAGTTGAAGAATAAAATTAGTTAATTTTGTATGGATAGACTTTGTCATTCTTTTATTCTTCAACATATTGTGTTTTAATAAAGAGAATATTTTTCACAAAATATTTAGTAAACCTTCACAACGCAAATTGTTTGTTTTTAAAATAAATTATTTATTTACCATAAAAACATTTTTTTTTTGAACTTGAGTACTTTCGGTAATATATACCATCTTCAGAAGAATAAGCATATTTTTTTCTTCTTTTTCTTCATTTTTTTTTTTAACTTGAGTACTTTCGGTAATTTATACCATCTTCAGAAGAATAAGCATATTTTTTTTATTGCCATTCCGCCAACGTTTCCAATGTGTGACTTTTCAAAATATATTGTGTTTTATTTTTTCAACATTGGGTAACCCGAAAAAAGGTTGATTTGCCGTAACAACAGACCCACCAGCCTGGCCTTTCGGCTACAATCAGCATATAGCATCTGTTCTGTCCTCAGTCAGTCTTAACTTTCGGCTCTACTGATACAGCTTTTGAACCAGACAAAGCCGACTTTTCGTTCGTCTTTTTTCGGCTGTTTACGTAAACAGCCGGAAGAGTCCGAAGTGCTTATCCAATCAGAAGGCGAGAAAAGCAGACGACAAGTTAAATTGTGAATTGATTAACTCGTAAACTGGCGATTGTCAACAATTTCGAACAGAGAAAAAAAGGTGAAACAAAAACCCAGATAGTCAACAAATAACTGTTACCAAAAGCAATAAAAGTATGTAAGGTTAGGGTTCAGTTAGGGTTTTTTTTGTTTTAAATAACGGTTCAGTTTTTGTCTGGTTCAAACGCTGGACCAGTCTTGGAAAAACAACAAAAAAAATTTTAATATAATTTTCTCGTGAAAATTTTTATTATTATTATTATAAAAGTTGTTTTATTAATTTTTTTTCGACAAAAAAAAATAATTTTTCATAAAAATACACATAGGTGACTGTTTTTTTGTTGTTTTTTTTTGTTTTTTTTTGCTTTAAATATTGTTTTTTTTTTTGCTTTAAATATTGTTTTTTATTTTTGCTTTAAATATTGTTTCATTATATTTTTTTCTGTTGGAACGCCGCCTCCTTTTAATTTTGACGCCGGTTCGTTTTCATTCAGCTTCTTTTTTTTTTCGGCTGATTACGTAATTCTGCGTCGACAAAAGCCGTTTTTTTTCTGTTTCAAAAGCTGTACCAGTACCCTTTCGGCAACCTACACCCAACGGTGTAGGTGACTCAAATAAATACATATCGTTGTTGTTTAGAAAAGGGCTTTGTTTTCCTTTCGTTTGGCGACACCTTATGTTGTTACAGAATATTATAGAAGTTGACTTTACAGCTCATGCGAAGATTGGCTTCTATAAAATGGTGACCCCCCCGATTCTTTATGACTGCTACAGACTAAGATAAATAAAATGAAAAGTGGGTTCTTTGATATGACATTTATCTTAGTCCCTTCCGGTCCGGTCCGGTATCTTACTTCCTGCAATAACAAGATGGCTAGTCGCGTATTACTTTACTCACAACTAATATTTACAGAAACTTAACATGCTGGTATCTTATATTAAATATTGACCGTTAAATTACACATTGCAACAAAATGCCTATTTGATATAATATTCAACGAAAATGTGTCCAACTGCAACTTGTTTCACATCTGCAACGAGCATGTTGGCAAGTGTGGGTAGGTATTAATATGATGTTGCATCAGCACACCCGCTAAATAGGCAATCAGTATCCTCGATGATAAAAAAAAATTTCAAACCAATATAAAAATAAAGCATTTACGGGTTAATTTTTTTTTTTACGCAATATATTACAAATCAGTATTGATTTACTCCTCTCCAGGAGTTAGGCACAAGGCCAGTTTTATCTTACTCCCACAAGGTAAGATGTGACCCAAGGTCGGGTCGGGAAAGTGGGGTTTGAAAAGCCAGCGCCCGAGAGGTGAGCACTCTGGCTATTAAAAATTGCCTGGGCAGCTCCGTCGGCATTCCTCGGTAGGAGCGCCTCAGGCAGTAAGCAATAAACTTACTCCTCCCCAAAGAGGGGAGACGAAGCCTGGGAGGGTGGACCTCCTAGAACTGCACAGGACAGACCCATAGACCGACGTAAATCAAGCCCCGAAGGCCAAGACAATACCAGTCTATGGGGTGCAGTATCCATCGGAACAGATACTACACTTTGATCTTAGCCAAAAGGTAAACCCAAATTAATTGTTTTGGGCTAATTTGCCAACTGTATTTCCTTTAAAATAATTTATGTCGCCAATAGTAACGTTTACCCAATTTTAATTAGTCCCCAGCCCAGAGTGGGGGCCCACCTCT
>OY744545.1:48130695-48190695 GCA_963556195.1 Sepiola atlantica
GTTTTACTCTTTGCCCCCACATTGTCAACGAAAAAATCTAAATGCGATTCTACAGGTACATATTTACTTGACTCCCGACGAGAGCAAAGTTAGATTCAATATCGTTTTTTTGATCTGTTTCTATCTGGGGATATCCAGCCCCCCCCCAAAAAAAAGGGTATCTTTGAATAAGACAAAACTAAAAATTGCCCCAGTCAAGAAGGATTTCTCCTCCTCTGACTGAGGACAGAACAGATACTACACTTTGAAATATTTATTTGCACAAAATATAAGATTTTAAATTCCATACAATTTAGGCCATCAAAAGTGTGGGGAAAATGGCTGTCGTTGCTCATCTTCTGTCTAAAGTTATAAAAATGTCTTCTGTCCTACTCTTAACTAGAATCATCTCAGTCACCACAATACCACATTTACTCTAGCGACCGTCCTAATTAAGATGCCCCCAATTGGTTTGAAATGTTTGTACTACACTTTGATCTCATCCCGAACTGTGGTTACAAGTCAACACCCCCCAAATCCTTAGAACCATTAAAAAAGCATTTTAGATCTTGAAGTGAGGTTCACAGTACTACGATATAAAATTCACGTAAAATGATCCCCCAGTTCGTGATCACATAGCGTGTGATTTTGATTACTAAAATGGCAGTCATTTTTAAATTAAAAAGAAATAATTTTAAAATGGCGGGCATTTTTTTTTATGTAAAAAATGGTTACTCGTTCTGTCCTCCGCTAAGCGTTGATACGCAATCGAACGAAAAAAAAAATAGAATCTCCTTTTTTTATTTTTTTCGTTTACAGCGTGTGGTCAAAGTGTAACAAAATGTACCCATCATTTTACTGAATCAGTAATTTCAAATGCGTTTATATATATATATATATATATATATATATATATATATATATATATATATATATATATATATATATATATAATTAAATATTAAAGGGTGTTATACCTACAGACGACATCGTTTCGGGCTTTCACCCTCATCAGTGAAAGAGGTGGTGGTTTCAGGCGGTCGCATCGGCTCGAACGCAGTTTGTAGATTCAGTCTAGAATTACGAAGCCTACGCTGAGACCGACACGACCACTATATACATATATATATATATAGTATTGAATTATACTTATGACAAATGACATACACATGAACCATTTATGTTTCATCCCCGAAGGAATTCGTCAGACTAAATGCATGTAAATGATTGCTATACTACTACTAAGCTCTACTCATTGTTGAGCACTGTTGAAGTGAATAATAAAATAAAAAATGCATACGTAATACATTATCTTATTATGCATGGACGGCAGCACACGGGGTGGGTGCTCAAGATTCCCCCCCCCCCACTTTTTGACTTGCCCCCCCCCCACTTTACGGTCATCAATAATGAAGTTATATATGCATGTGTTTAACCGGCCCCCCCCCCACTTTTATAACTGTCCCGCCGGTCCTGTTATATATATATATATATATATATATATATATATATATATATATATATATATATATATATGGGAAGAGAAGGATGAAGGTAATCCGACGTGATGGTAAAATGAAAAAGGAAAACCAAAAACTGGATGTTTTTTATGTGTACATCAACGTTTCGTCTTTATTTATAAGACTTCATCAGGATGATGATATAGAGAAAAGATGTCATGCAAGTACAAATACATGTAGGGTAGACATGTTGGGAGGAAAAATAAAATAAAATGAAAAATAATGGCCACGTCTTGGTGGACGTCCGTACTATATATATATTAGTATTTCATGTATCCACATAAAATTTTATAAGGAGATATAACTTTTTATGTATCAATTTAGCCTGAAGATTCCTCCCGGGGATGAAACGCGGGAGCCTCTGTGTAGCTTGATTGCCATAAATATATTTTCATAGCTTAATATATATATATATATATATATATATATATATATATATATATATATATATATATATATATGAAATAGTAACCTACACACACACATAGACTCAACGACAAAAATGAAACCGTTTAATGTGGTGTCATATATTTTCTTCTATCATAAAATAAATTTCTAATGCGTTTTAATGTTGTTCCTATTTACTTGCCTCCCCACGAGGGTAAAGTTAGACACAATGTCGGTTTTTAATGTGGGGAAAATCCAGCTCCCCAAAAAGGGGCACCCTGGATTGGAAAAAAAATTTAAATTGCCTTAGTCTAGAAGGACTTCTCCTTCACCGACCGAGGACAGAATAAACTAAGTGCAGCATCAGAACAGATACTGCACTTTGTTCATCAGTGATTGCTCACCGACAACTGGTGGTATTCCCTGGAGTCTGAGTGACAACAAGTCTCCTCAGATTTCCAGTATTCTCCGCCTCTTTTCGACAGTCATCACAAATAAACTTGCAGTATCACAACAGCCGTTTACCATTGATTTCTCGCTGGCAAGGACCATTGGTCCTCTCCGGGATTTGGGTGGCAATAAGCCTCCCCAAGGTCCCAGCAGTCTCTGCACTTCCAGTGGAGGTCTGGTTTGTGCTGTCCCTCCTCGGTCTTCTCATCCTCCTTGACCCTATTATTTACTCACTAGGCGTTTTCAATGCTCACTGACACTAACCAGTGGTGTTTCCCTGGAGTCCGAGTGACAACAAGTCTCCTCAGATGTCCTTCCTCTCTCCGCCTCTCTCGATAACCATTGCAAAGCATATTGCGTTATCGCAACAGCCGTTTACAATTGATTTCTCCCTGACTGAGGTATGAGTGGCAAGGCAATAACCCTCCCCAAGTTTCTAGTACTCTTCGCACCCGCCAGTCATTCACTCCTCAATCTTTCCATCCTCCTTAGCCCTTCACGACAATTTTGTGTGGTATCAACCGAGACTGGTGCCACAACATGTATATGTTTATTATTATTTACTCACTAGCAATTCTCACACAGGTCATCGCCAGTCACTGCTCACTGATAATAACTGGTGGTGTTCCCTGGAGTCCGAGTGACAACAAGTCTCCCCAGATTTCCAGTACTCTTCACCTCTATCAATAACCATTGCAAATAACTTTGCGTTATCGCCACAGCCGCTTACCATTGATTTCTCGCTGGCAATTGTCATTGGTCTTCCCTGGGATTTTGGTGGAAAAAAGCCTCCTCCCGGTCCCAGTTCTCACCACACTCTTCCAGTGGAGGTCTGGGTAGTGCTCTCCCTCCTCGGTCTTTCCATCCTCCTTGACCCTTCACGACTATTTGTGTCGTATCAGCCGAGGCTGCTGCCATTTCTTGGGGGAGGGGGAGCAGTTAAATGAAAATGTTTGCGGGTCTAGTTCTCTTCGGTTCATGTGGTCGCGTTCTGTTTTCTTTCTATTGTAACTTCCAGGTTAGCGTTCGCAGTTTATGTCGGTTGGTTTCCGCATTCGAGGATTTTCCTTAAGATTTCAGCTGTTTCCATTATTGCCGTCTGTTGTATAGTCTCAGCCTTCCCTTTGATTCCAATTTCTTCCAGTCTTTTTTCGATGGTTTTTCCGGATTGTTCCTAGTGCTCCTACGATTATTGGTGTTATCTTGATTTTCTTCATATTCCATATCCTTTTCACTTCTCTGACAAGTTCCATGCATTTACTCTGCTGTTCTATCTCCTTGATCTTCACTCTGTGATCTGCTGGAACGGCAAAATCTACGATTTGGCAGGATTTTTCCTTCTTGTTGACTATTATGATATCCGGTCTCCTTGCTTGGATGAGTTTATCTGTTTGTACCTCCATGTTCCAGAGGATTTTGTGATTTTTGTTTTCCACTACTGCCTCCGGTTTGTGTCTGAACCATTTGTCTAGGTGTTCGAAATGCAGCTGTTTGCATAGTTCCCAGTGTGTTGCCTTCCCCACCTGGTCGTGTCTGTTCTTATATTCTTTTGGGGCAAGTTTGCTACATTCACTTATTATATGGTTTACCATTTCGTCGCTTTGTCCACAGAGTCTACATTTGCTGTTTTCTTGGGTTTTATCTAGCTTATCTTTGATATAATTAGATCTAATTGCGTTGCTTTGTGCGGCTGATAGTAGCGATTCAGTTTCTTTGTTTAGGTATCCAGGTGTTTTGTGAGTCTCTTCTCTTGTCATTTTTATGAATCGTCAGTGTCGTTGTTTCACTTCCCATTTTTTTTCTCGCCTTTCTCTTGTATCTCTGTTCTCTGTATTGTTCGTTTTCGCAGTGTCTCTTGCTGCGATGATTAATCTTTCTATATTCTACTTTATGTATTTTTCTAATTCTATTTTTGTGGACTGGTTAGTATAGAAGACTGCGTGAATGATCACGCAGTCTTCTATACTAATCAGTCCTCTTCCCCGTCTTTCCTTTTCATGTAGAGTCGGTTAGCATCATCTTTATCGTGTAGTGCATTGTGCATGGTCATTAGTTTCCTAGTCTTTTGGTTGAGCTGCCTCAGTTCTTCTTTGGTCCAGCCTATGAATGGTCCAGAGTATCTTACTAGTGATACTGACCCGGTGTTTATTCTTTTTATTAGGTTCCTGCTATATAATTTAGTTTCTAGGAGTTTTCTTGTTCTTCTCAGGTATTCTTTTCCAATCTTCTCTTTTATTTCTGTTGATTTGATGGTGTCTGCTTCCAGAATCATCATCATCATCATCACCATCACCATCATCATCATCATCATCATCATCATCATCATCATCATCATTATCATTATTATTATTATTATTATTATTATTATTATTTACTCACTCGGAGTGTTCACACAAGTCATTACCAGGGATTGCTTAGTTATAATAACAAGTGGTCTTCCCTGGAGTCTGAGTGATAAGAAGTCTCTCCAGATTTCCAGCATTCCCCTTTCCATAAGCATTAGACAATAAGCCTCACCAAGGTTCCAGTACTCTCAGCACCCTCCAGTGGAGGTCCGGTGGGTGCTCTCCCTCCTCTGTTTTTTCATCATCTTCTTTCTTTCTTCTTCTTTTTAGATTATTAATCTTATCACTAGCGGGACCCCGTGGAAATTCCACGGTGCTTTCTACATCAATCTGTATAATTTAATGTTAATAATAACATTACGGTAAAAAATAATTGTCAGCTAAAGATTTTTGAAATCAATAAGACGAATGCCACTTTTTGAAATGTATTTATTTAAAATTTTATTGTTTTAGTCGACAGGACGACATAATTTGATTTTGGAACAATTATTATTATATTTTTTTTAATTTTATTTATTTATTTATTTTTTTTATTAATTTTCAAATGGATAAAGACGGGTTTTTTTTATTTTATTAATTTATTTATTTTTTAATTAATTTTTAAATGGATAAAGACGGGTTTTTTTTTAAATTATTTTATTTATTTATTTATTTTTATTAATTTTTAAATGAATAAAGACGGGTTTTTTTAAATTTTATTTATTCATTTATTTATTAATTTAAAAATGGATAAAGACGGTTTTTTTTTAAATTTTATTTATTTATTTATTAATTTTTAAATGGATAAAGACGGGTTTTTTTTTTAAATTATTTTAGCGACATTAGATTAAGCACCGATCACCATATTTGCTAATGAAACGATCTCATGGTTTAAACGTGTGTGAATGGTGGTACGTACGATTTATTTATCTACCTCCCACGAGGTAAGATGTGACACAAGGTCGGGAAAGTGGGATTAGATAAGCCAGCGCTCGAGAGGTGAGCACTCTGGCCATTTAAAAATTGCCTGGGCAGCCCCGTCGGCATTCCCCGGTTGGGGCGCCTCAGTCAGTAAGCAATAAACTTATTCCTCCCCAAAGAGGGGAGACAAAGCCTGGGAGGGTGGACCTCCTAGAACTGCACAGGACCAGTCTCGTGCAGTATCCATCGGAACAGATACTGTACGTACGAACACGAAATGCATAGCGTATTATTATATGGATAAAATGTATTTAAACACTTGCATAGCTGAGCAGATAATCTACACCAAAAGAAAGACCCGGTTTAGACATATATATATATATATATATATATATATATATATGCAAGTATTCTTAAATATTCGTGTTTTAAACTCACGGAAGAATTTTTTTGTGTTGCTGTGATCGAACGATCTCATTTTTTAATTTTTTTTATGTGTGTGAAAGATAATAGCGTACGTATGAACATGAAATGCATTAGCGTAGTATTATATGGATTCTCATTATTTGCTAATAATGTATTGATATATATCAGCTACAATAGATGGCATTGTTACACACGGGAGATAGATGGATAGATAAATAAGCAATCAAGCATTTGGAATTGAATAAATTACATGTGTTCATTGCTGTAGTGTGTCAAGACCGAAATAATAATAGTTCTAGTCGACTGACGACAATGGATTACCTCATGCGACAAACGGGTACTTATTTTGTACACAACAAAGAAAGGAATATTTGTATTCATTTTTCATTACATGTTAAAGAATAAATATATATCTATAATATTTCTCTCTCTCTCTCTCTCTCTCTCTCTCTCTCTCTATATATATATATATATATATATATATATATATATATATATATATATATATATATATATATATTAGTATTTCATGTATCCACATAAAATTTTATAAGGAGATATAATTTAGTTATGCCTCAATTTTCAGTATTTACTTCAACAGTGCTCGATACGTAAGTAGAGCTAGGTAGTAAGCTATGAAAATATATTTATGGCAATTAAGCTACACAGAAGCTCCCGCGTTTCATCCCCGGGGGGGGGGGGATCTTTTAGCCTGAAGACTCACCCCGGGGATGAAACGCTGGAGACTCTGTGTAGCTTAATTGACATAGATATATTTTCATAGCTTACTATATATATATATATATATATATATTGAATATTTTTTATTTCCTACCATTTCAATGTTCTAAAAGACAGATTCACGTCATTTCATAAAACTTACTTTTTATTCAGCATACAATTGTTTCGGCAAACACTAATATATTTTCAATATATATATTTTTAAATATATTGGTGTTTGCCGAAACAATTGTATGCTGAATAAAAAAATAAGTTTTATGAAATGACGTGAATGTGTCCTTTATAAATTGTAAAAAAAAATACATAAAAAAAAATATTGAAAATAGCATAGCTCTGGCCTTACACTATTGAGCTATTATAATTACTTTATGTTATGAAATTTTATATTTTAATAGAAAAAATTCTAAATATAAATTTAAAAAATGCACACGCATATATATATATATATATATATATATATATATATATATATATATATATATATATATATATATATATATATATAATTTGTAAAACATTCTTGTCTGTTACAAGAACAAAAGATGGTGGCTTCGACTTTTACTCTATTTCAGTTTTTTTTTTTTTTAGTTTTTTATATTTAGTGTTTCATTTTACGCTTTGTTGCAAGCTGCAAAAAAAAAGGGGGTTCTTTTTTCGGTAATCTTTTGTGAAAAGTAAAATCGATATAGACTGATTGCTATTGATCTGGTTAGGTTAGAGGTAGGAAAGGTAAAGTTAGGTACGAAAGAAGAAAAAATATGTGGTTGGAACAAATAAATAAACAAAACTAATTTAAAAGCGGGTAGACTATTGATTGATGATACAGATATTCAGTGACTGTGCACACACGTATAACCTTACGTACACAATGGTTGTACACGCAAGGATAACCTTGCGTACACAGCGGCTACTATTTCCGACTATGACCGAACGTAATTGTATGTTGTGCAGACGAAAATATCCATAAACGCCTGTTATTATGATTATTTATTGGAAATAGACAAGTGTATATTACTTTGTTTAATTTACTACTTGGCGATTGTGCAGTATACTTAACAAGAAAAAAAGACAACAAATAACTTTTACCAAACGCAAGAAAATTTACTTTTCTATCTGCCTGTAATAAGTTTCGCATGTGGATACTGATTGTAAGATTTATTATCTATGAATTTGTAAGCGTCACTTTTAATCTATCGTTCGAGTCATATTCCAAGATGTGCCCGATTTGTTTGGAATCTGCTTGGTAATTTCAAGCTTAAAAGTAGTAGTAGTAGTAGTAGTAGTAGTAGTAGTAGTAGTAGTAGTAATAATAATAATAATAATAATAATAATAATAGTAATAGTAATAGTAATAGTAATAGTAATAATAATAATAATAATAATAATAATAATAATAATAATAAAGACTTACCCTAATCCGATTGGCAACCACCCTCGGACTTAGGCTTACGGTTGCACTAACCCCCCCCCCCCCTCTTTACTATCTTTTAAGTCTGAAATTGGCGATCAGCTTCCAAACAAATCGAGCGCCATCTTGGAATATGACTCGAACGATAGATTAAAAGATGAAGGTTATACAGGTAGATAGAAAAGTAAATTTTCTTGCGTTTGGTAAAAGTTATTTGTGGTCTATTTGTTTTGTTTTTTGTTTGTTTGTTTTGTTTGGTTTTTTTTTCATCTCTTTTTTCTTGTTAAGTATACTGCTCAATTGCCTACTATTTTTCAAAATTTTGTAGTAGTACGGATAAATGAAGCTATTTTTGATGACTATTCGGCGTTAGACTATTCACGAAGACAACGTACCAATACAGTTGGGTTTATTTACGTTTAGAGTTATCTTTGTTTAGGGTTAGCTGCTTGCTTGTTGCTAAGGGTTAGGTTTTTTTTATCGATGAATACACGAAAAACTTTGTCCAGGATTTTTTTTGAAAATAACATTCGCTGTATACGCAACGTTATCATTGCCTATACAGTGACCGTATGCGTCTGGTTCATCTTCGTAAGACATTACTCAGCAAGAACACGTCTTCCTACCACAGTTGAAAAGAAATTTCCTTTCTGCCTCCGTGTGCCTAGCATCAGGTGGAACTTCCGTGCACAGATTTTCTTTCCATGAACTTCCCGTCTGTGGAACACATTACTACGGAACTGCTTCCTTGCCGACTACAACGTGGTCATCTTCAAATCCAAATGTCAACAAACATTTGTCATAAACCGTCAACATAAGTCATTAAATTTTGTTCATTCTATTTTTCATTTTCAATCCTCTCATAACATTCTTCATCATTCAGCTGACAATCCATCATTCTCACTAACCCTTATCCTCGAGTGGCTTTCGGCCTTGAGATAAAAAAAAATATTTTAGTGATTAAACATTGTTTTGTTTTTTGTTTGTTTTTTTTTCTTTTACAATACTATCGATTGAGCACCAACTTTTCAGATTATAATTTTGGGGCGTGCTTATCGAGATGAGGTCACGCATGAAAAACAGGTGAAATCGAAGTTCCAAATAAATTCACCGAAATACTCTTTGATATACTTATGTAAAAATAGGTATCTACACCAAAAATTAGCAAAAATTATCGAGTAAAAGTTTAATTAAAAATAAAAATCAGTCTTAGCGTATATTATGGACCCGCCATTGGTTACAGCGGACAACACGGAAAGCAGGGGGACGTAACTCAATCTGTCATATTAACGCGAAATAAATCAATAGCGATCGGCAAAATACGATAAAACTGATTTTTATTTTTTATTAAAAATCTACTGGATAATTTTCCCTATTTTTTTTTTTTTTTTTTTTTTTTGTGTATGCTAATTGTTGCCTAATACGTAAGTATAAACAAGAGTTTTTATTTTGGAATTACTTTTCCCATATGTGACTTTATCTCGATACGCACCCTTTTTTTAATCGTAAAATTGTAATTGGTAATCTTTTCTGAAAATTAAATCAATATAGACAGATTGATATTGATCTGAGTCTAGTTAGGTTCGATATAGATAAGGTTAATTAAGATGATAGACTATTGATTCCTTAAAACATTTGAGAAAAGAATTATCGACTTGTTCAATTTTTAGGTGCGCGTCAATTTTATCTATTTATTTAATATTATTTTCTTTATTTTTCTTTATTTATTTTTTATTTTTTTAATTAATGGGTCACCGCCCAGAGGCCACTCGAGGATAAGGGTCAATGAGTTAGTCGGGTGAACGGTGAGACAAATGCTTTGAGAATTGGAGATGGTAGGTGAAACTGAGCAAAATTTGAATATTTGCAAGAACTTGTTTACATTGGACTTGAAAACAACCGTGTTGTAGTCAGCTGGGAAGCAACCCCGTGGTTTTGTGTTCCATAGACGGATCATTCTTGGAAAGAAACTTTGCTCATGAAAGTTCTGTTAAGCTCAAGAGATAGAAAGGAAAATTATTTACAATGGTTGTAACTAGACGACTCTTTGCCGTGAATGTTTTTTTTTACAGGCGGTGGGAGGAGGCAGAGATTGAAACTATAATAAAAATAATGTGTACGTTACATAGAGGCGAGAAACGCGCACACATACACAGACCCACGAGAAGTTGTCGCACAATTTTATTAATATAGAGATGTAGACATTTGGTGCTAATACAATGGTAATTCGAAGATTTCTTCTTTTTTTTTTTCAAAAAAAATAATTAACAACATTTTTAGAAAGGGTGGAGACGGAAAAGCCTTCATTTTCGTCTGAAAATCCTTTATTTTTCTTTCAATGTCTATATTTTAATTTCTTTATCAACGTTTCCTTAAAAAAAACAGCAACAACTCCATTATGTCGTTTTTAAAGGCTTTATTCAACGTATTATCTATTTTTAGAGTTTTTCTTTTTGACCGAACGTTCCAGACGCATAATATTACAGCATTATTTATGTAATATGGTGCAGTGCACCCATGACAAAACCTGTTCTCTCTTAAGGCGAAGAAAGGGCGGAGCTTTGGAATAGAGGCCGCGTCGTTTTTTAGGGGTGGGTTGTTGTTTTTTAATTGCATATTATTATCGATTTTCGATTAGTATTACCGATTTTTTAAGCGAGATTATCGAAATCAAATTTTTAAAAAGAAAAAAGAAAAAAAAGGATGCACCAAGAGAAAGAGCTTGATGAAAAATCCGAAATGCATTGTGGTGGATTTAATTTCGTAATAAAATGGGCACTGACTTTATAGCCGGTGTAACTGAAATCACCAATTTAAGAACGTACGCCGTCGTTTCCACTGCCTTTAGATACAAATTAGAGATTCTATAATAATCATTACGGCCTTTGGCTAATGATCAAAGTGTAGTATCTGTTCCGATGGATACTGCACCCCATAGACTGGTATTGTCTTGGCCTCCGGGGCTTGATTTACGCCGGTCTATGGGATTGTCCTGTGCAGTTCTAGGAGGTCCACCCTCCCAGGCTTCGCCTCCCCTCTTTGGGGAGGAGTAAGTTTATTGCTTACTGTCTGAGGCGCCCCTACCGGGGAATGCCGACGGGGCTGCCCAGGCAATTTTTAAATGGCCAGAGTGCTCACCTCTCGAGCGCTGGCTTTTAACCCCACTTTCTCGACCCAATCTGTGGTCACATCTTACTTGTGGGAGTAAGATAAGGCTGGCCTTGTGCCTAACTCCTGGGGAGGAGTAAATACCCTATTACAGACATAAATTCTCGGCCTTTTGGCTAAGATCAAAGTGTAGTATCTGTTCCGATGGATACTGCACTTCATAGATCGGTATTGTCTTGCCCTTCGGGGCTTGATTTACGCCGGTCTATGGGTCTGTCCTGTGCAGTTCTAGGAGGTCCACCCTCCCAGGCTTCGCCTCCCCTCTTTGGGGAGGAGTAAGTTAATTGCTTACTGTCTGAGGCGCCCCTACCGGGGAATGCCGACGGGGCTGCCCAGGCAATTTTTAATGGCCATAGCGCTCACCTTCTCGAGCGCTGGCTTTTCAAATCCCACTTTCCGACCTTGTGTCACATACTCCCATTGTGGGTGGGTGTTAAATAACGCCTTTTGGCTAAGATCAAAGTGTAGTATCTGTTCCGATGGATACTGCACGCCTGTCCTGTGCAGTTCTAGGAGGTCCACCCTCCCAGGCTTCGCCTCCCCTCTTTGGGGAGGAGTAAGTTTATTGCTTACTGTCTGAGGCGCCCCTACCGGGGAATGCCGACGGGGCTGCCCAGGCAATTTTTAAATGGCCAGAGTGCTCACCTCTCGAGCGCTGGCTTTTAACCCCACTTTCTCGACCCAAGCTGTGGTCACATCTTACTTGTGGGAGTAAGATAAAACTGGCCTTGTGCCTAACTCCTGGGGAGGAGTAAATACCTATTTCAAAGGCCTTTTGGCTAAGATCAAAGTGTAGTATCTGTTCCGATGGATACTCCACCCCATAGACTGGTATTGTCTTGGCCTTCGGGACTTGATTTACACCGGTCTATGGGGCTGTCCTGGTCAGTTCTAGGAGGTCCACCCTCCCAGGCTTCGCCTCCCCTCTTTGGGGAGGAGTAAGTTTATTGCTTACTGCCTGAGGCGCCTCTACCGGGGAATGACGACGGGGCTGCCCAGGCAATTTTTAACCCCCACTTTCCGACCCGACCTTGGGTCACATCTTACTTGTGGGAGTAAGATAAAAACTGGCCTTGTGCCTAACTCCTGGAGAGGAGTAAATCAATACTCATTTGTGACCTATTTGTGTTAAAAAAAATATTTAATAGAAGTTATAAACCTTTTGAGTTTGCATAAATATCGATTCTGAGTAAAGTAGCCATCTTTGTTTAGTAAGTTAGTAAAGTAAACAAAGGTGGCTCATTTGCTCAGAATCAGTATTTACGCAAATTTTAAAGGCTTATAGTAAAAGTAAGCTGAGTGTTTAGCAAGGAAGGGGGGGGGGCATCAAGTACCATTTTTTAAGCTTTGGGTATGATTCGACCGAGGATTGAACCCTGGTCTCGGATCGTTAGTGAAAACTCTTACAATTGTGTCAAATGGGAACTTCTATTAAATGTTGTTGGTTTTTTATTTAACGCAAATAGGTCACAAATGAGTATTGATTTACTCCTCTCCAGGAGTTAGGCACAAGACCAGTTTTTATCTTACTCCCACAAGTAAGATGTGACCCAAGGTCGGGTCGGGAAAGTGGGGTTTAAAAATTGCCTGGGCAGCCCCGTCGGCATTCCCCGATAGGGGCGTCTCAGGCAGTAAGCAATAAACTTACTCCTCCCCAAAGAGGGGAGGCGAAGTCTGGGAAGGTGGACCTCCCAGAACTGCACAGGACAGACCCATTGACCGGCGTAAATTAAGACCCGAAGGCCAAGACAACACCAGTATGGGGTGCAGTATCCATCGGAACAGATACTGCACTTTGATCTTAGCCAAAAGGCCAAGAATGAGTAGGTAGAGCAAAGTAAATTGTTTGGGACTAATTTCCCAACTTTATTTCCTTTAAAATAATTTATGACGGTAATAGTAATGATTACCGATTTCAGTTACACCGGCTATAAAGTCAGTGTCCATCTTACATTCAAAATATAATAGCGAGGTGACCCCCTCACCCTACCCTTCCTCGGTGCGGGGGGGGGGGGGGGGAAATAAATATTTTTTTGAAATTATTTTTCGATAATCGTATTCTAAACGTGATAATCGACAACGAAAAACACTGTAAAATATTCACAACAAAAACTCGTCTAGTTACAACCACTGTAAATAATTTCCCTTTCTTCCTCTGTGCGCAGAAAACTAACCGGAACTTCCATGAGCAAAGTTTCTTTCCTAGAACTACCCGTCTGTGGAACACAATACCACAGGGCTACTTCCCAGCTGACTGCAACATGGTCGTTTTCAAGTCTAATTCTATTAATCTTCCTCCCACAAGGTAAGATGTGACACAAGGTCGGGAAAGTGGGATTTGAACAACCAGCGCTCGAGAATTTGAACGCTCTGGTCATTTAAAAATTGCCTGGACAGCCCCGTCGGTATTCCCCGGTAGGGGCGGCTCAGGCGATTAGCAATAAACTAACCCCCTCTCAAAGGGTGAGATGGCAAAGCCTGGGAGAGTGGACCTCCTAGAACTGCACAGAACGGACAACCGATAGACCGGCGTAAATCAAGACCCGAAGGCCCAGACAATACCGGTCTATTGGGTGGGGTAAGTCTAATGTTAACAAATTCTTGTTGAGCCGTCCTCTTAAATAATCAAATTCTGCCCAGTTTAAATCATCGTTACCAATCGTCACGTTCTTGCCTCGCTGTCCACCTGACAAATTCATTAATCCTTGTCCTCGAGTGGCCTTTGGTCCTCGATAAGAGGTAAGTCATTAATAGATTAAAATATATATATATATGTATATATAAAATATGAAACTAAAAGTATACTTTTAGTAGATAGAACCTATAGTGAAATGGTTTAAGCTCAATATACGCGATAGAGCAATTATAAAGATAGATGAAAGAAGAAGAATACACCTGTACGAATGACAAATCTCTTTCACCTTCGATTGTTCAATGCAAGGTGTACTCAGTAAAGACATGTTTATTATTCTTTCCTTAAGCCAAGGCTTTTCAAAGATTAAAATCTTATCATCAGAGGAATTACATAGATGGATAAGTTGACAGTGGAAAAGCCAAAATTCAAAATTTTAAAAAATATTAAGTAATGGAGAGTGAGAAAGTGCGTGTAAAAAGATATGGGGTCTGTCCAGTTGGTAAATGTCCGTTGATAAGGTGTTCAGTGAAAGGAGATTTAAAGATGGAAAAGAAGGGTTTCCACTGCCAACTTATCTATGTAATTCCTCTGATGATAAGGTTTTAATCTTTGAAAAGCCTTGGCTTAAGGAAAGAATAATAAACATGTTTTTACCGAGTACACCTTGCATTGAACAATCGAAGTTGAAATAAATTTGTCATTCGTACATGTTTATCCCTCTTCTTTCATCTATCTTTATATATATATATATATATATATATATATATATATATATATATATATATATATATAAAGAGGTGTACTAAAAGCGAACTTTTAGGAAAGGTAAAACCCTATTGTGAAGAGTATACAGCTCAATATCCAGGATAGAGCAGGATGAAATGAAGGAGAGTGGAAAGGAATTAGAGAAAGCAAAAGCCAAATCAAAATTCAATTCAAAAGTTCAAAGCAAGGTATATTCTGCAAAAAGGCAATTTATTCAAGTTAAATTTTCCTTAAGCCAGGCTTTTCATATATATATATATATATATATATATATATATATATATATATATATATATATATATATATATAAGATTATTTTAAACTCGCTGTATTTAACCGGTGTTGACCGGATAGAGGGCTTAAAGAAAATAATTCAAAATATAGTCATGTTTACAATTTTTTTAAAATAGGATTTTTTTTTAATTCGTGTAGTTTTCGCTTATTTTATTTTTTATTTTAATACATATTCGATAAACAAAAGAAGAAAAAATCCAATGTGTATTTATCAAAGTTACGTATAGGCGAGAAACACACATTTAAGCGAGAAAGTGCTCTTGTCTGATAGTTTTATTAATTCTATATTAATAGAAATAGTCAAAACTGAAGTTCCTCCAAATAATAATTTTAATTTTTATTTTGGTTCTTTTCTAGAGCGGTGGCTCTTCACAGAAAATACCGTGTATTTCAAATTGTTTATTTTCATATACAAGGGAGGGGGGGGAGTCACTTAGCTATCATCATCATCATCATCATCATCATCATCATCATCATCATCATCATCATCATCATCATCATCATCATCATCATCACCACCACCATCATCATCATCATCATCATCATCATCATCATCATCACCACCATCATCATCATCATCATCATCATCATCATCATCACCATCACCATCATCATCATCATCTTCATCATCATCATCACCATCATCATCATCATCATCATCATCATCAGTTTAATGTCCATTTTACATGGTGGCATGTGTTGGACGGCTTTTAGAAATTGACTTCCAAACTAACCGATCTCGGGCCAGGTCTTTAATTATCCCTCTTTCTCTCGAATCCCTTCTTATCACTCCCTCTCATGTTTTCCTTGGCTTTCCCCTGCCAACTGACCTTGCTAACTCAACTGTTCTACATCTACTAACCCAAGAACTCTCATCCATTATTTCAATGTGACTAAACCAACGAAATCTCCTGTTCTGCACACATCTCTCTATACTGTCCAGATTGAAACTTCCACTTGGGTCATCAGATCTAAGCCTGTCTTTTAAGACTCATATTACACATTATTCCATTATTCTTCTATTATTTATCTCCATGAAACACATATCCTCAACCCTCACTGTCCACGTTTCACTTCCATACATCATCACATTGAGCTGCATACACATGTTTGATAGACTCTTCCTTTTGGTCGACAGTGGTAATGCTCTGCTAGTTTGTAATGACAAGAGTTCCCTGAACTTACTCCATCAACTCCTAATTCTTACAATCACACTATCACCTGCTTCATCCTGTGCTCCAATGGTATCACCAAGGTAACAAAACTTGTTGACGACCTCAATAGTTTCACCATCCAGATAAACTTTCGGTGCTTGTTTACATTAGGACCCGCACTAACTTTGACCTCGTCGTTAGGGTTAGGGTTAAGGTCAGGGTGAAAGTGGGGGTTAGGGTTAGAGTTAGGGCTAGGGTTAGGGTCAAAGCGAGGGTTAGGGTCAGGGTCAAAGCGAGGGTTAGGGTTAGCGTTATAGTTAGGATTAGGGTTAGGGTCAAAGCGAGGGTTAGGGTCAGGGTCAAAGCGAGGGTTAGGGTTAGGGTGAAAGCGAGGGTTACAGTTAGGGTCAGGGTCAAAGCGAGGGTTAGGGTTAGCGTTATACTTAGGATTAGGGTTAGGGTTAGGGTCAAAGTGAGGGTTAGGATTAGGGTCAGGGTCAAAGCGAGGGTTAGAGTTAGGGTCAGGGTCAAAGCGAGGGTTAGGGTTAGGGTTAGCATTATAATAAGGATTAGGGTTAGGGTCAAAGCGAGGGTTAGGATTAGGGTCAGGGTCAAAGTGAGGATTAGAGTTAGGGTCAGGGTCAAAGCGAGGGTTAGGGTTAGCGTTATAGTCAGGGTTAGGGTCAGGGTCAAAGTGAGGGTTAGGGTTAGGGTTAGCATTATGATTAGGGTTAGGGTGAAAGTTAATGTGGGTCCTAATGTAAAAAACTACCACACTTTATCCACATCTGAGTTTTGTTTTTAAGACTCATGTTACACATTCATCATATCATTCTCATATCATTTCTCTCCATGCAACGCATGTCCTAAAATCGTCAGTGACTTAATATCCGGTGTAACGGACGTAAAAGCGGTGAAAATCGATGTTTTACATCAACATACGAGCTGTGTTCAACAAAAGTAACAAGACTGAGGATAAAATCAACCTAGGGCAATGAATTAGACAGGAGACACTATTACAATTCAGTAGGTTTTTTGTTGCTGGGACATTTTTCTGTTCTTTTCCATTTTATTCACTTGAATTAATGTTTTTTTATTTGTTCTTGAAATTTTAGTCATATTTCTTAAACATATTATATTTCTAAATTTTTTAGATGAGGATTGATAATTTGTATAATTTGGATTATTCGGACTACTGTTCTCACCTTGAGTGTTATTCTCACAACGTTTCGGCCGATGTAACTTCCGGCCTTCTTCAGGTGTATCTTTTCAAACTCGGGAATGTAAGTTTTATGACTTTGATCTGATGTAATTGTCATAATAAAATGTTTTATGAAATGCGTGTACATATGGATAAACATTGTTAAGTGTTTGTTTTCGAAGCTTGATTATAATATTTAAAATTTTAATTAATTGTTTCATAAATTTTATAGTCTACCGAATTATGATATGAAAGCTCTGTTTGATATAACCTGTTAACCATTGAGCTTATTTTTATCTGCAGTATTTAAATATAACTTGAGAGATTCAAAAGATCTAATTTGTTAAAAAAATAAATTTTGTATTTACTGATCTCTCCGAGATATCTTGAATTGTTTTGGTTCTTTAACTTAAACTTATATATATACATATATATATATTTATATATATATATATATATATATAATAAACGGCAGATTCATACCTCCCACCCCCTGTCCCCCTATCTACTGCCATCGAAGCTTGGCTGTGACATATTTTAACAGAAAGTATAGTATATAAATGTAATGTTATCAAAGGAAATAAATCATCAGTATGTATATAGGTTCGATGAGTGGCCCTTTTAACTATAGATACAATAACCATGTAGTAGCTATTAAAAAAGCTTGTAGGGTAGGGGTTTATAAATTTACTACTTCGCGAGCATCCTACATTAAGGAACTTAAAAAAAAACGTTAAGTATACCATAGAGTGCACAATATTAGTTAAAACCAGCAAATATTTGCCAAGTAAACGTAAAAGATGCAGTTTATGCCTGACGGAATCAGCAGAAATACTAACATATAAGGAGAATCTTATATTTGTGTGTATATATATATATATATATATATATATATATATATATATATATATATATATAATATTTGTTATTGTTTATTATCTATGTACGTAAACGTTTCGTCCTTTTTAAATCGGGACTCATCAGCATAGAGATATGACTATTCACTACCGGTCATGCGATTCGAAACCCCGGATTACAACTATTTTTCAACTCAAATCCGACGTCTTTAACCGCTCGGCAAATTTTAAACAGCGAATAAACGATGATAATTTTAACACTTTATCGGCGGCTGAACGTCTAAGCATTCTACTTCTTTTTTTAAGGGAATGAACGATGCCTTATAAAGCAAGTGACGTCATGTTGTGTTAATACTACCATTACAGTGCTCTACTTTTTCGAGGAGCGACAAATAATATATATATATATATATATATACAGGGTGGGCCAAAATAAGGGTCCTATCTTTAAATTTGAATAACTTGAATTTGAATAACTTCCACAAAATGAAAGTTAAACTCACCAAACTTTATGTGTGTGTAGACTGACCCTTCCGAGATTTTTTGAAATAAACAAAACAAATTTTAGCCGAAAAACACTTCTTAAAACTTACAAAAACTAAAGTATTGTTTTTTACACTGTTTTGAGTTTTTTAAGCAAAAATAATGTTTTCTAAATGAGGGTACGTTCCTTAGGGCTAATACGGCTCATGCTTGCTTCGGAAGGGGTCCTTTACTTATTCTAAAAAAAAAAAAATCAATAAATAAAAAAGTTATGAATTTTTAAAAATAGGACCCTTATTTTTGCCCACCCTGTATATATATATATATGTGTATCGAGGCAGCATTTTTTCTTTAAGACACGTATTATTAAAAATAACCGACAATTTTTGTCTGGTTATTTTAGTGTAGATCCCTTCAATTTTCCGGATTAAAATCTTAATCTCGGAAGGAAATTGGCTGATGAAACTGCCATAGTGTACATGTTGGTCCAGAGTACTTTCTGACCCGTCTGGGTCCATCGTCAGTGGAATAATGACAAACAGGTAAAGACCTGGAGTGAGATTTATAATTAATTATGGCGGGGAAATTTAACTATGTTTATTAGGTATTATAAGCATTTAAGTATATTAGTACTAGTGTTAAAATTAATCTTGTTAATAGCAGGTTTTTTAGTTTTAATGAGTAAAGCTTCTAGTATGTGGAGTTTTTGTGTATTAGTATTATGTTCTAGGATTTTAGTATTGTCTACGAGAAGTTTTCGGATTTGCGGATTTCCTTCCGAGATTAAGATTTTAATCCGGAAAATTGAAGGGATCTACACTAAAATAACCAGACAAAAATTGTCGGTTATTTTTAATAATATATATATATATATATATATATATATATAGGCAGAAAATCATTATTTATGCAGGACTCATTGAAGACTACGGAACTTTCTCTTTTGGTGGTTTTTCTTGTTAGCTTCTCGACGCGGCGAGCAAGTTTTCTGTTTTCAGGTGTTAGTTTAAACATTATTCCACAGAGTGTTGTTTCACCGGTCATCTCTCGAGCGCTTTCGATCTCTTGATCGTCATCAGAAGGTTGTATCTTATCGTATGTCTTTGCGCTGTTAGCCTTTTCATAGTTTTTTTCCATTATTTTAATTTTTGATTTGATTTTTGATTTGATTTTTGATTTTGATTTATTTTAGTGCCAGTATTAAATGATATTGGGTGCAGTTTTTTTAATGTATAGGACTTCGAGGATTTTAAGTCTGCGTATACAATTATTTTTATGGATGATTATAGTGTTAATTGTTAGTAATTTTTTTATTTCGGCTGATTGTATAGTTATTTTGTGTGGTATGTCGTTGAATAGCACTTGTATCTATTAAGTGGTACGTAATACGTCGGGAGCGGGTTGTTGTCGTGTGGCCAATATAGCCATGATGTTTAAAATAACACCTGAAATCAGAAAATTCGCTCGCACCGTCGAGAAGCTAAAAACGTGAATAACAAAAAGAGAAAATTCCGTCGCCTGTTAGTGTTAGTTGTTAGTATTTCCCTTATTTCCGCTAATTTATTTATATATAAAGATTTATTTTCAATGGTGAAGGCTTATGCAGTATCATCCACACTTCTTGAAACTGCTGATAATACACAGCCAGTGAAAAAGTTTGCGAAAGATAGCCATGAACATCAGACTTCAGGTTTTACATTAGAGTTTTCCTTCTCCTAGACGCCTGTCTTAACAGAGACTTGGAGTGCATCTATCCCAGTGACTTAGCCGCATCCCCAGACACTAACATAAAGATTAAGGACAAAGATGCGTTCGACCCAACCACACATTTTTTCTTGCCCATTTGTGGTCTCGTCTGCAGATCACTCGCTGGATTGAAATCTTACAATCACTATAAGCATTAAAAAATAAAAAAGGGGGAGCTGATTTTGCTTTTGGACACTCATACGTCGAAATCGACAGGAGAGGCAACCATATATATATATATATATATATATATATATATATATATATATAATCATTCAAACAACACACAAACAGCTAACACCACACTTGCTGTTATGTAAAGTTTTAAGAAAAAATAAATAGTAAGTCCCATTTCGAATTCGATTTATTATTTGTGTTTCATTCCAGCTTACATCCTACCCGGAATTTGCATTGCCCACAGCCTTTTAAAAACATACTACTACCATTCCCAGCAATGCTTCAAGCAAAGTACCATTCTCTATTATATATATATATATATATATAATATTTGTTTTTGTTTATTATCTATGTACGTATATGTTTCGTCCTTTTTAATCGGGACTCATCAGCATAGAGATATAACTATTCACTACTGGTCGTGCGATTCGAAACCCTGGGCTACAACTATCTTACAACTCAAATTCTAACATCTAGAACCACTAGGCCAGTGCTAAATATATATATATATATATATATATATATATATATATATATATATATATATATATATATATATATATATATATATATATATATATATATATATATATATATATATATATATATATATATATATATATATATATATAATTAATGACAATATATGTATTAGCATATACTATCAGTGCCCTTATACTTTGCAGTCTCTTTAAAAGATTCAGCTCGATGGTTGTCAATTAGTGACAACAGAGCAAATATAAGTCAGGTTCATATTATATTCCAATAACCATGTTTTTTTTGTTTTTTTTTAAATTATTTTTATTTTTATTTTTTCACATTTCCAAAAAACATAACATTTTTGTGAGATATATATATATATATATAGTCATCCACAGACAGACTGTTTCTCTGTATCACAGCTCTTCTAACTACTTAGCTGCTGAGAGTAAGCAAAATCTCAATGATAAACATTGTCAATTGCCTGAGATCTCTAATTACACAATGAGCAATGCAGTATAAGCTGGTGGCAGTTAGCGATTTCACTTACCAGAGAGTTCAACCCAAGAAGAGTTGGCATATTTTAGTCATCCACACTATGTATATAAAATACGACGTTTTTCTCCCTTTTTTTTTTTTTTTTTTTCTTTTCATTCATTTGCTGGGGACGGGGCATTCTTCCAAATGCCATACGATCACCCGCTATTTACAGACTCCAACCGAGAGCTCTTTTCAGGATTCTGGCCGTTCCCTTGAGTGCAGTTGTCTGGATTTCTCTTGCACTTGGTTCACCAGGTATACTTGCTAAATACTTTTTCAAGTTCTTCTTCATGAGTCCAGTGGCTCCTATGATAACTGGAATGATAGAGATCTCTTTGAGGTTCCAGTTTCTTTTCATATCATACATTAGACCCTGATATTTTGTTATTTTCTCCCTTTCAGCTCTATTTAGACCCCCATCATTAGGTACACTGACCTCAACCAAAGTTGCCACTCTCTCTCTCTTGTTCCATATTACAATGTCAGGTTTGACAGCTGCGTTTTCCAGATAGGTAGCTGTGGGGATTTCATGGTCATAATGGATGGTGTATGTCTCATTCCCCACAGTTCTCTCAGGTAGATGTTCCCAGTGCCTGCTGCTACATCTGATATTCAGTTTCTTACAGATGGTCCAGTGGAGGTACCTGCACACTCCATTATGTCTGTGTGTATGTTTGTGTGTTTGAGAAGCTACAAGATGAGCATGCTGTGTACTCTCTCCAGTTCTATCTAAGTCACTAGGACCAACTTCAGAGAATTCAAACTTCATACAACAGACAAGCAGTTTTGTATTTAATATCTGTGACTTTGACTTCTTCATTTTGTATCATTTTTCCACACCTTTCCTTAATTTTGTTCATATTCACCCCCAAACAAGGCATATTGCCACTGACACATAAGGGGCTACTTTGATTAGGGGCCAGTTGGGAGTTGTGCAGCAAGATATTTGTTCACGTCACATTTAAATTTCTGCATGTTGGTACAGTCTGGGGAAACAGGGAGCAGGGAGGGAATTTCA
Organism: Sepiola atlantica; assembly: GCA_963556195.1. Classification (NCBI taxonomy): domain Eukaryota; kingdom Metazoa; phylum Mollusca; class Cephalopoda; order Sepiida; family Sepiolidae; genus Sepiola; species Sepiola atlantica. The sequence continues at coordinate 48,153,370 of OY744545.1, forward strand.
AAGGCAAACGGTTTGTGGAAAAAGCTATTAGAGTAGAAAGTTTTCCATGCATCTCAAGACCTCTAAAGTAAGGGGGTGGGATTTTGCTGCTAGTCGGGTTGGTCGAAGGTATTTATGTTGACGTGGGTACAAGTGCAGTAAGTTCATTGGAGCACATTCCGTTGAAGTACTCGTAAAACAAGCACAGGAATACAACATTGTGGTGATGCGACAGGGGCTGGAGATTGGTAGACAGTGTGGAACCTATTAGGTTAGAGACTCTTTTTTGCATCCTGTCCAAGAGGGAGAGACTAGTGGTTGGTGCACCAGCCCAAATGTGGCAACAATACTCCATGCATGGACGAATGGTGGCTTCATAGAGATATAGGATACTGGCAGGTTTTAGAAGTTTTCTAGCCCAGTAGAGGGAGCCCACCTTCTTTGCAGCAGACTTGGCAGTATCTTCAATGTATTTTTTCCAATTCATGTTGCCTGTGAATGTTCAGCTCAGGAATTTGAACGTTTGACTCTCATGAAGGCGAGTTACTGATAGAATCAGCTTCGTACAGCATTATGGTCAGTACAAGCTGATTAATGTTGGGAGTGGAAATGACTACTGACTTCGGAAGGTTGACAAATCCTGTTCAGTTTGAAGCGTAGTCATCGATGTCGCACTGTTAGATGCAGGCTCCTTTCAAACAAATTATCGACTTCAAAAATGTATCCAAGCGTTGCACCGTATGTAGAAGTGAAAGTTGAAAAAAGATAAAAAAACGTGCACACATGAAAAAATTCAAAACTCCGACTCCCGAATTGTATTAACAATTCTCCAAAACACGATGACGCCAACTCTCAAAGAATCCGACTCTCGTCAATCGAGTAACCCGACATAAAATGCCAATTCAATTACTTTCTCCTTTTCTCGCTTAACACTCAACGTATCGTAATTTTATCGTCACACGCCGGGGAGGAAAGTTTCTACACTTTTTATTTCAACGAGTATTCGCCCATGCAAAACAATGGTCATTTGCATAAGTGGACTCTTGTCTTCGCGCAGAAATAACAAGATTCCGTCTTGTAATCGGAACGCTCTGGATTTAATCCCCGATGAACGACCTTCACTTTTTTACATCGTAGACCCGCATGATGGCTGCTACGCCATGCCTAAAAGTAAGAGCCCTTTCTCATTTGCTGGGGCAAGAAGACGGACAGCTAGATGAGAACAAGGAACTCTCGAGGAGTGGGCTCTACTTGTTTCTGGACACGTTCTGCTTACCTGCATTTTTATAACCCACTTCCATAACAAAGACATATCATCGTCATTATCATCATCATCATTATCATCATCATCACCACCACCACCACCATCACCATCATCACCACCATCATCATCATCATCATCATCACCACCACCACCATCATCATCATCATCGTCGTCATCGTCGTCATTATCATCATCATCATCATCATCACCACCACTACCATCATCATCATCATCGCTGTCGTCATCATCAGCATCATCATAATCATCATCATCACCACCATCATCATCATCATCATCACCACCACCACCACCACCACCATCATCATCGCCGTCGTCGTCATCACCATCATCATCATCATCATCATCATCATCATCATCACCACCACCATCATCATCATCATCGTCATCATCATCATCATCATCATCATCACCACCACCACCACCACCATCATCATCATCATCATCATCAGCATCATCATCATCATCATCACCACCACAACCACCACCATCATCATCATCCTTACCACCACCATCATCATCATCAGCATCAGCATCATCATCACCATCATCATCACCACCACCACCATCATCATCATCATCATCTCCATTACTCGTTATCACATTATTCCCTTTATTATTGTTATTACTTTCTCCACCTACCCCCCCCCCCCACGCATAGTATTGTTACATTGCTTTTGAGATTTATTCCCATCGGATACTTCAAATATTTGGCGACATACCAAATCTAAGCAAAACCTAAATAATTGTGTACTGCAGGTGATGAATTACTTATCGATATATCTATATATATATAAAACTCAATGTCTGTGTGTATATTTGTGTGATGTCTGTGTGTTCCCTATAGAAATAAAGGTTAGAGAATCTACATAAAATCTAAAAGTGTATTCTTATGTAAAATTTAGTGGGGAAGACAATGGAAGTAATCCCGAATCTCAAAGTGCACCTCCAAGGGGCCTATGAGGGCATAACCCCCTTAAAACTTCAAATATATCCTATTTTTATGAAATTTAAATCATATGTATAAAATTTTCTGGGGAAGACAATGGAAGTGGTTTCGAATGTCTAAGTGCCCTCTTAACCTAAGGGAGCTATGGGAGCCGAACTTCCTTTAAAACTTCAAATATTTCCTATTTTGTTTAAGTTTATTTCATATGTATAAAATTCTCCGTAGAAGACAATGGAAGTGGTCCGGAATCTCTACATTATCCTTTATGTGTTGAATATCTACGTGCCCCCATCTCTAAGTGACCCATGAGGACAGAACTCCCTTAAAACTTCAGATATGTATATCCAATTTTAATGAAATTTAAACCATATTAATAAGACACTAATTCAGAGAATTTTCAAAAATTTCAGCTTCTTCTTAGGGGACAAAATGGGAGGAGAAGGCAGTAAAAACAAAGAAAGTAATATGGTGTTATGAGCATAGTGAAAAAGTACCTAGTAGTGAGGTTCATTCAATCCCAAGTAACGCCGGGTCACCCTGCTAGTACACTATAAGATTACGGTTCGAATAGAGCAGGGGCGGGCAACCTCCGGCCCCGCGAGCCACATCCGGCCCACGAAGGCTTAGCGTCCGACCCGCCACTTTGTGACATAGACGTAAAAGTAGGTTTCAATTAAGATTTACAGTGGGATGAAAATGTATAAATATCAGCGAGCGATGATGCATGTATATTTCATTTTTCTTTAACTATTAATTTCAAATCCTTGAAAAGAGAAAGAGAGAGGCAAAGAGGAAACGAGAGACGAAAAAGAGCATAAAACAGAGAACTTATGTGAGGTGTGTCAAAACGAATGCTGGATCAACTTGCTACTTCCCCCGTTTCTTTTTTTTTTATGATTCCAAAATGGCTCTTCGTCGGCGCCTTTTATAACATCACATACAGAAGTCTCCTGAGAAAAGATATCAGATTTGTAGAGTGTTCAATGCAATTTTTGTACAATTTATTCATGTAAACAAAATATAGTAATTCTGAGATTTCGTTTTTCACTCCGGCCCGCGATCTCCTTCCAAAAGTCTCATCTGGCCCTCACTCAAAAAAGGTTGCCCACCCCTAGAATAGAGCCTCGTTGAGTCCTGTCCTTTAAACTAAAACTTATAAAATACTTTAAAAAGAACTGACAGGATACGTCCGTTATTAATAACCAAACGCTGTCCATATGACGAGTGTTTGGTTATAACTAGACAGGGCTACTTGGGGTTGCCCGGGAGCAGTGATAAGAAATGAAGAAGAGTTAAAAATTGTGTGTAACATCTTTCTTTTTAAACTTCTTTCTCTTTCCCTCTCTCTCTCTCTCTCTCTCTCTCATTTTCTCACTCTTTCTTCCTCTCTCTCTCTCACACACACACACACACACACTCTACACATTTTCAGTCATGTTACTTTTTTGATGTGCAAACTTTGGCAACTGGTTCAGTATAATAGAAAGTACAAAGTATGAAGAAAAAATAGGATTATCAGCTGACTGACTGTTTGACATAGATTCAGTGTTGTTTTTCAAACATTCACCAGTAAGAATAAAAGAAGGTCATTTCTGCCCCCCACCCCCCTCTCCATACCCGGATTCGGTAATACTGAATTGGAATATGTAAGGTTTGTAAATGTATCCTTGGTAGTTTCTGAGTTTTAGGTAAGCACACAAACAGACAGATAGCAATACAACTTTCATGTTTCAGAATTTTTGAGATGCAGATTGATAATTTGTGTTATTTGTATTATTCCGACTACTGTTCTCATCTTGGATGTTATTCTCACAACGTTTTCGCCGATGTAACCGCTGTGTTTCTTCAGGTGCATCCTGTTGAACTCGGGAATCCTTGCGGACACGTGGCACATCGGATAAAAGTGCTAAGTAATAATCAGTCTTCTGGAGCTTGAACGTTCTACGGATTACTTAAGACTTCTAAAATGAGGAGTCTGAGTCAAATATCTTGGAACTATTGGGGTCGGAATTCTTGCTATCCTCGTAAATTAATTAAAAGGGTTCCGTTCGAAATTCTGTACAGATTTCCTGAGTCCGACAAGTATATATTTAAATAAAAAATAAAGGCGAAAACTAGAACGAATTTTAAAAAATCGTATTTAAAATAATTGTAAACATTGGAATTATTTGTTTCAAGGTTTTCACCCACAATACAGCTGGAATATATATATATATATATATATATATATATATATATATATATATATCTACAGGGTGGGCCAAAATAAGGGTCCTATCTTTAAATTTAGAATAACTTGAATTTGAATAACTTCCACAAAATAAAAGTTAAACTCACCAAACTTTATGTGTGTGTAGACTGACCCTTCCGAGATTTTTTGAAATAAACAAAACAAATTTTAGCCGAAAAACACTTCTTAAAACTTACAAAAACTAAAGTATTGTTTTTTACACTGTTTTGAGTTTTTTAAGCAAAAATAATGTTTTCTAAATGAGGGTACGTTCCTTAGGGCTAATACGGCTCATGCTTGCTTCGGAAGGGGTCCTTTACTTATTCTAAAAAAAAAAAATTTTTTTAAATCAATAAATAAAAAAGTTATGAATTTTTAAAAATAGGACCCTTATTTTTGCCCACCCTGTATATATATATCAGGGCCGGCGGGACAGTTATAAAAGTGGGGGGTTCTCCTAAAAAGTGTGGGGGGGGGGGGTCCCACATTGCACCCAGAATGCCAAATATGGGAATAAATTCAATATCTTGACTAAAAAATGATCGTCCGATAGTGGTTGAGAGCTCGTTAGAAGCGGAATCAATGAAAAAGAAAAATTCAAAATATTTCAATTTTTTGGCGTCTGGGCTCAAATTACCTTATTTGGGCATATTGGGGAAAAATCACTGTTTGGGGCATATTTTGGTCTAAAATGATCGTCTGGTAGTGGTTGATGGTTCGTTAGAAGCGGAATGAAATACTCTTGGTGATAGATAAAGAAACATTAAAAAAAATTAAATTTGTTGGCGCCTGGGCCCAAACTACAATATTAGGACATTTTGGACCAAAAAAGGTCGGAGGTTACATCGGGCGAAATGTTGTAAGAATAAAATTCGACATGAAAAGAGTAGTCAAAATAATCCAAATGATACAATACGAATTTCTTTGATATGATAGATAATCTAGATTACAGGATGATTCCAAAACCACCACCCCACAAAAAAAACATGCTCAAAATTTCAATGAGACACATTTCTTAAATTTCTGCAGAAATCAAATGAAACTTTGGTGATAACTGGTTTATTATGTTTAAAACAGCGTATATAAAAACACAAAAGTTTTTGGATTCTTTTTCTTTATTCTAGAACTTGTATTCGAGCTGACCGACATTTAGTTCTATGCATTTCTTGAGGCGCAGCACAAATTTGTCCATGAATTCCTTACAAACCGACTAAGGAATGCCTCTTGTCTTCTTTCTGGTGGCTTTCTTGAATTCCATGATAATCCTGAATCCCCCAGCATAATTCTATCATTAAGACAGCCATGAAGAAGGAAATCGTGGAAGTGGAGGGGGGTGGGAGGGGGGAATGGTCAACGTCTGAGCTGTGAGTTGCCCACTCAAAATCAGTCTTGATCGATCATGCGGCTTTCAAAGTTCACTGCGGGAGAGATTTGAGGCGTAAAAACTAGCTCCATCTTGTTGGAACCAGTACTTTACAATAAGCAACGGGTACAGGGTCTGCAGGCCACTCTTTTGCACAGTGTTTCGGATTCTGCTGGACTGACTTCCTCGCGCTATCGATCAGCTCAACTGTACGTTTATTGTTGGCGCCATGAATGACTTGGACGGTTGTCACTGGCTGCAGTGAGATTCTCCAATGTCTAATAGTTCTCGGAATCCTCTACTCACTCTTGAAGGAGACTTTTTCACATTCGTCCAAGTCATTCATGGTGCCCACAATAAATATACCATTCAGCCAATCGATAACATGAGGGAGTCAGTTCAGCAAAATCCGAAACACTGTGCACAAGAGTGGCCTGCAGACCCTGTACCTGATGTATATGAGTGAGCTTGTCTTTTAGTAATGTTTGGTTTGGTTTGGTTTGGTAGTTTTGTTTTACGGCATATCAACCCTTTTTGGGTTATTTAATGCCGAATCTGGTCATTATAGTGAAAGTTTTTATGCTTCAAGTTCTTTATATCTTCAAATGTTTAATCAGGGTTTTTGGTTTGGTAGTTTTGTTTTACGGCATATCAACCCTTTTTGGGTCATTTAATGCCGAATCTGGTCTTGTTTTCTTCTCTTTTTTGTTTCTTTCCCCTTTTAATATCTGTTTCTATTTAACCCATAGTTGGGACCCTAACAGGTACTACCACTCCGGGTCAGGGTGGACCTGGGAGCAATGGTAATTAAGAGGAGGCTCCACATTCCCCAAAGTCCGTAAGCCGGATCTCACCATCGGATGTAGTTTAAGGTCATATCCAGGACCGGGAGTAGGGTAGGAAAAATAAAAAAGGGGAGGGAGAAAGGGAGAGGGGCTGTTGTTTTTGTTTTTGGTTTTGTAGAACATAATTAAGTTTTACAAACAAAAAAACAAAAAACGTCAATGTAGGTGAATTTCGTCTGAGGGAGCCACAGGGCAGCCTGATCTGGTATCACCAGGTCTAAATTAGAGCCACAGCAAAAAAAAAAAAAAATTCGAAGCAAAAGTAAAAAAAAGAAAGACTTTTATAAAGAGAGATGAAGTATACATCGCAGCTTATGAAAATGAATGGAAGAACAGGTATAACAATAGTCTTTTATACTCAATCAAAATAAAAATACATCCATTGATTGTTTTTATTTGTAATTTAAACTCATGAGAAACAATAAACATATTGTGTATAGTTTTTCATGAGTTTAAATTACAAAGAAAATAAACGAACGTATGACACAAACTAGTAAATAAAACATTTTCATGATACAAATGAACCGCTTAAAAATAGAAGTTCATTTTTCAGACTAATATATATATATATATATATATAAATGCACGTTTGAACTTGAGTTGAGCACGAGTCTGAAGAGGGGAAGAGTTCCCGAAATATTATAATATCATACAGAGTTTTCAGCAGACCATTTTGATACAGGTATTACATAACATTGTATTAAACCTGTTCCACCATTATATCTCTTACTAGCTCCATCTTGTGTCTATCCGTCACACTTCTTCATTGTATTGCCTTCTAAGTATCACATTTCTCTCTCTTTCTCTTTCTCTCTCTCTCTCTCTCTCTCTCTGGTATCACCAGGTAATGTTTGGTGCTGCATATTCTTTGCTTGACCTCCCATTGTTATCCAGTGTTCACAGGTGTTCTTTCTGACCTGTTCAGCAAAATAAGAGTGATTGGGAAATTAATAAAGGATATATGGCAAAAGTGTGTGAGGGCTCGTTTTTTTTTTATAGTTAACCCTGTATATTTGTGGTGTTATAAAGAGAGTTATGCTACTGATGAGATACGTGAATAGGTCGTTTAGTCTACCGGGCCTCACTTTAGCAAATACACATAAAAGGAGTGAACATGACGACAACAAAAAGGAGACAAACTCATGTGTGACATATAAAAAAAAAAATGTTTTATTATTTTGAGAATAAAATACAACTCGAAGCTCAGGAATCGCATCAGGTAGTTTGAATAATTTAACTATGAAAACGACTGAGATCGCTTACAATGTACTTTGTATGGTGTTAGCATGTTAGGAAAGAGTTGTTTATATGATTGTCGCCTGTTTTCACAGAAGTAAAAGAAGTCTTCACTGTAATATATTGAGAAATCAGGAATTAAGAGAAGCACGTAGTGTTCACTTTATGTTTTTATGAACTGCGTTTTACATATCTGAACTGACTGCCATTCATGGTGAAAAAGAAAGTGAAGGCTCGTTTTTATTACCACAGCGACGTCAGTAAAGAGTTTTTTTTTAAAAAAGAGATAACTTTTTATAATTAACTATTACATTCACACCATCTTTTGGGGGCTAGGATTAGAATCTAATGGATGTATTGGTTCTACTTGGCGCCCAGGATGCCATTTGCCCAGGGATTATCTCCTTTTTTATGAGTGTCGAAAGAGTTATCTCCTCTTGCCTTCTCCATTTTACCAGGTTTCAATTTAAACAATTTTTACAGTTCTAGTATCGGTCATGGGTACCCTTGTGGTACTCATGGGCTACCCCATATTAAGCACGACACATGTCGTGACCGTTTGATCATTGTCTTTGTATGTATTCGGTGCTTGATTTCGACATTCGCCGTAGTGTCAATCATGTGGGCTCTGCCACTATAAAATTACAAGTTTGAGTCTTAAAACAAGTAAAAATATTTTATTTTGTGAATTGAAAATGATACTTGATTTCTTAACAAACGAAAAAATTGCAACCAGAACAATAATCCTTTACAACTGAACACAAGACCCTAACCCTAATCCTAACCTGTCAGGCTAGCCCAAAGACCTATCTGTTTCTGAGACCGACAGATTCCCCCTTTCCCAAATCTCCCCCTGCCTGTCTTTCTCTAGATATATATATAGATATATATAGATATCAATTGGACCACACTACGAGAACATTCGAGTTTTATCAGCTGTTAATCTATGGATATAAAAACTGACTGACCAGAGTGTCCATTATCTGGAGTTAGCATAACTTCTGCGGAATCTCAAGTGGTCTCCTCTATTAGCTAAATATTTTTTCTATTGCAGATATGCCGTTTGTAATATGCATCCATGCACCCCGACCCTCACTAAACATAAATCATCCAATAGAAACACATAATACAACAGTTAGGCAACTAGCTCCATTTAATAACAATATTTTTTTAGGTTGATGTTATATTACATTCGTATGGGCTTCCATACGTGCTCCCGGAGCCGGAAGTCGTCAGGTGACGCGTATTAAAACTGACCATATCTGCCACCTTTTTGTATTCCTTTTTTAGTTGAATAAAGATTGGCTTCCAAGTAACACATGTTTTTTTATTACAATTTATTCAACTAAAAAAGGATTACAAAAAGGTGGCAGATATGGCCAGTTTTAATACGCGTCACCTGACGACTTCCGGCTCCGGGAGCACGTATGGAAGCCCATACGAATGTAATATAACATTCTTCCTTGCTAGAAAGAAAAAAGATAGTGTCTTCAATAATTTAACTTTTACAAGGTAAAAAAAGGTAACGGTCGCATAGCATGGACGCACACGAGTGTCGTTGCCGACATCGCACACTGCCCATGGCCGTAGCGGCGGTGATTTGTTAAGAATCACTGTGTCTAGGGCACAGCATATGGAAGGCGGAGCCCATCCTCTCCTTCCGCTGCCTTGAACCTTTCCTGAGTTTTAGTCAGGTACCCATTTACTGCTGGGTGGACAGAGGGAGTTTTCAGACCCGAAAATTCGCATGCCGTGAGTGGGATCGAACCCGGGTCGTCCAGCCCAAAGACAAGTGCTATAACCACTCGTCCACTAGCCATATCTGCCATATATTTATTTTACGATAACATATCTACAATATTTAACAATTTAATAGTTATTTTACGATAAAACTCTCGTATTTCTTTGTATTTTCCTCACAGCATAAAAACATCTCAGGAATATTAAAATAATCACTGGACATACTAAGTAAAATACAGCTGAAGCTTCGATTAATGAAAATGAAAGGTTCCGCCTTATATTTGTTGGCTCAATAGCTAGTTTGATACTGGAACATGTAAGTCCACAACATGTATCATCCTTTATCTCTGAATCCTTTCATGTTGATTAGTTGATGTCTAATCTTGAACTGAATTACTCTCTTGTATTCAATGCTCGTTTGAGATATCTAGCTTTTCTGCTAATATTTTTTCTTGCTGAAACTACTGATATTGTATAGGGTGGGCAAAAATAAGGGTCCTATTTTTAAAAATTCATAACTTTTTTATTTATTGATTTTTTAATTTTTTTTTTTTAGAATAAGTAAAGGACCCCTTCCGAAGCAAGCATGAGCCGTATTAGCACTAAGGAACGCACCCTTATTTAGAAAACATTATTTTTGCTTAAAAAACTCAAAACAGTGTAAAAAACAATACTTTAGTTTTTGTAAGTTTTAAGAAGTGTTTTTTGGCTAAAATTTGTTTTGTTTATTTCAAAAAATCTCGGAAGGGTCAGTCTACACACACATAAAGTTTGGTGAGTTTAACTTATATTTTGTGGAAGTTATTCAAATTTAAAGATAGGACCCTTATTTTGGCCCACCCTGTATATATAATAGTGAGTTGAAACAATCACACTTTATCTAACATTTCACTAAACATGTTGTAATAAAAACTGGACGCCGAATATAACTTAAGGATAAGCTTTATTTAACCATTTGTTGCTTAGCTAGACAAATAGTGTTTTAACATTCACTCTTAATATACACGAATGTAGAACATTCCATTATTACTCCAAGGGGGAGACAGGCATCAATTATCTTTGTTACTACATTCTCCCCCATCTATCTTCTTATTCGTAGGGAACAAAATCATCCCATCGACCTGGCCTCCTGCGGGTTCTTTGAGGGCGTCTTGGTTGTTCGTGCCCGACATCCATTTCTAATCTAGGCTCCTCGGGACCTGACGACGTTTCGGGACTGTCTTGTGTTGCTGGTTTAGGGCTAAAATATCTTGCTCCAAATCGCTCTCGTTTTCTACGGCGCTTCGGTCGCTTGGTGTCTGAAGATTGAGTATCTGTCTCAGATATTGGGTGAAACCGCTTTTGTGGTACCCATCTGTCGTCCGAACTAGAGTCAGAGACGACTCTGTTAGTATATTCAGATTCGTTTTGTTGGGACTCTGAACTTGACGTATCTGGCACACGATCACCTAAGAGGGTCGGACTTGTTCCACGAACCGGAGCTCTATATCCATCTGAAGCAGTTCTACGTTCATATACATTTCCTGCTGGGGCTAGATCCCTTAAGGAGACAGTAGATTGCCTTCCTTCTGAATTTCTGACCAGTGCATACTGAGGGTTCGCTTCGATTAATTGTACCTCGCTTACCAATGGGTCATGTTTACTATGACGAACATGACGTTTTAATAAAACTGTGCCAGGTTGTGCAAGCCACGAGGGAAGTGATGTGCCTGCTGAGCTTCGTCGTGGGAACGAGAAGAATCTCTCATGTGGGGTAGCGTTTGTCGCTGTACATAATAGAGTCCTAATAGCGTATAAGGCCATGGGGATGAGACTTTCCCAATCGGAGATCGGACTATTGCGATTTGCTGCCGCCAACTGTACTGTCTTCCATATTATACCATTGTATCTTTCGCACTGTCCGTTTCCTTGAGGATTGTGAGGAGTTGTTCTACTTACAGCTACTCTTCGTTCATGCAGAAACTGCTTGAGTTCGTCCGACATAAAAGCAGACCCACGATCTGAATGTATATATGCAGGCACTCCAAAAACGGCAAAAATGGAGCAGAGGCCTTGAATTACTGTTGCAGCCGTTACGTCTGGGCAGGGGATGACGAACGGAAATCTTGAGTACTCGTCTATTATTGTGAGCATGTATTTATTTTTAGTTTTAGAGGGTAAAGGGCCCTTAAAATCCAGGTTAAGTCTTTCAAAAGGCTGTGTGGCCTTAATGAGTGTTGCTGGAGGAGGTTTGTAGAACCTGGGCTTATTTTCTGCGCATATCCGACAAGAGTTCGTAATTCTTTTTACGTCTTCAACAGAATATGGCAAGTTTCTGCTCCTGACTACGTGAATCATTCTTGTGATACCTGGGTGACACAATTCCCTGTGTATATACTGAAGATCATCTGAGCCAGTTACCAGGCCACACACCCTTGAAAGCGCGTCGACCGCGGCATTCTCCTTACCAGGGCGGTAAGTGACGTCAAAGGAGTAGCAAGAAAGCTCCATTCTCCATCTCGCTATTTTCTCGTTTTTTATTTTACTCGTTGTTTTTGGGTTAAACATAAACGAGACCGACTTTTGGTCAGTGATTAATTCAAAATGTCGGCCGATTAAGTAATGCCTCCATTTTCGTAATGCCTCAACTATGGCGTACGCTTCTTTTTCTATTGCAGAGTGTCGTCGCTCGGATTTCGAAAGTGTTCTTGAAAAAAAAGCTACAGGACGACCGGATTGTCTCAGTGAGGCAGCTATCGCACAGTCGGAGGCATCCGTCTCAACTAATAGAGGGATAAAAGGATCCACAGCAGAAATGGCAGACTGAGCAATGTTCCTTTTCATGTTTTGAAATGCTCTGATGGCGGAACAGGACAACGGAAAAGTAGATACTTGTGTCAATGGGTGTATTTTTTCTGAAAAAAGACGCAACCCATTGGGAGTAGTGAGCAAACATACCGAGGGCTCGTCGTAAAGAGGGCATGTTTCCAGGGATTGGTAATTCCATTAGCGGTTTCAGTCGCTCGGGATCCGGCGTCATGGTGCCATTTTTGACAATGTATCCCAATAATTTGATGCTTTTCAAGTTGTAGGAACATTTTTCACTGTTCAAAGTCAGATTATATTTCTTGACGGCAGCCATGAATCGTTTAAGGTTGTGGTCATGTTCAGCTTGGTTATGTCCGCATACTGTGACATTGTCTATATATGCAACAGTACCCTTCAATTTTTCATTGGAGATTATTTCATCTATTACCCTCTGGAAGCTAGCCACACCATTTGTTATCCCAAAAGGAATTCGGCAGAACTGATATAGGCGACCGCAGGCCTCGAATGCCGTGTAGGGCTTATCCTCTGGCTTGATAGGTACCTGATGGTAGGCACTTCTGAGATCTAAAGTACTGAAAGTGTGATATTTTGCAATATTAGAAATCATTTCGTCAATACGAGGCAGTGGATAGGCATCGAGTAATGTGTATCTGTTGATGGTCTGGGAATAGTCAATGACCATCCTTTTCTTGTGATTTTCAGTGGCTGTTACGAGGACCTGTGCTCGCCATGGAGATTCACTTGGCTCTATAATTCCTTCCTTAAGTAGTTTTGTTACTTCTGCTGCTATGAACTGCTTGTCCGTTTCTGAATAGCGTCTTGATTTTATTGCTATTGGTTTGCAGTCAGGAGTTAAGTTTGTAAAAAGTGACGGGTGCCGCACTTTGACAGCTGCTAGTCCACATACGCTTAGGACTGGCTTGGGGCCACCAAAAGGAATTTCAACGCATGAATGTTGTTTTAGAAAATTGTGACCCAAAATCACTTCGCAGCAGAGGTTTTTCATTACTGATAATTTGATCCCTTGATAGGAGTTTCCTTTTAGTTTCAGGTTAACCATGCAATATCCAATTACATGGGACGATAAAGATGAATTTGCCATTGATATTTGGTTGGAACAAGGAAATATTTCCCATTTATTTGCTTTTACAATACTGGCATTAATAAAACTTTCGGAACTGCCTGTATCAATAAGCGCATGAATAGTCAATCCATTGATTTTTACCCTCACGATTGTTTTTGAGAGGCAGCCGGGGAATGCAGCTGATATTGTAATTGGTGCTACAGTAGCAAGAGTAGCCGAACGTTTTTTTTGAGAAGCTGACCGGCAAACTTTCGAAAAATGTCCCTGCTTATCACACTTGTGGCATCTAACATCTCGAGCCGGGCAGGACGAACGAGCATGTATACGAAGGCCACAAAAGTAGCATGTGGATCCAGCTGAGGCGGCAGTGATAAGTTGTTCGTGATCGTTAGAAAGGGGGGTGGCAGCATCTTGGACAATGGAAGAATTTTGAACATGCAGAGGAGGGGCTACGATAGCAGCTCCCAAAATATCGGGTTGTAAATAGAAGACAGACTGCTTCTGTGCCATGTCCAACGTTAGAGCTTGTTCATAAGCTGTTGGTAAGTCTAGGTTTTTATTCTCTAGTAGTCTTTGTCTTATTTGGTTGGACTGTATTCCATTAATAAATGCGTCCCTGATAAAAACATCTCTCGCTTGGTTCGCAGTTAAGGCTGTAAATTCACACTCGCGACTTAACGTCTTTAGAATCTGAAGGTATTGTTCAAGGCTTTCTTCTGGTTGTTGACGCCGGGTAGCAAGTAAATGTCTAGCAAAAATAGTATTTTTTTTCTTTACAAACATGGCTTCTAAAATGTCCACCGCAGTTTCATAATTTTCACATTTAGATAAATTTCTATAAATAGCAGTAGAGACATGATGTAAAAGAAGGGTATATTTCTCAGTACCTGTTAAAGCCGCGTTTGAAGATAACTGTAGAGCTGTAAGGAATCCTTCGAACATTTTTCTCCAATGCCGCCATTTGTCAGTAGATTCCGAGTCGGCCGTATCAAGGTCTAGACGATCGGGTTTCAAGTAACGTTCCATAACGAATGGTTAAATAAATTGTAATAAAAACTGGACGCCGAATATAACTTAAGGATAAGCTTTATTTAACCATTTGTTGCTTAGCTAGACAAATAGTGTTTTAACATTCACTCTTAATATACACGAATGTAGAACATTCCATTATTACTCCAAGGGGGAGACAGGCATCAATTATCTTTGTTACTACACATGTTGGATTCAGTGTAGTATAACCAGTTTGATAGAGTCTCTCTAAGCAGCGATTTGGGTTATATGGCTTCCAAGTAACACATGTTTTTGTTTTTTGTTTATTACAGTCGCCTTTTAGTTACTCTGATCACTTATATTGACAGATTATTGTTTGAGTATATAACGATTGAGGCAGAAACGTTTACGGTTTGTTTATTCTATTCAATATTGAACATGTTTTTATGATAGTATAACCAGTTTGATAGAGTCTCTCTAAGCAGCGATTTTTAATCGTTGATGTGTTCAAAGAATTTGAAACTGTTATATATGTATATATTTGTTTATTTATAGTATACTGTTCAGATCTTTTTAACAAATTGTTCTATTTAAACTATTTTTGCTTATTTATTTTTTTTGCTTATTTATTTTTTTGCTTATTTTTTTTTTACTTATTTATTTTTTTGCTTATTGATTTTTTTTGTTTGCTTATTTTTTTTTGCTTATTTATTTTTTTTTGCTTATTTATTTTGTTTATTACAGTTGACTTTTAGTTACTCTGATCACTTATATTGACAGATTATTGTTTGAGTATATAACGATTGAGGCAGAAACGTTTACGGTTTGTTTATTCTATTCAATATTGAACATGTTTTTATGATATGTTTTAAGAGACATCATAAAATGTATTTTTAGTTTAGCCCGCAATTTGTTTCTAAATAAATCGATACTGATTTGATAGGATACAAATCGGGACGATGTGTTGTTAATGTTAACCCAGTGGTCCACCATGTTTTAAAAAAAACTGAATCATTATATGGATCCAAAATGTCATTAAAAGTCTAATTACCTGATACGTATTTATTCATGAAAATCAGACTAGGATCAGATGTGCTGGTCTGAACTGATTGCCATTCATGATGAAAAAGAAAGTGCAAGCTCGTTTCTATTTCTGGAGTGACGTCAGTGAAGAGTCTCAATAAAGGGAGATAACTTCTTATAATTAACTATTATATTCACATCCTCTTTTTTTTGGGGCCCTTGAGCTAGGATTAGATAGTGGTGAGTGTTCTGGTTCTACTCCCTTTTGGTCAAGATCAAAGTGTAGTATCTGTTCCGATAGATACTGCACCCCATAGACTGGTATTGTCTTGGCCTTCGGGGCTTGATTTACGCCGATCTATGGGTCTGTCCTGTGCAGTTCTAAGAGGTCCACCCTCCCAGGCTTCGCCTCCCCTCTTTGGGGAGGAGTAAGTTTATTGCTTACTGCCTGAGGCGCCCCTACCGGGGAATGCCGACGGGGCTGCCCAGGCAATTTTTAAACCCCACTTTCCCGACCCGACCTTGGGTCACATCTTACTTGTGGGAGTAAGATAAAAACTGGCCTTGTGCCTAACTCCTGGAGAGGAGTAAATCAATACTCGGTGCTCAGGAGGCCATTCTCCCAAGGATTATCTCCTTATCTCATGGGCGGCGAAGGGGTTATCTCCCTTATCTCTTCCATCGAGTAGGTTGGTTTATCGCCGATCGCATGGGGCGCCTTCACCAGGGAATATAAAAAGATACAATTTAGACAATTTTTATAGTTACTAGTACCGGCGATGGTTACAGTTGTGGTACTCATGGGCTACCCCACGTTAAGCTCGACCTTGTTTTGTAAACTTGTGCTGTGTACATTTACTGCACAGGTCGTAATCGTCTGCTGGTTGTCTTCTTCCGAATTTGGTGCTTGATTTTTCAAACTGGCCGTAGTGTCAATCATCCGAGTTCGAAAACAAGTAAGAATATTTTATTTACAAACCGCCTTTTACTATTCGTAGTATAGTTGTAGATAAATACCATCTGTGAAATCACCCCACTTCTCAGAAAACAAAAGATAGATTCTTCTTCTTTGGGCGATTACGTATGAACACACTTAAAGACTTTGTGGAAAGAAGAAAAAAAACGCTTATTTTTTAATTTAGAGTACCGATCAGTTTACTACATACATTTAATTTAAAATGATCCCTAATTTACAGTCCATTCTAGAATTTTAGGGCAGTTAACTAAATTCTTTTTTTTTTGCTATGGGAGCTAGATCCGTAGCGTTTTTATGGGTAGGGTGTGTCTACTTTACATGTGGTTTTGTGATCTTGCCACTCGGACATATGGTTGGCAGTTAACCTATTTGATTGATTCCCCGAACAAGGTAGAATCGCCCGGAGATGGAGGATCATTTTACGTTAAATATATATGAAACTGATCGTCCACTCTAAATTCTAAAATAATTGTTTTTTTTTTCGACTTTCCGTTTTCCACAGTGTTTACTCTTCACACGTAATCGCATAAAAGTGCAGAATTTCATTTTATTTTTTTTTGGGGGGGGGATATTAAGCTGATGCTTTTATGATACAAAATTAACCATACTTTATTTCTTAAATCTTATTCTTTTTATTACTATACATCCCTTTTTTAAATTTTAAGCAATTGATTTGTTTAGTTGTGTTCTCGACAAACTTGAAATCAGAACAACGTTCTTTTACAACAGCCATGCCAGGCTGGGCATAAAGGCACATCTTTTTCTGAGATCGACAGAAAAAATCCAAAATCTCTCCCTGCCTGTCTTGCTCCGAATATATATATAAATTCCATGAAAAATGCTAGTATACTGAAATCATATGCCCTTAATAGGGTTAAGATGAAAATTCATATACACTAAATGTACAAAAGCAAGGAAATTCCCAAATTTTTACACTTTTATTGTCATTAAGGGTATGCGAGCACAACAGGGCTATGTATTTTACTGGTAGGAATTTTTCTTCAGCGCACCTCACACACTTCATCCACTTATGCATAGAGATTTATACTGTAGTGATGTGATAATGAAATGGTATGGTTTATATGTAGTCATACCCTTAATGACAATAAAAGTGTAAAAATTTGGGAATTTCCTTGCTTTTGTACATTTAGTGTATATGAATTTTCATCTTAACCCTATTAAGGGCATATGATTTCAGTATACTGGCATTTTTCATGGAATGTCACTACTTTTGTAAAGACTATGCCTCAATATAATGCCTTCTCATAACTGATGTAGTTGGTAGTTTGACTAATCAAGGGATATGGTAAACTGAAATTAAAATGCCATCAACTAGACACTAGAACCTCTATCTTTGCCAAAAATCAGCTGAATCCATCAAATGGTCGATAAGATATAGAATAAAGTGTATGAATACTGGTCATTTTTAAGGTTTTTTGGAATTTTCTGGAAAACTAAGGTATATGGTAAACTGAAATTAAAATGCCATCAACTAGACCCTAGAACCTCTATCTCTGCCAAAAATCAGCTGAATCCATCAAATAGTTGATGAGATACAGGGTGGCACATACGTACGTACGTACCTACACACAGATAACATGATTTCATGATTGAACTTTCTGGATCTCTGGGTTGCCTTGACTAATGATGCTGAAATTCTACACACTTATAGAACCTATCAAATAAAAATGTTGTGCAAAGTTTTAACTAATTTGGTTTATTGGTTTTTGAGTTATGATTGATCAAAGAAATGAGATTTCCAGCATAGGCCATTCGTGAGTCTATTAAGGGATAGAGCGCTCTCGCGCCTCTCTTGATATCAATTGGACCACACCACGAGACCACTCGAGAATTATCAGCTGTTAATCTATGCACTCCATTAAATATTCAGCATCTACATGCATACATCATCACATTCTATTACATTCACATATGCATTTCAATTACCTACTAGACACCATCCTTGAGTGTCTTCGGTCTCTCTGTACAAGGGTGTGTCAGGACAACCTGAGATGAGGATAATTCACCCTACAAGTAAATCTTAACCAAATATTCAAAGTAACATTCGAAGCCTAAATAAGATCCTCTAGACACGGCTATACATTAGCTCATACAAGGGATGATGAACCTTCTCCTAGTGATGTTACCTCAAGTTACAGAATTTAGCTATATACTCCCCCAGACTAGATCAATTCTTGTTCTGAAATCCGCTAAGACCAAGAGACCACAAGAACCATATACTATAACATAGTTAATTGGTCGATTAGAGAGAGAAAAAATTAATGTTCTTCACTTCTTTACTAACTCAACGTTTGAGAGGTAAGGAAGAACTTTAGTTGAACACTCGGATATCTATGTTTCTCATATAGAGATCAAGTGTGAGTCCCAGAAAGGGGCCCCTTAATTTATTTGCCTCCTCTTCAGGAGGTTAGGCACAAGGCCAGTTTTATCTTACTCCCACAAAGTAAGATGTGACCCAAGGTCGGGTCGGGAAAGTGGGGCTTGAAAAGCCAGCGCCCGAGAAGGTGAGCACTCTGGCCATTAAAAATTGCCTGGGCAGCCCCGTCGGCATTCCCCGGTAGGGGCACCTCAAGCAGTAAGCAATAAACTTACTCCTCCCAAAAGAGGGGAGGCAAAGCCTGGGAGGGTGGACCTCCTAGAACTGCACAGGACAGACTCACAGACCGGCGGAATCAAGCCCCGAAGGACAAGACGACACCGGTCTATAGGGTGCAGTATCCATCGGAACAGATACTACACTTACTTCTTAGCCAAAAGGCCGAAAGGGTCCCTTGATTTCTGAGACTTTACATAGAAGTAAAATGAAAATAAGCCAATAGAAACCCGACAACAGCTAAGCAATTAGCAATTATTCATGAAAATCACACTTTTATAATTACAGATTTTATTTTTACTAATGAACCACTACTTATCAAGGCCAAAAGACATTTGAGGATAAAGGGTTAACGAGATTGATGGGTTGTCAGTTTAATGATGAAGAATATTAAGAGAGGATTGAAAATAAACAAAGTTTGATTGCTTATGGGTATTGCAGACTCCACAGAAATGTCTGTGTTTCATTTAGTAAGACGTGTCAACGAGACTTTTGCTACGAGATGCCGCCGGTCATTTGTTGCAGTTGAAGAAGTCGTACACAGTTCTAGCAGGCTGACCAAACAAGTCTTTCAGATTTGTATAATTTGGATTATTCGGACTACTGTTCTCATCTTGAGTGTTATTCTCACAACGTTTCGGCCGATGTAACTTCTGGCCTTCTTCAGGTGTATCTTTTCAAACTCGGGAATGTAAGTTTTATGACTTTGATCTGATGTAATTGTCATAATAAAATGTTTTATGAAATGCGTGTACATATGGATAAACATTGTTAAATGTTTGTTTTCGAAGTTTGATTATAATATTTAAAATTTTAATTAATTGTTTCATAAATTTTATAGTCTACCATTTATTTATTTATTTAACAATAGTTTAAATTGCATAAAAATGAAAGGTTAAACATTCCACTTGGGGTGGGGATTATGCTCCGTCATTTAAAAATTTAATGGTCACATTTTTTTCTAGTAATAGGTTAAATGTAGTTAGTAGACACACACGTTTCTTATATTAATATAAGACCGATTTAAATATAGAAGTTATTAACTCTTACTATAATGCATATTTTGTGTCTGTATATTTGCAAGCGAAACTCGGAATATTATTTAAAATTCACAAATATATTATTTGGATTATTCGGACTACTGTTCTCATCTTGAGTGTTATTCTCACAATGTTTCGGCCGATGTAACTTCCGACCTTCTTCAGGTGTATCTTGTCGAACTCGAGAATCTTTCTGTAGAACTCAAGAATGAGAATAGTAGTCCGAATAATCCAAATTATACAAATCATCAATCCTCATCTCAAAAAATTCCAAAACATAAGTCTTTCAGAGTCTTCAGGTTTTTATCTGTTAATCTCTCTCTATCTCATGGGATAATCATCATCGTCATATATCGACGCCAAAGTAACTAGATAATCACGATTGCTTGTGCTATAAAATGTTTATCTTGTAAGGGCTAGATCATAAGGGAGAAATTGAAGGGGCACTTTTGGGAGTTGTCAAATGAAATATTTGACAGAATTTGGATTTGATCTGGATATCGATACTGTACTAAGAGTTTCATTTTTTTTTTTTTTTTTTGAACAGTTGAATTGAGAAGATAGTTAAAGGGGAGATGCCCAACGAGGCATAACAGACAAATAATAATGCATTCGGTTAGAACAGGGGCGGGCAACCTCCAATCCGGCTCGCAAACCTCCCAGTAAAACTGATATCATTTTGTGACATAGACGTAAAAGTAGGTTTCAATTAAGATTTACAGTGGGATAAAAATATATAAATATCAGTTATCAGTTGTGTACCTCAACCATCGAGTCAGACATGGAAATACTTCTTCATGGCAAACAGCACCAGCAGTCTCATTGATTTGTAGAGTGTTCAATACAATTTTTGTACAATTTATTAATGTAAACAAAATATAGTAATTCTGAGATTTCGTTTTTCACTCCGGCCCGCAATCTCTTTCCAAAAGTCTCATCTGGCTCTCACTCTAAAAAGGTTGCCCGCCCCTGGGCTAGAACATGCTTTATTTGACTCAGACTTAATTATTATTTATTTACATCAATTTTCATGTTTTATTTGACTCAGACTTAATTATTATTTATTTACATCAATTTTCATGTTTTATTTGACTCAGACTTAATTATTATTTATTTACATCAATTTTCATGTTTTATTTGACTCAGACTTAATTATTATTTATTTACATCAATTTTCATGTTTTATTTCACTCAGACTTAATTATTATTTATTTACATCAATTTTCATGTTTTATTTGACTCAGACTTAATTATTATTTATTTACATCAATTTTCATGTTTTATTTCACTCAGACTTAATTATTATTTATTTACATCAATTTTCATGTTTTATTTGACTCAGACTTAATTATTATTTATTTACATCAATTTTCATGTTTTATTTCACTCAGACTTAATTATTATTTATTTACATCAATTTTCATGTTTTATTTGACTCAGACTTAATTATTATTTATTTACATCAATTTTCATGTTTTATTTGACTCAGACTTAATTATTATTTATTTACATCAATTTTCATGTTTTATTTGACTCAGACTTAATTATTATTTATTTACATCAATTTTCATGTTTTATTTGACTCAGACTTAATTATTATTTATTTACATCAATTTTCATGTTTTATTTGACTCAGACTTAATTATTATTTATTTACATCAATTTTCATGTTTTATTTCACTCAGACTTAATTATTATTTATTTACATCAATTTTCATGTTTTATTTGACTCAGACTTAATTATTATTTATTTACATCAATTTTCATGTTTTATTTCACTCAGACTTAATGCTTTGGTCGCTGTCCTGTCGTCTGTCAGTCTTTTCATTTTCTCAAAATGGCTTCATTATTTTTTCACGCAAAACTTTGCATGGAGTCATGTGACCATGAACGCAGAAAACTAACTGAGCCAGTTTTTATTTCGGGGGAAAATACTGGTTTTAGTTCCAGGTGGGGATGGGGGGTTAAAATCCCCAAAAGCTCAAAATTCTAATTTTTAATTTCTTTTTTTTTTCTTTTTAAATATCTAAATTATTATTCAAAATCCATCAAAATTTAGGATTAATAGTTATTTATATGAAACAAGAACTCCAGGAAAACTCTAGTTTGCCCTACAAGGAGATTAAAAAAATGCTCCCAAATTGTCAAAAAAAAGCTGTTATTAATGGTTGTTTACAAGGTTCGAGTCGTAGTGATTGTTGGAGGAGATAACTCATGTTTTATTTCTTGCAAAACACCTAAAAAAAAAAATTTTCTTCCTCCCTCAATATTTAGGCCATCGAGATTTTCAAAAGTATGACTTTCTTCACATTTTTTAAGGCCTTGTGCCTAACTTGTAAAAATTTTTTTACATTTTTTTGCAAATAGATTTTTTCAAAATGTAGTATCTGTTCTGTTCCCAGAAAAAGAGGAAATAATTTTTTTTTTCTGGGACAATTTTTGATTTTTGTCCCATCGAGAATGCTCCTTTTTGGGGTCTGATGGATATTCCCACAGAGAAATTGTGTCGAACTTTCACCTCGTATGGAGGCAAGTAAATAGGGGCACACTTGACTGCTTTATCAGCTGGGTCATTCTCTCCGATTCCTGTATGACTTGAAATTCAAAACCGTGGACGAATCATGCAGGGAACCAATGGATCACATGTTCCAAAGGGTCGTGTGTTCCAAGGGGGCAAATGTCTCCTGTCAATTTTCATACTTTTTTTCCATAAAATATTTTCCATCAGTGAAAAAAAAAACATAATGAAATTTTAATAAAAACGTCTGAATAACGAACTGAGGACTCATGAGCTGCATTTTTATTTTTTTTAATAATGAGTCACCGCTTATCAAGGGCAAAAGCCACTCAAGGATAAGTATTAATGAGATTGATGAATTGTCAGTTGAATGATGAAGAATATTATGAGAAGATTGAAAATGATGAAAGGAATGAAATAAGTTTGATTTGTTATGGAGACGGTTTATGACTAGTATTTGGTGACATTGGATTTGAGGACGACTATGTTGTCATCTGCAGGGAAGTTCTTGGAAAAATATTCTGTTTGTGGAAATTCTACCTGAAACTTGGCACATGGAGGAAGAACTGAAAGTTTTTTCCATTGTGGTATGAAGACGAGTTCTTCCTGTAAATGTCTTACAAGGAGGAACCAGAGATTGGAGATCAGTTGAGCATCTACCATGGATGGAAATAACGATAGAGTAGAGAGAGACTAGCAACATCTCTTCCTGTATTTTTCCATTGTAGTATGAAAACGAGTTCTTCCTGTAAATGTCTTACAAGGAGGAACCAGAGATTGGAGATCAGTTGAGCATCTACCATGGATGAAAATAACGATAGAGTAGAGAGAGACTAGCAACATCTCTTCCTGTATTTTTCCATTGTAGTATGAAAACGAGTTCTTCCTGTAAATGTCTTACAAGGAGGAACCAGAGATTGGAGATCAGTTGAGCATCTACCATTGATGGAAATAACGATAGAGTAGAGAGAGACTAGCAACATCTCTTCCTGTATTTTTCCATTGTAGTATGAAAACGAGTTCTTCCTGTAAATGTCTTACAAGGAGGAACCAGAGATTGGAGATCAGTTGAGCATCTACCATGGATGAAAATAACGATAGAGTAGAGAGAGACTAGCAACATCTCTTCCTGTATTTTTCCATTGTAGTATGAAAACGAGTTCTTCCTGTAAATGTCTTACAAGGAGGAACCAGAGATTGGAGATCAGTTGAGCATCTACCATTGATGGAAATAACGATAGAGTAGAGAGAGACTAGCAACATCTCTTCCTGTATTTTTCCATTGTAGTATGAAAACGAGTTCTTCCTGTAAATGTCTTACAAGGAGGAACCAGAGATTGGAGATCAGTTGAGCATCTACCATGGATGAAAATAACGATAGAGTAGAGAGAGACTAGCAACATCTCTTCCTGTATTTTTCCATTGTAGTATGAAGACGAGTTCTTCCTGTAAATATCTTACAAGGAGGAACCAGAGATTGGAGATCAGTTGAGCACCTACCATGGATGGAAATATTGATAGAGTAGAGAGAGACTAGCAACATCTCTTCTGTGCAAAAGGGGCTGTAGGGAAGAGACGAGATCATCCTCCATTAGATCGCAAAGTTGATTTTGTACACTCAGATATTAACTCAGAGGTTGATTAATTGGGTTTGATTTTTAAAATGGACATACGTTATTCCATTTGGAAGCTTATATCTTCAGCTTTCACGTTTTTGCTTCTGCTTTTGGATAGTTTTCGTTTCATCTTGTCTGATCAAAGACGAATAATATAGTCTTGTAAGTCGTTCAGACTTACAAGACTAAAATCATTCGTCTTTGATCAGACAAGATGAAACAGAAACTATCCATTCAGAATTTTATGGGCAAAAACGTGAAAGCTGAAGATATAAGCTTCCAAATGAAATAACGTACGTCCATTTTTCTCTTTAGACAACAGTTTATGCGAAATTATACACGCTAGCTGAATCCGTGTCGTGGGTTCTGTTCTGCTGGACAGGACATGTAAAGATTCTTCACACGTCGTTTGACTTGCTGGTTTGTTGTTAATTACCAATAATTAATATGAAGACGTTTGTAACCAAAATATTTGGGTTTATTTATTTAGCTCGGGTACATTATTCGGGCAGAGATAAAAAGAGAGAAAGCAGTTTACTTCTGTCTATTTTTAAGAGTTACATTTTTAACACATGCATTATTTTCTGCTTCTAAACAAATTTCTCTCTAGCTCCTAACAGTCTAGTTCATACTTCTGTTTTGTCTCTTCCATCCTCAAGGCCACCTCAATATATAACACTAATAACGAGAGGCTAACCATAGTTTCGTAAATCGTTCATTCTTTATTTAGTCTATGATCAGACAACAACGAAACAACAACTACCCATTAAGAATTTTGTGAACAAAAACGTGCAATACTGGAGATAAGCTTCCAAATGAAATAAGGTATGTTCCTTTCACTCTGTACTCCATAGTTTCTGTGAAATCATTTGCTGAACCCGTGTAAATTACACGGTGTTATTATTTTGAACAGTGAAAACATTCTACCCAAAAGTATTTCTTCATTTTTGTTAGTAAAATCTAAATTCACTCCAACGAGTAATTTTGCTTTGATCAGCACGAACATTTCCAAGTGAACTTTTTTCTTTTTTTTTTTTTTTTACTTTTGTTCGCGCCAAACAAGGCATAGAGCCACTGAAGCATAACGGGGCTACTGTGATAGAGACCAGATTTTTAGAGGAGAAACCTGGTTAGAGAATTAGGGCAGCAAGATGTTTGATCACATTACATTTAAATTTCTGCGTGAAGAGACAAAGCTTTATGGAGACCGTCACTCTACAAAATCGTAATAATTTAAATCCTTCCAAACAAACTTGAGCTTCAAAAATATCATCAAATACAAACCAAACCTTTTATCTTCTCTATACCATCTTAACTGCTTACCCTAACCCTAACCCTATACCATCTTAACTGCTTACCCTAACCCTACCCCTAACCCTATACCATCTTAACTGTTTACCCTAACGCTATACCATCTAAACTGCTTACCCTAACCCTATACCACCTTAACTGCTTACCCTAACCCTAACCCTATACCATCTTAACTGCTTACCCTAACCCTAACCCTATACCATCTTAACTGCTTACCCTAACCCTAACGCTATACCATCTAAACTGCTTACCCTAACCCTAACCCTATACCATCTTAACTGCTTACCCTAACGCTAACCCTATACCATCTAAACTGCTTACCCTAACCCTATACCATCTAAACTGCTTACCCTAACCCTATACCATATTAACTGCTTACCCTAACCCTAACCCTATACCATCTTAACTGCTTACCCTAACCCTATACCATATTAACTGCTTACCCTAACCCTAACCCTATACCATCTTAACTGCTTACCCTAACCCTATACCATCTAAACTGCTTACCCTAACCCTAACCCTATACCATCTAAACTGCTTACCCTAACCCTATACCATCTTAACTGCTTACCCTAACCCTAACCCTATACCATCTAAACTGCTTACCCTAACCCTATACTATATTAACTGCTTACCCTAACCCTAACCCTATACCATCTAAACTGCTTACCCTAACCCTATACCATATTAACTGCTTACCCTAACCCTAACCCTATACCATCTAAACTGCTTACCCTAACCCTATACCATCTTAACTGCTTACCCTAACCCTAACCCTATACCATCTAAACTGCTTACCCTAACCCTATACCATCTTAACTGCTTACCCTAACCCTATACCATATTAACTGCTTACCCTAACCCTATACCATATTAACTGCTTACCCTAACCCTAACCCTATACCATCTTAACTGCTTACCCTAACCCTATACCATCTTAACTGCTTACCCTAACCCTAACCCTATACCATCTAAACCGCTTACCCTAACCCTATACCATATTAACTGCTTACCCTAACCCTATACCATATAAACTGCTTACCCTAACCCTAACCCTATACCATCTTAACTGCTTACCCTAACCCTATACCATCTTAACTGCTTACCCTAACCCTAACCCTATACCATCTAAACTGCTTACCCTAACCCTATACCATCTTAACTGCTTACCCTAACCCTATACCATATTAACTGCTTACCCTAACCCTAACCCTATACCATCTAAACTGCTTACCCTAACCCTATACCATATTAACTGCTTACCCTAACCCTATACCATATTAACTGCTTACCCTAACCCTATACCATATTAACTGCTTACCCTAACCCTATACCATATTAACTGCTTACCCTAACCCTAACCCTATACCATCTAAACCGCTTACCCTAACCCTATACCATATTAACTGCTTACCCTAACCCTATACCATATTAACTGCTTACCCTTACCCTAACCCTATACCATCTTAACTGCTTACCCTAACCCTATACCATCTTAACTGCTTACCCTAACCCTATACCATCTTAACTGCTTACTCTAACCCTAACCCTATACCATCTAAACTGCTTACCCTAACCCTATACCATCTTAACTGCTTACCCTAACCCTATACCATATTAACTGCTTACCCTAACCCTATACCATATTAACTGCTTACCCTAACCCTAACCCTATACCATCTTAACTGCTTACCCTAACCCTATACCATATTAACTGCTTACCCTAACCCTATACCATATTAACTGCTTACCCTAACCCTATACCATATTAACTGCTTACCCTAACCCTAACCCTATACCATCTTAACTGCTTACCCTAACCCTAACGCTATACCATCTAAACTGCTTACCCTAGCCCTAACCCTAACCCTATACCATCTAAACTGTTTACCCTAACCCTATACCATCTTAACTTCTTACCCTAGCCCTAACCCTAACCCTAACCCTATACCATCTAAACTGCTTACCCTAACCCTATACCATCTTAACTGCTTCTCTCCATATTTTCTAGACTATACTAACCCAAACAAGGTGTGAAAATAAAAACAAGAGACCTGAAAATTTTCCTTTCATTCCTGTGTATACCTAAAACTAAACAGAACTTCCATGAACAAAGTTCCTTTCAAAGAACTTCCCATCTGTGGAATACAATACCATGGGTCTGCTTCCCAGCTGACTACAACATGGTCGTTTTCAAGTCTAATATTAACAAATTCTTGTCGAGCCGCCCACTTAAATAATCAAATTTTGACTATTTCACCCATCGTTTCCAATCCTCTCATAGTGTTGTTAATCATCCAGCTGACAATCTCATTAAACCTTATCCACGAGTAGCCTTTAGGCCTTGATAAGCAGTGATTAATTAGTGTGAAAAAAATCCACCCCCTGAATGTAGAAGTACAGGTATTACATTTGTTACGGGTGCGTACTGTAGGATTTGGAGTGAAAGTCAGTGTTAGGAGATTATCAAACCAAGTGACTCCCTATAGGAAAGAGCCGTTTATTTCGAGTTGTTGTTGTTGAGTGATTCAGACTCCTTCACGAAAATCATGCAAGAATTTCTTGTCTGCATGAACTTCTCCTGGTTGGCTGTAGCTATCATTATACCTGCAAGAGTTGAGGTATTTACCCCCGGCACATAATACAGCAAGGCTCAGCAGTTGCATACGAAGTCGGGGAAGTTTTAGTTCTGAACACACAAAGGAATCGTGGCTGCACATGTGCAGAAGTAACGTTGTTGCCGGCACTGCATGGATTTCCCGTTCCACGCATGACGTGCCCTTCTTACCAGAGGCAGAGACGACCACAGGACGGCGGATTCTGATGTTAACTCCTCCTGGATTTTCACCAGAACCCTGTTAGCCGGGTAGCTCTGACACTACCACGTTAAGGGTTGGACTTTCGGGGGAAGTGTTGCTGGTCAAGTGGGATCAGCATCAGAACCTCAAGGAGACACTGCCCTTAAACTGGCAAAAGTGGTGGTGGTGGTGGTGGTGGTGGTCTTTTCAGATAGAGCCGAATCTCTTAAGATAGAAAGAAATCTTTAAAGTCATCTACAAGGATTTTATCTTAACATTTTGATTGACGATTTTGGATTACGTAAAAAGGTCATTGAACGAAATGGAACCACGATTGGTTCAGGGGTGAAATGGGCCTTTTAATGACATCAAACCAGCCATAAACTAACCTTTCAGGTGTTCACTTTTACATTTGATTGCAATTACTATATCGTGTTCGCTTAAAATTATGAGTATCTTCGAGTTTGAAATAATAAACAATACAAATGAAAGCTCATAAATTGTATTCCTACATGTTTTCCTTGTATGCGCCCTCTCCATGATCCCGACCGACCGGAGGAACTCTGCCTTCAAATAAGTTCTTTCATACCCTGAAAAAGGACTAAGTCAAGACAAAACTGTTGGAAGACAGAGGAGATTCATTCGACTTGATCTTCATTCCAAATGACTGACTAGTGGGGTTCGGGAGGCAGAGAGAGAGAGAGAGAGAGATCGATAATCCCTGTTTAATCATATCTTATAAGCGCAGTGTTAATCAGGATGTAGTGAAGTCATTTACAATTAACATGTTCCCATGTGTAGTGTTTCTAAAGAACTGCAGAATTCTCTCCCTCACTCTCTCTATGAGTCATGTGACGTTACATTCGTTTCTATCAATTCCCACAGTCTATTAAACCATAACCTTGATTTCAGCAAGTTGACCTCGAGTGAACTTTCATTTCCTGTTATTTTCAACTAACCAATTCATATACTAGTGGGTTTACTCGCCTAATATTTAGCAATAGTTATAGATGGCTAATTTGTTGTCGCTATGGTGGTATTTACCACCCTTCCATCACGGGAAGATATGACACAAGGTCGAAAAGTGAGGATTGAAAAGCCAGCGCACAAGAGGCGTGTGCACTCTCGCCCACGAAAAATACCTGAGCAGCCCCATCAGCATTCCCAAGTAGCGATGCCTCAGGTGCTTAGCAATAAACTAATCCTTTAACAAAGAGAGAAGGTAAAGCCTGGGAAAGTGGACTCTACTGGAATGATTGTCGAGGACGTATCCCCGACTAGTACGAACATAACCAACTCAGGTTGACCATCTATTGGTTGTCCATACTCGGTTACTCGTCCCTGATCTTTTCCCAATTGTGATATTTAAACAGCAAGAATTTTACGCAGACAATTTTCATGATCTATGAAAGGTCTTGTGAAAATTCAAATTCATCATTTTAAAATATCATTATTCAGTACTCACTAGGAGTTCTCACACAGATCATCATCAGTGATTGCTCGCTAACAATAACCGGTGGTGTTCCCCTGGACTCTGAGTGACAACAAGTCTCCTCAGATTTCCAACAACTCCACTTTTCTTGATAACCTTTGCAAATTTAGTTATCATTATCGCAGCAGCTGTTTACTGTTGATTTCTCTTTAGTAAAGACCGTTGGTCTTCTCTTGAATTTGAGCGACAATAAGTCTCTCCAAGGTTCCAGTACTCTCACGCACTTCCAGTGGAGGTCTGGTTGGTGCTCTTCCTGCTCTGTCTATCCCTCCTCCTTGAACTTTCACAATAATTTTGTGTGATATCAGCCACCACATATGTGTGCGTTTTTTCCTCTCCTCACCCCCTTTCGTTGATTGTGTGGGTTGGTTTCTGCATTCAAGGATTTTTCTTCATATTTCCGCTGTTTTCATCACTATCGTGTGTTGTATAGTCTCAATCTTCCGTTTCATTCCAATTTCTTTCAGTCGTTTTTTTTAAGGTTTTTCGGGACTGTTGCAAGTGCTCCTACAATTATTAGTGTTATAGTGATTTTATTTATGTTCCGTATTTCTTTCCAGTTCTCTGGAAAGTTCCATATATTTGCTTCGTATTTTCGCTTCCTTAGTTTTCACTCTGTGAACTTCTGGGACAGCAAAATCTACGATTTAGCAGGTTTTTTCCTTCTTATAGACTATTATCACGTCGAATCTCCTTGCTTGCATGCATTTGACTGTTTGTACCTCTATTAGGATTTTTTAATTATTATTATTATTATTATTATTATTATTATTATTATTATTATTATTATTATTATTATTATTATTCATAGTAGTCTCAACTTTTGGATGTTTTTAGTTGAGGTTTTGTTTTTTGAACATCAAGTCAATTCCCTTTGTAAACAAGGACCCCACTCGATCCTGTGTCACGAAACCAAATGTAACACAAGACCCCACACTCTTCGCCCCGTCGGTATCATCGTCGGCCACTCACGCACAGGTGTTTGATATCCCGGTCGCGGGGCCGAGTAAAACAGATACCTCACTCTGATCCGGTGTCACTGAACCACTTGTAACATAGGTGGTCCACTCGTGTCTTTATCTCTGTGCTCACACGTCTGGTCCTCGGCGCAGGAATCCTTCTAGACTGTGAACACCCGCTTTGGCGATGATCGTCAATAGTGGCTGAAAAAAAAGAATGATGTGTCGAATTCCTCCGGTCGGATGAATGACGATTTCCTGATTCTGTGAAGGCAAAGTTACACAGCGGAACAATTCAACAATAGGAATAATCTAACAACACTGGTTTCTTTTTGTATCCATTAATTATTAACGAGATAACAACTGTTTCTAAAACGGCGAATTAAAGTCTGCTTTTCGATAATGCCTTTGTTTACTAACTATCTCGTCTCTCTGTGTGTGTATTCATTCACGATGGCAAGTCCTTAAGTAAGTTGTAACTTAATCTATGTTTGGAGAAACGGTGGTGGGGAATACCATGGGCAATGTCATCCAAACGAGGGGCCTTTCGCGCGATCCCCCGCTTGCCGGTCGCCCGAGTCTGAGCTCAGGCCAACACAAACGTCCAGGCCGAATCCCAATTTCTAACTGATCGTCTACTCCACGCAAAAACATTTTCTTTTCTCAAAGAGGCATATTGTAACACCCTCTCTTTCTCTCTGTGTCTTTCCTCCTCTTTCGGAGTCGGGGCGGGGTGGGATATACTGATTTACTCTCTCTCTCTCTCCCATCCACTTCTCTGTGTCTTTCCTCCTCTTTCGGGGTTGGCAGGGGTCGAGTAGTGGCCCCTGTCAACGATTCAGATAAACAGAGTTTTCTGTTTTTAGCTTTCATTGCTCATCCTGACAAAAACGATTTTTCGCCTTCTTTGTCTTTATCAAAAGGGTTCTCGACCTCCCAAGAGCTGACCTGTTATCAGCCTAGGCGTAGTTAAGGGATCATTACCAAATTCCGAGGCGGTATCTGGCATGCGACTCCTTGGGGGGGGGGGGGAATAATTACAACTGACAACCAACACACTTTTTCCAGACATTTTGTCACCAACTCTGGCCAATGTTTGGACAGTCGAAAATATGTACTAGCCTAAGAACTCTACCTATTTCTACGTAGGATCCAGTATCCTTGCTAAGATGCACACTGGTGTGCTAAGGTGTACGATCTCCGTCGGTCATAATCGTTGTTTCACATCTTGACCGTAGATATTCAAGCTGTACCTTAACACTTTCGCCGTTTCTAATAGGCAAGCCTTTTGCAGAATTGGAAAAGAAATTGTCTCGTCAATTTGTTTAAGCCATTTATGGTGGCTTTTCGTTATGGTTCCAATCGCTCCAATTACAACGGGGATCACCTTTACTTCTTTACATTTCCATAGTCTATCTAATTCCCATTTTAGATCTTGATATTTATTAATTTTTTTGTGTTCTTTCTCCTGCACTCTGGTATCGAAGGGGCAGGCTATATCAATGATTAAACAAGTTCTCTTGTTTTTGTTGTTATTATTATTATTATTATTATTATTATTATTATTATTATTATTATTATTATTATTATTATTGTTATTATTATTATTATTATTATTATTATTATTATTACTATTATTATTATTATTATTATTATTATTATTATTATTATTATTATTATTATTATTATTACTACTACTATTACTCCCTAGGAGTTATCACACAGGTCATCGTCAGTGATTGCTCATCAACAACAACCGGTGGTGTTCCCTGGAGTCTGAGTTACAACATGCCTCCCCAGATTTCCAGTACTCTCCACCTCTATTCGATAACCACCGCAAATAACCTTGCGGTATCGCAACAGTCGCTTACCATTGATTTCTCGCTGGTAAGGACTATTGGTCTTCGTTGGGATTTGGGTGGCAATAAGTCTCCCCAAGATCCCAGCACTTTCCGCACTCTTCCAGTGGAGGTCTGGTTTGTGCTATCCCTCCTCGGTCTTCTCATCCTCCTTGACCCTTTACAAATATTTTGAGTGGTGTCAGTCTAGGCCGTCACCATTTTTTTTTTTATTATTATTATTATTATTATTATTATTATTATTATTAATTCATTCGTTTATTTATTTTATTATTTATTTATTTTATTATTATTTATTTATTCATTTTGTTAAACTTTTTAATAATCAGTCCGAATATAACGTAAAATACGAAAAACTAACCCTAACCCTTCTTATATAGTACTAAAGTTATAAGACAACTTCTTGTGTGTGTGTGTGTGTGTTTTTTTTCTTCTGTCAACGTGACACAAATAATAATTTTTTTTTATTTACAAATATTAATCGAATTTTTTTTTTAAATTAAAAATACAATAGTGTAAATTAAAAAATTTTTTTTTTTTAAATCAAAAATACAATAGTGTAAATTAAAAAAAAAATTTTTTTTTTAAATCAAAAATACAATAAGTGTAAATTAAAAAAATTTTTTTTTTTAAATAAAAAATACAATAGTGTAAATTAAAAGAAAAATTTTTTTTTAAATTAAAAATACAATAGTGTAAATTAAAAAAAATATTTTTTTAAATCAAAAATACAATAGTGTAAATTAAAAAAAAATTTTTTTTAATCAAAAATACAATAGTGTAAATTAAAAAAATTTTTTTTTTTAAATAAAAAATACAATAGTGTAAATTAAAAGAAAAATTTTTTTTTAAATTAAAAATACAATAGTGTAAATTAAAAGAAAAATTTTTTTAAATCAAAAATACAATAGTGTAAATTAAAAAAAAATTTTTTTTAATCAAAAATACAATAGTGTAAATTAAAAAAATTTTTTTTTTTAAATAAAAAATACAATAGTGTAAATTAAAAAAAAAATTTTTTTTAAATCAAAAATACAATAGTGTAAATTAAAAAAAAAAATTTTTTTTAAATCAAAAATACAATAGTGTAAATTAAAAAAAATTTTTTTTTTTTAATCAAAAATACAATAAGTGTAAATTTAAAAAAAGATTTTTTTTTTAATCAAAAATACAATAAGTGTAAATTAAAAGAAAAAATTTTTTTTTAATCAAAAATACAATAAGTGTAAATTTAAAAAAAGATTTTTTTTTTAATC
Source organism: Sepiola atlantica (assembly GCA_963556195.1). Taxonomy (NCBI): domain Eukaryota; kingdom Metazoa; phylum Mollusca; class Cephalopoda; order Sepiida; family Sepiolidae; genus Sepiola; species Sepiola atlantica. The sequence goes on from OY744545.1 coordinate 48,187,338, forward strand.
AAAAATACAATAAGTGTAAATTAAAAGAAAAAATTCTTTTTAAATCAAAAATACAATAGTGTAAATTAAAAAAAAATTTTTTTTTTAATCAAAAATACAATAGTGTAAATTAAAAAAAAAAATTTTTTTTTAATCAAAAATACAATAGTGTAAATTTAAAAAAATTTTTTTTTTTAATCAAAAATACAATAAGTGTAAATTAAAAAAAAATTTTTTTTTTTAATCAAAAATACAATAAGTGTAAATTAAAAAAAAAATTTTTTTTTAAATCAAAAATACAATAGTATAAATTAAAAAAAAAAATTTTTTTTAAATCAAAAATACAATAAGTGTAAATTAAAAAAAAGATTTTTTTTTTTAAATCAAAAATACAATAGTGTAAATTTAAAAAAAAAAAAAATTTTTAAATCAAAAATACAATAAGTGTAAATTAAAAAAAAAATTTTTTTTTAAATCAAAAATACAATAGTGTAAATTAAAAAAAGATTTTTTTAATCTACTTTAAAAAAAAAATTTTCAGTTAAATGCATTCAACTTCCGGTTTATAAAAAAGACTTTCACACTTAACCAATTAAGATTTTTCCAGAATTTCTGAGATTTTACGTTTCCACTCGTCCATAAAAACGGTAGCACTTCTCTCTGGCCTACAAAAAATACCTGAGCAGCTCGGTCGGTATTCACCGGTAGGGACGCCTCGAGCGATTAGTAATAAACTAACCCCTTCTCAGAGAGTAGGTAAAGCCTGGGAGGGTGGAGCTCCTAGGAATTAACATAACCATACCTCAGCCTGACACCAACAAAGCTATTGTCATACTGATTTGTATCATAATTCTATGATACAAAATGATACAAAATGATACAACTATTAAAAGAAATAACAATTAACCTTGGCCGAGATATTTGTTTTCCAGCAAAGTTGCGATGGAGATTTCTGGAGTGCTAAAGTTGTGGGCAGTCTTCTCTGCAAGATATTGGCTCGAGGGTGGCATGTTTAACAGGCGAATCCGAACATGTCGAGTGGCTTATGCAGCAAGTATCTCTGGCAGTTGTCTGCAGAAACTGCATGACAGTAACCAATTCTTGTGTAATCTAAATGAATAAATGCGAAAGTCTTTTTTTTCCTCCATTTATCCGAACTATATTTATATCAAAACATCTTGGGCTTATTTAATTCAATCATACCACAACATATTATTTCCAAATACGCTATATATACTGATCGGAAACCTTATAAAACACATGGGTTTGATTGATTGGGTAAGAAGAAAGTCAGGATGAAGAAATTTACTTGGTGGTGTTAGCTATGTCTGGCCGCATCTGACTGAAATTCAAAATTGAATAAGAAATGAGTCACCATCTTCCAATAAAAACACCACTATCTCCGCTACTATATATGCATTAACTTTTATTTTAGAATTTACTTTTGTCAGTGTATCCTGCATTTCTAACTGAATTATTGTAAATGTCATAATTCTCATTAAATATCTGTGTTAAATGATATCCTTTTTGAAATGTGGAAAATAATCGAGTTCATTATTTATCTTGGGTGGTTAAAGTTTTATGCATACAATATAGGGGTTGGTTTGGTTTGTGAAAAGTATTGTCAGTAAGGTTAATGGTTAAATATGGGAAATTTACTACCTTTTAGAAGATGTCTATTGTTGTTTTTAATGCATATTGCTTGAATATTGATTTACTCCTCTCCAGGAGTTAGGCACAAGGCCAGTTTTATCTTACTCCCACAAGTAAGATGTGACCCAAGTTCGGGAAAGTGGGGTTTAAAAATTGCCTGGGCAGCCCCGTCGGCATTCCCCGGTAGGAGCGCCTCAGACAGTAAGCAATAAACTTACTCCTCCCCAAAGAGGGGAGGCGAAGCCTGGGAGGGTGGACCTCCTAGAACTGCACAGGACAGACCCACAGACCGGCGTAAATCAAGCCCCGAAGGCCAAGACAATACCAGTCTATGGGGTGCAGTATCCATCGGAACAGATACTACACTTTGATCTTAGCCAAAAGGCCATTGCTTGAATAGTTCTTGCAATATTTTCGTGTTTTTTAACATATATCTTATTTGATGCTCTTATTATAAATAACGCGTCATCACTATATAGGCCCTTTTCAAGTGCTGGACATAATGTGTATATCTCATTCAGCAAAAATACCTTTTAGTTCATGTCGAAACGACAAGAACAGGATAACACTTCCTTTCATGAGGCAATCAACTCTGGAACTAGTTTGAATAACACCAAACTTTGTTGGCGTGCATTGATTTTGAGTCTGTACAGTTGCGTCCTAACCCCCATGCAGTTATAAGTGTAGGCATAAGCATGTGTGCGCGAAGCCACACCACAACTCAATCTTACGCACGATACTGCGTGTACATATAAACAAAATAGGTCCAACTGCTACAAGACTATACTTCATTTTCATATATATTTTATAAACAGTTTCTAATAGATTAATATTCTGTATGATTCATTTATAATTTGATTCTCCTATTTTTCTTATATATACAATGGTTTTCTTGATATTAATATTAGTATTATCAATAGTAATATTAATAGATCCAATAGTTCTACAATCGGAAATCATCGCTGTATGAAAAGTATAAGAAATCATTTTGAAATCAATTCAATGCTAGAAGATTTATTTTTTCAATAAATGAAAACAATATAAATCAAATATTTCGGCCAGTACAGGCCCTTGTCAACGAATTATAGACATTGTTTTTTTTGTTTTTGTGTTTTTTTTAATTAAAGCGATTTAATGAAAAAAGTTTAAAATTCCAAATGATAACTTCCAGTACATTTCGCTCGAGGGTTGCATGTGTAACAGGCGAATCCAGACATGTCGAATGGCTTATGCAGCAAGTATCTCCGACAGTTGTCTGCAGAAACTGTGGCAGTAACAAATTCTTATGTAATATTATAAACATATGGTTGAAATTATTCGTACACCCACCAATATTCAATAGTTTTTACTTATTTTGCAGAATTTAATACGTATATGATTCTAACCTGTAGCAGTCATAAACAGTAATATTTATTTCTTGTTGTGGAGGGCATCCCTTGTGAGGTGATTTGGTCACACGATGACCAATTAGCGTACAGGGCGTATTAATTTCAACCAACTCTTGAAGGCCTACTTCCAGATCCCGAGTGAATTACAGAGATCAGCAGATATCTCCCTAGCACCAATGAAGAAAGATGTCTTCTCTTTCACTCCGGTCAATTTGACTCCGAGCAAAGCTATCCTCCACTGAGAGATATACTGCTTGAAGAACTTCGGCTGTTGACCTTTTCTTACTTTCTGATTACTTCCTGTACTATGACACTGTCTTAACTTTCGGCAACCTACA
>OY744545.1:48198195-48238195 GCA_963556195.1 Sepiola atlantica
TCATTCTCTGCTTATTCAGGCATTGTGTTTTGCCACTGTACTCAAACGATGCCTATTCAAGGGGTGCAATTGCAGATTGCACAATCCTTGCTTCACAAGAGACTTCCTATACAGCCCTCCTTACAGGGTGTATACATTATCTCTTGAAGCTTGTAATGGAATAACCTACACACCTTTTTTTCTTATATGAACTTGCTATATATATAGATTGAGCACCGCATTGACAGATGTCTTGCTTTGGACGTTAGTAATCTAATATTAATGTCTGTCTCATCCATTAATGTACTGACTATTGCAATAAGCTTTTCTTTCTTCCTTATACTAATACGTTCATTGTTCTTTTCATTCGGTAACAACTTTGTCAATTGTACATTCTTATCAAGAACACAACAATATATAACAAATCCAGAATTTACGCCAGTAAACTAAGAAATTCCATTGAAATCTCTATATATTTCCAAACCGGAAGTAACTAGAATTATTCACTCCTACATAATTTTATCTACAAAATGGGCATCCATTTAACTGTAAACAATAAGTAACAATACATTAAAAAATTACTCATCTGAGGAATGTAATTGAAAATGGGGTTCATAAAAGAAAATTAAATTTTACTGTTTAACGAATAACGTGGAAATATGCCCGCCATTATGAGTTATTTAAAGAAGATAACCGAAATTTTAAAAAAAAGCTGTAATGATGGGCGTATTTCCGCGTTATTGTGTGTGTGTGTGTGTGTGTGTGTGTGTGTGTTTATGTCAGCAGTGTGTGTAAGCCTGCGTGTGCAAGTTGAATGGTGAATGTGAGTCACCCGGCAAGGAGAGTCTGGACGTGTCCTTCTGTTAAGCGTCGAAGGAAAGTAAGAGAAAGATTTTGTCGCTGCGGTCTGCTTTTATATTTTATGACCAGTGGTCGTGCGGACGTATTTGTGAGCAAGCCATTTTTGTTTTTTTTAGTAATTTTGCTAAGTTGATGCTGGGAGCTGCTTTTTTTTGGAAACAAAATTCTGATTGTGTTTTCAACTGGAATTTTGGGGTGTGGCTTGTGTTTTCGTCAACGCCGTCGGTCAGTCAACTTTATAGGATTGGGATAAATCTCAATCCTATAATAGAACAATATATAATAAATCCGGAATTTACGCCAGTAAACTAGGAAATTCCATTGAAATCTCTATATATTTCCAAACCGGAAGTAACCAGAGTGATTCACTCCTACATAATTTTATTTACAAAATGGCCATCCATTTAACTTTAAATAATAAGTGATTAGTAATCTCTTAAATTACTCTTTATTGCAATAAACCTTTCTTTTCTCCTTATACCAACGTGCTGCTTGTTCGTTCCACTCGGTAACAACCTTGTCTATTGTACCTCTTTATCACGGATACAACATAAACATTCGGAATGATAATCAACGCAAAAATTGTCGCTCAAACTTTTTTATTTTGTTTTTATTTTTATTTTTTTTTTGTTTTGCTTTTTTTCGACCCGGAAAGTGCATTTGTACCAGAAACTTGAAACTAGAGTTATCTCCGCCTTATTTTACTTTTAAAAATTAGGGATAATTTTTTTTCAGCCCGTAAAGTGCATTTGTACCAGATACTTGAAACTAGAGTTATCTCCCCCTTATTTGACTCTTAAAAATTAGGGATAATTTTTTTTTCGGCCCGTACAGTGCATTTGTACCAGAAACTTGAAACTAGAGTTATCTCCCCCTTATTTGACTCTTAAAAATTGGGATAATTTTTTTTTCGGCCTGTAAAGTGCATTTGTACCAGAAACTTGAAACTAGAGTTATCTCCCCATTATTTGACTCTTAAAAATTAGGGATAATTTTTTTTTCGGCCCGTACAGTGCATTTGTACCAGAAACTTGAAACTAGAGTTATCTCCCCCTAATTTGACTCTTAAAAATTAGGGATAATTTTTTTTTTCGGCCCGTACAGTGCATTTGTACCAGAAACTTGAAACTAGAGTTATCTCCCCCTAATTTGACTCTTAAAAATTAGGGATAATTTTTTTTTTCGCCCCGTAAAGTGCATTTGTACCAGTAAGAGCCGCATGCACTCTGATTCTTCTCGGGGCCAGTTGAACAACGTGAACAACAATAGCCTACAGTCCGCACGTCATGACAACCCTCAAACTGTGAGGGTCATGGCAGATGGAACGAAAGCATGCTACCCCCGTGGATTTAATAAAGGGTTCCGTTCGAAATTCCGTCAAGATTCCCAAATTCGACAAGGTACACCTGAAGAAGGTCGGAGATTACATCGGCTGAAACGTTGTGATAAAAACACCCAAGATGAGAACAGTAGTCCGAATATACCAAATTCTACAAATTATCTACCCTCATCTCAAAAGTTCTGAAACAAAAACAATAATAATAATTTTTAAAACAAAACATCTATATTCTATGTTTCTGAATTCACGTCTTATGGGCCTTTTTGCTAGGAGTAATGTGTAGTATCTGTTCTGATAGTACACTTCATATGTTCTGTCCTCGGTCTCATGGCCTCTGTTCAGTCTTGAGAGACAATGGATACCCACTGTAAGGGTGACTGCGCCTGTAATTGTGCAGCAAGGGTTGCGCAATACCCAACCACACCTCTCTTGAGTCGGCACTTCTTGATTTCAGTGACAAAGAAGAGTCCAGGACAACTAGAAAACAATGCCGAGATAAATGGAGAGCGCATACAGCACCTGGTATTACCAAATGGTCACCCATTCGGTACTGGCCAGGCTCAATGTCACTTAACTTAGGTGATCTAACCGGAACCGGTGTGTCAATGTGATCATGCTGTTTTAAGGTTGTAGCTACTTTTAAATAAAGCATTATATTGGCTTTATCCTTTTTTTATTTTTATTCTTCATCTCATTATTAAGTTGGAGGAGAGGGGATGATGATGGATTTGTACTACAGAATGAAATTTAATCTATATAACAAAAGTGAACGTACGTGTGTCCGGCCTGCTTCAATAATCATGTATGCAAATTTATTTTTCATGAGTAAAGAATGGGGTGCTTAATCTCAATAATAACTGATAATAATAGTAAAAAAGAAAGGAAAGAATAATCATGTATGCAAATGTAATTTTCATGAGTAAAGAACGGGATGCTTAATCTTAATAATAACTGATAATAATAGTGAAAAAGAAAGGAAGGGATAATCATTAGAAAAGAGAGAGAAAGGAGGCGCTAAAGTTTGAGGTAGCAGTAACATAAGTTTCGTCTTCTTTTACTAAAAGTTCTTGGCCTTTTGGCTAAGAAGAAAGTGTAGTATCTGTTCTGATGGATGCTCACTCTGTAGACCGGTATTGTCTTGGCCTTCGGGCCTTGATTCTGCCGGTCTGAGGTACTGTCCTGTGCAGTTCTAGGAGATCCACCCTCCCAGGCTTTGCCTCCCCTCTTTGGGGAGGAGTAAGTTTATTGCTTACTACCTGAGGCGCCCCTACCGGGGAATGCCGACGGGGCTGCCAAGGCAATTTTTAATGGGCAGAGTGCTCACCTTCTCGGGCGCTGGCTTTTCAAGTCCCACTTTCCCGATCCGACCTTGGGTCACATCTTACCTTGTGGGAGTAAGATAAAACTGGCCTTGTGCCTAACCTCCTGGGGAGGTAAATAAAAAGTGTAGTATCTGTTCCGATGGATACTGCACCCCATAGACTGGTATTGTCTTGGCCTTTGGGGCTTGATTTACGCCGGTCTATGGGTCTGTCCTGTGTAGTTCTAGGAGGTCCACCCTCCCAGGCTTTGCCTCCCCTCTTTGGGGAGGAGTAAGTTTATTGCTTACTGCCTGAGGCGCCCCTACCGGGGAATGCCGACGGGGCTGCCCAGGCAATTTTTAATGGCCAGAGTGATCACTTTCTCGGGCGCTGGCTTTTCAAACCCCACTTTCCCGACCAGACCTTGGGTCACATCTTACTTGTGGGAGTAAGATAAAACTGGCCTTGTGCCTAACCTCCTGGAGAGGAGGTAAATAAATGCTCATCAATCAGTTTTGTCTTCTTTTTTTCATCGATTAGTTTCGTTTCAATAATTTCAAGTAGAGAATAGAGATTAAACTGTGAAAGTGATAGCGAGTAAACAAAGCCAGCTAGTAATAAAATAAAAATATAGTTAAAAATAATGAGGACCCCCCACACGAAGGGTGTGTGGCCCTAAGCTGTAGCTTATTTAGCCCATAGGTAAGTCCATTGCTTGTTTTGGCTGAATTACTATTGATGTTGTAATATTTTCTTTTCTTCTCTTCTTGTTTATTTGCCCAAATTGAATTTTCGCCATCTTGAAAAGCTACCCATTTTCCCTGACTTAATGGCTCAGCAAGCAAGGGTCACATAAACGCTAAAGGCAAAACACTGAATACATTTATATCACATCAGAGAGGCATTACAATCTGGTGCCATAATCAATATTAAGTGATATGCTACCATATTTTGGATTATATAAAGCCAATGTAACAGTGGCTGGCCTTTTTATTGGTACAAGACAAGTAAATGGCTGAATATTAAAAGATTACATCAATAGTAGATATATATATATATATATATATATATATATATATATATATATATATATATATATATATATATATATATATATATATATATATATATATATATTGTGTGTATTTAGGCAGCATATTTTCATTTAGGCAAACATTATTAAATAACACGGAGTGGTTTTGTTTGATGCGACTTTTTTTTATTTTTTCAATTTTCCGAATTGTCCATCTAATGTTTCGGTCAAATTGATGTAAATATGATCCATGGGTTTCTTGTTCCATTCTTTTTTTCTTTTTTGCAAGTACTTTCGATTTGAATGGTCCAAATCATCTTCAGGCGGTATTAGTTTTAGTGTCTTTACTGTTGTGCTTATTTTTGAATTATAACGGCAAAAAAGAAAAAAGAATGGAACAAGAAACCCATGGATCATATTTACATCAATTTGACCGAAACATTAGATGGACAATTCGGAAAATTGAAAAAATAAAAAAAAGTTGCATCAAACAAAACCACTTTGTGTTATTTAATAATGTTTGCCTAAATAATATATATATATAATATATATATATATATATATATATATATATATATATATATATATATATATAAGAGGATTTAATGAATTAGAACATTCCAATTGTTCAAAGAATTAGAACATCAAGTCTAGTATGGCGTACGGTCGTTTCCAAAACATTCTGGAAATACTTTATTTTATTTATTTATTTTTTTTAAATTAACAAAGCCACTCCAAAATGTCTCTTCATCAGCGCCTTTAGCACCAGATCTTACAGAAATTCAAGGAAAAAATAACAAGTTCGTCGTAGAGGAACATCTATTGACAGGGGGGGACTCAGAGACAAATATTAGAGAACAGAATAAGTTACAAATATAAATATAAAGATAAACTGATAATAATAATAATAAAACATTATAAACATTATAAAAATTCTAAGGATAAAATGAAAATGAAATTAAAATAAAAGTAAGAACAAAAAATAAAGAATTAAATAAAATATAATATAAAATATAAACTATAAAAAAATATAAAAAAATAATAATAAAATATATAAAGGAAAAATAAAATAAAAGGATAAGAAATAAAAAATAAAAATTAAAAATAAAAATAAAATAGAAATTCTAGAAAATAGAAAATAAAAAATAAACAATAAAAAATATTAAAAATATATATATATATAAATATATATAAAAAATATTTTTAAAAAAATAATAAATAAAAATAAAAATAAAAAATAAAAATATAAAAATAAAAAATAAAAATGAAGTATAATAAGGTAAAATAAAATTAAAAAAATAAAAAAATAAAAAATAAAAATAAAATAAAAAAATAAAATAAGGTATAATAATAGAAATATAAAGGAAATAAATATATATATATATATATATATATATATATATAAATCAAGAAAATTAAGAAAATTATAAATGAGTAAATAAAAATAAAGAATAAAGTAGTTAACTAATAATATAGAATAAAGGTAGAATTTGAAATAATAACGGTAAAATTGAAAATAAAACTACAATAAAATAAAATAAAAATAAAATTTAAAATAAAAATAAAGATAAAAAACAGAGGTACCAATAAAGAGATGATAATAAAAATTAGAAAAACAAAATGAAAATATAGGATAAATATAAAAGAAATAATTGATAATAATAGTATGAATTAATAAGAACTTAGAACTATAAATAAAATAAGATAGAAGCATAAATAAGTTTAGAACACAAAGGTTGCATATTGTCAGCGCTCCCTTTCTAAAGGTTTTTTTAAGAAAACATCCAGCAAGGAGATGAGTAGGGTAGGAGGGGGAGGGAGAGCACATGGGAAGGTATGGACAACGGTAATTTTTAGGGGGAGAAAAACATCTTATAAAAAATTATTATAGGAGATGGCCAAGGGTGACTAGGGAATAAGGGATGTAAATATACATATATACGATTATATATATATATACGATTATATATATATATATGTATATATATATACGATTATATATATATATATATATATATATATATATACGATTATATATATATATATACGATTATATATATATATATATACGATTATATATATATATACGATTATATATATATATATATATATATATATATATATTCTATTATTCAAATGTAGTTTACTTAATATACTGCACCATATGTACAAAAGGCAACTATATCGGTGAAACAGGCCCTGAATTCCACCTACGTGTTAACAATCACAAAAACATTAGAGACAAATCCACATGCTACACAGTAGCTATGCATTATAATCTCCCAACCCACACCACAGACAACATCAAATGCATTCTCATAGCCTCCAATTCTAAGCCACAACAACACAGAAGCAAATACGAAACTAAACTCATTCTGAGTCTCAAAACCTACATCTCAGGAATTAAAAAAAATTTGGGACCACTTGATAAATAGTCATTACATGAACAGATAAACTGACCAACCACATATTCCTACAGGGGGTAGGGGGTTGGGGGTAAGGTATATACGACGGGAAAGTAATTTAACTTATCTTTTTCTCACCAGCCATTTTTTCCAGTTTTTTCATGTTGTAACTCCGTTCATATTATCACTTCTTTCCTATATTATATTTTACCATTCTCTTCATAGACATTTATCATCCATTGCATTTTATTAAGTTAATTTCACTTTATTTTTCATATAACTTGTAAAAGGGTTTTCTCTGGCCAAATGTTCTCAACCGACACTGACACAGTGCAAACACAATCCCTGATTCCGCTAGCACCTCAAATTAATTCTGCCTAAAAATATGCTACAGTTTCGGATCTCGATAGTTCTACCCATGCTGATGAGTCATAGAAATGGCGAAACACATGACTGTGGATAAATATCTTGTGTATGTGTATGTGTGTGTGTGTGTTTAAAAGTAAAGCACTGTGTAGGGAAAATATGAAAAGCTTCTGAATTAAAACAATATTGCGTCGTTCGCTACCCTTACCAGGAAGTATAGAATCTTAAATATACTTCCCTTCAATTTCGTAAGGTTATATCAGTGGCCGAGGGAGCAAACACATTGGATGGAAGTCAAAGGTGACTTTAGTCTGGCGTTCAAAGTCAGCCACTGGTAGTTTGGCCTTATCTAGCCACACTGATGAGTCTTATTAAGACAAAACATATATGTATGTGGATAAATAAATTAAAAAAATTTATTATATATATATATATATATATATATATATATATATATATATATATATATATATATAAACTTAAAGAAAGAGGCAAAATGCATTAAAAAAACCATGTGTTAGATGCAGATATTTTTATTAAAATCAAAATCAAAATCAAAAATCAAAACAATATTTTTTTTTCTTCATCTTGACTTTTTTATCTAATATTTCGCTTGATATAACAAGCCTCTTCAGAGCTTTAGACAAATAAAAGGTATTAACCTTATTTTTTTCATAACAATCCTTCCTGGTCTTGTAGAAGTGACGTCCGATGTTGTGTGGACTAACGGTGTAAATGTCTCTTTTAAATTGCAATTTAAGCGCATGGTCACTGGTAGGTATAAATTTGGGAAAGTTAATTTTTTTTAAGCATCTTTAAAATTTTAAGCTTAAAGAAAGAGGAAAAATACCTTCAAAAAACCATGTGTTAGATGCAGATATTTTTATTAAAATCAAAATAAAAATTCAAAAAGGATAAATTGATATAAGTGTTTTAAACTGTTTTAATTGAATACCTAAAACAAACAAATCTATGTTCAAACTTGAATGATAATTTTGTTTGTTTTATATTTCTTATATATATATTTCCAGACTGTATTTATACTTTATTTGTAATATTGAGGATCCTCTATCATATTAGGATTCTCTTCCGTATCTGAGATACTCTCTCTTTTTTTGTCTACTTGGCCTTTTGGCTAAAATCAAAGTGTAGTATCTGTTCCAATGGATACTACACCCCATAGACTGGTATTGTTTTGGCCTTCGGGGCTTGATTTATGCCGGTCTATGGGTCTGTCCTGTGCAGTTCTAGGAGGTCCGCCCTCCCAGGCTTTGCCTCCCCTCTTTGGAGAGGAGTAAGTTTATTGCTTACTGCCTGAGGCGCCCCTACCGGGGAATGCCGACGGGGCTGCCTAGGCAATTTTTAAACCCCACTTTCCCGACCCGACCTTGGGTCACATCTTACTTGTGGGAGTAAGATAAAAACTGGCCTTGTGCCTAACTCCTGGAGAGGAGTAAATCAATACTCTCTCTCTTGATGCCTTTGATATAATAATGTTGTATTGTGCGGGGCTTAATAAAAATGACAACACAGGTATCTTAGGAAAATATAATAAGTATATTTATTTGTCGGTGACGATGAGGGTGGTGGTCGGAGAGGCTTTGTGCACAGGGAACTAGACGGTTGATTCTCTCCGAGGTTCGATCGTCAACTGACTGTCTTTTGATTTTTGGTTGTTATTATATAACGATTTTGTCGCCACCTGGACGACCTCATTGAGATTGCACTCGGTGACAGCTTGAACTTTATTTGACACTTCCAAAATCTGTCCATCTTTTCCTGGCATGACACAACCGCACCTGGCAATATGATCTTTAACCTTTCCGACATCTCTGTTTCTTCTGACATCACTGTTTAAGTGATTCTTGCAGGTGCATCCTTTTTTTTGTTGGAAGAAACTTATCTTTTGACAATCGATCATATGTTGCCTCTTCCTGTGCAGGTGTTTGTCTGGTTGTGAGTTTTTTTATTTTATTTTCAAATAACTTTTTGGTCATCTGACAATTATCTTATCAACTGACAATCGCCAGGTGCATCTGTTTTATCAACAACCTCCGTGCATCGACTCGGATATGTAACAATAATTATAACTATAATTATTTTCTAAATAAATATGTATATATATATATGTGTGTGTGTGTGTGTGTGTGTGTGTGTGTGTGTGTGTGTGTGTGTGTAAAGTAGAGTGAGATTTTCCCCTGTATCATTGACAGAAATAGCTTTTTAACTGAAGGCTAGATAACAAAATTTTAAAAATCTGTTTAGTCAGTAAGATAGGGCAAATAATTCCAAGCGATTTTTATTTTTTATATTTAATCCGATCAACGGTTTTTGTTTTGATTACTAATATCATAGAGGGAGTCGAACGAGATGGCCCTCTCTCAGTCACAAGTCCCCTTCCGGCAACCCGAATCACACGGTTCAAATATTTAGTAAGAGAGATATTGTTTGTTGTACCATTTACTTAACAGTAAACTAATAACATCAAAAGACATTTTCTTTTTTATTCAGTAACAAGTGCAAATATATTATTTTATTTGAATTGAATAATCTTATGTATTAATAAAAAAGATCGGGCATTAGTTTCAAAGCAAAAAATTAATCTTGCATTGAAAAAGGCTTCTATTTCAATTTTAATAAAATTGAAATAGAAGCCTTTTTCAATGCAAGATTAATTTTTTTTTTTACTTTAATTTTATTCATTTCGGAATAAAATTCCATCATCAAAGTCGACCAGTATTGTGTCTTTTAAAAAAAAAAATAAATAAACTTTTTATTTTTATTTTGATATAACGTCCGTGTAATGGGTGTTATCCGTGGTGTTGTTCTGGCGGTTATGGATTCAAATTCTAGTTGTTGAACGAGGAATCATGGAGCATACTAGTATTTTAAAAAGATAGGTCGTTCATTTCAAAGCATTGATAGGCTAGAATTATTAAAATAGAAAATAGAAGCCTTATTCAATGCCAGATTAATTTATAATTCTATTTTCAATTTTAATGATTCTATATTAATATTTTATAAGATTTTTAAAGATTTTTTAATTCAACTGCTCTTTATCAAACTTATTCTGTAGACAAAATTATTGTCACTACAAATTTTGGTTAATAACTTTCTCAGCTAAAACTTTTGTAATTAAAATTAACTTGGAAACTATTAGTTGTCGTCTGCTTCTTGCTTACAAATAAAGCTGCATTAATAATACTACTGCATTAATAATACTACTGCATTAATAATACTACTGCATTAATAATACTACTGCATCGAGTTTGGATGAATTACTTCCCTTTGATTTAGCACATGCTGTTATATGTTCACTTACTGATACGTGTATAAACCATTATACACCAGTATCGTTGTCGTGAATCCGGGGTATTGTTTGTCCGTGAATACAATCACTCGAACGCCTATGTTTAGTTTTTAATAAAGGTTTATTGCAAAGAGAAAAACAGTCACAGGAAACATCAGAGAGACGGATTACTTTCGTATGCATGAGAGAGAGAGAGAGAGAGAGAGAGAGAAAGAGAGAGAAAGACAGACAGATAGATAGCCGGATAGCTCATCTCGATAGATTTTTTTTTTTTTTTTAAATCAAAATGAAGTGTTGACAGGTTCGTCATTATAGCACAAAGTGATGATGTATCACTGTTCTTCGCACTCGATTCGAGGCCTTTACATAATTAAAAATACTCTTTTCCACTCGGAAAAAGGTTTTGGAAGTACTAAAAAAAATGTATATGATAATAATACTACAACTTGACTCGTACCTTTAATGCTGTAGATCATCAGAAATAAATTTATTGGCCTGAAAATAGAAAGTGTTCTTTTTATTTACTTAGTGAGATACAATTTTCATGCGAAACCTGTTCTCCGGATAACTGTGGTGCTTAATTTACATATGGTCCATAAGTATAAAAGGCGCAAACTGTAATATTAAGCGACCCAAAACAGGAAATTTGGCAGTGATTGCCGAAAAATAGTCACCTGTGTACTTTAGGTAAAGAAATAATGAAATCTAAAAAATCAGGAAAAGTTTTGTGCTAATTTTTATTTTAAATAATTTATTTTACAAAAATACGTAATCAAATAGGTTGTTTGATTGTTTTTAGGGAAATATAATAAAACTGTCTTTGTTTATATTTTAAATAATTTATTTGCTTTCCAAATATGATCTAAGGTTAAGATCGGATTCTAACTCTGCCTGATGAGATCTCAGTTTATAATAGCTGTTGATCGATAACATCGATATACCAGTGTCGCTGATTTTGTACATGGCTGTGTAAATAAAAATAATCATACATAAAAGCTCTATTTGATATTGAGCACTTTTTATAAAATTCTTTGGATTACTACCCTGTGGATGTTTTACCTGGATTATTATTATTATTATTATTATTATTATTATTATTATTATTATTATTATTATTATTATTATTATCATTATATATATATATATATGTGTATATATATATATATATATATATATATATATATATATATATATATATATATATATATATATATATATATATATATATATATAAGTCAGGTTCATATTATATTCCGATAACCATGTTTTTATTTTATTATTTTTATTTTTATTTTTTCACATTTCCAAAAAACATAACATTTCTTTGAGATATATTTTTTACGGTCCGTTTTATTTGTCTTGTGCCAAACAACATTTTAATGTCAATATCTTCTCTGCAACATTACAAAATTATAAGAAAATATTCACAAAAAGTAAAAAGTTCTTGGATTAAAGTGTCTTGAAAAAACCTACACTATACAGTAGTTCATTTTTGGGTGAAACCAAACAAAAAACAAAAAAAGAGCAAACTCACACGTGGGGGAACCCACTAATACGCCATTTTCATATATATATATATATATATATATATATATATATATATATATATATATTAAAAATACTGGAAGCTATCTACATGAAAACACAACCACCTAAAATTAATAGCATCACGTATGAAACCAGTGGCAACATTTTAAAATGCTTAACGTAATGCGATTTTATTCTGTGATGCTACTCCAGCGTCGCTGAATTTAAATCGTCAACGTCTTTCCTGGAACAATGTGAAAAACGTTCTTTGTGTGTTTCTCCGCCGTCTTTTTTTTAATTCTCCTCTTTCTCCAGCTTTTTTGTTCGTTTGCTTTTAACACCTGGGAAGAATCGAAGGCGTTCGTGAAACCTATGGGACATTTATTGATTTTTTTTTTTTTTAATACAAAAAAGCCTATCAGAAAAATTGTAAATATAAAAAAGGTATAATTAAACAAACGAATTCTGTTATTTTTAACTATGTTTGCATATATATATATATATATATATATATATATATATATATATATATATATATATGTGTGTGTGTGTGTGTGTAAGATTAGTGGGAGAGAACCCCAGCAGAGTGCTCGATTATAAAGAAAATGCAAAAATTATTTATTTATCTATGCATTACAGAAGATCAGAACATCGGTACCGTCGGTTTCAAATCCTAACAAAAGAAACCTATAATAGGTCTCTTTACCGGACTCTCTTCAGCCTCTGTTTATGCCTGTCTCCCTGTAAAGAGACCTATTATATGTGCCCTTTTGTTAGGATTTGAAACCGACGGTACTGATGTTGCTCTAAACTATTGTAAAATATATATATATATATGTGTGTGTGTGTGTGTGTGTGTGTGTGTGTGTGTGTGTATCGGAAGTGTTAGAATAGTACCACTATAACTCGGAATATGGAAGAGGGGAATGCTTCTGCATTGTTAACAGTGGGACTGTTTCTGTGAATGACGTTTCTTGTGGATGGCCTATATAAATTGTTTTTTTTTGTTTTTGTTTTTTTTTGTTTTTGTTTTTTTAAATCATAAATGATTAATGTTGAATATTGGATTAATTCCGCCTGGATTCACAATATTTTGACCACTTTTGTCGCATTTTCCACAGACTTTTAACAGTGAATTTTTACTTTTCCATTTTCAACCTTTCTTCATTGAATATTTTGTCACTGGACTTTTTTCTACCTGGATACATTTTACATTTTAACAATTTTTTCTCACACACTTACATCCATTTTCTATTATCTCTCAAATATTTCAAATTTTGAATTTTGGCTACCTCCCCACCAACTTATCTATCCATGTAATTCCTCTGATAATAAGATTTCGATCTTTGAAAAGCCCGGCTTAAGGAAAGAAAAAATAAACATAATTGTTGTGGACCCGTTTAGGGGTACCAACAATGAAATAAAAGAACAAAAGGTTTAGAGATAATAATAACGAATTGTATTGAACAGAGAAATTATACACAAGTCAGTGTTGGCAGTGCTAGTGCCAAAATGTGGTACCAATGTTCTCCCGGCAAAACCGGTATTTATGGTAGCCGGTTGCTACCATTTAGTTATTATTAAAGGGTAGGAAGGTTCATCCACAACAATAATTTTATTGAATACACCTTGCATTGAACAACTGAAGATGAAATAGATTTGTCATTTTTACATTTTTTATTTCCTTTCTTTTCATTTATCTATATTATTGCTCTATCCCGTATATTGAGCTTAAATCATTTCATGATAGGTTACAACTTCTAAAAGTATACATCCTACTTTTAGTTTCATATATATATATATATATATATATATATATATATATATATATATATATATATATATAATATTTATAAATGAATATTTAATTATATTTACTCTCATAAGTGTAGGGAAGCGATAATTTCAGATGGTCATGAGGCGCGAACCCGGTTCACAGAGTAACCTTTGGCTCCGCACGCTTTCATTCTATCCTCACAGCCATAGGAGATTACCACGTGATACGGAGAATTTAAGTTATCATTTATGCCGATAGCAGTGTAAAAAATCAAAGACTAGAGAACTCAATGAACTTACTCGGAGTCTTGCTTTTGTAGCTAAGTGAATGTGTATTTTAAATATCTCCCAACTGTTCAACTTTAATTTTCTTAAAAGTGGCTTAATAATAATATTTATGAATTAATGTTGAATTATATTTACCTACAGACGACGTCGTTTCCAGCTTTTTACTCTCATCAGTGTAGGGAAGTGATAATATATATATATATATATATATATATATATATATATATATATATATATATAATTAACTTGTTACAAATATCCAGGGGGTATGAATCCGAAGGAAGTTGAAACCGGGTTTATGAGAGTGCTCAATGAAAATTCAGAGCAAAATATATATTTTTTGATTTTATTCCATTAGTTGCGACAAAACAAGTTTTGTTTCATTGGTGCAAATAGCGACCAACTCATCGGGCGGGCGAAGGAATTCAAATGGCATAAGTTTTAACTTCAACTTTAACGGGAGATTGAAAATTGAAAATACATTGGAGGGGGAGGGGGACAGAGTTGGGGCTTTGTCTATAACGGTGACATGGGACATGAGAGGGGAGGGGGGAGGACCTCAACAAGTCGTGTTTCAAATTATTACGTGGGAGGTTTTTCACGTGTCTGTGCTGTGATGATCTCAATTTCGGCCGGGGTGGGAGGAAGGGAGTTGGAGCGACGGCCAGAGTGAGTTAAATTTAAAATGAGAATAAAATTATGATTATAACCGTCATTTCTATTTTATTTTAATTCTAATAAGTAATTATCATGTGGATAAAAATGTTTGATAATTTTAATTTAGGGTATTAATTGCTACTTTTGCATTTTATTTATTTTATTTTAATGTTTTGTTTATTATTTGTAGTGAATTTTGTTGTGATTATATATATATATATATTTTTTTTTTTTTTTTAAAATTGTGATTATATTATACCGAGATCAATACTAGTGGAATCATTTTATAAGAGAAGTTTTCTGGTGTTACCAGTTTTATCATTAACAAAACCGATTATGACAATGATAACGCCTGCCAATCATACCTACGATATATATATATATATATATATATATATATATATATATATATATATATATATATATATATATAAGACGTTTATGCATGCTTGAACTTGAGTTGAGCACGGTTCTGAAAAAGGGAAGAGTTCCCGAAATATTATATCATATGGAGTTTCCACCAGACCATCTTGATACAGGTATTGCATAACATTGTAACATTGTGTAGATAAACAGATATATGTGTGTTTGTGGAAAAATAAATAAATATATATATATATATATATATATATATATATATATATGTGTGTGTGTGTGTGTGTGTGTGTGTGTATGTACACATTGTATTAAGGGTGAAACTATTTAATTTGTTCCACCATTATATGCCTTATTTGCTCCAACTTGTGTCTATCCGTCACACCTCTGCATTGTATTGCCTTCTAAGTATCACATTTATATATATATATATATATATATATATATATATATATATATATATATATATATATATATATATATATAGTACATGTATTATATTTGTTTCTTGAGATGTTATTCCATTGAAACTCCAGTCTTTATAAAAAGTGTTCAATAACAAGTAGAGCTGTTTTTAGTATACACTTTTTATTTATACAAACATCATTGGTTACATATGTGCATACATGTTTCAGTTGTCCTCTCCAATAGAGAGTCAACTTCCTCAGACCCTAAGTGAAATTCAAATGAGCTCATTTGAATTTCTCTTAGAGTCCGAGGAAGTTGACTCTCTATTTAAAAATGTATACTATATATATATATATATATATATATATATATATATGTGTGTGTGTGTGTGTGTGTGTGTGTGTGTGTGTGTGTGTGTATACACAGACACACACTAACTGTTCTAAGCCGTCATTGCCCGGGTGTATGAATTTGTTGCAAAAATTGACAAATATTAAAAAAGAAAACCTCTAGTATTATCTGCGTCTCTGTGTCTGTTATTGAAAGTAAGCTTTTTTAATTTTCCCAAATATTATTATTTTTTTTAAGCAACTTTCCTCAAATTTGAGAATGTCACACCTACAGACTGTCATTAAAGTGCAGTCTCTGTTCTCTTCTCAGTCATAGTAGGAGCAGTCCTTCACAAATAAGGCAATGTATGTATTAGTCCCAAACCAGAGTCCCTTTTGAAAATTTTAATTTGCATCTAATCAGCCAATATTAAAGTAGCTGACATTTTTACAAGAAAAAAAACAACCCAGAAATGCATTAATTTTATTATATTTTTAGTGTTAAGTAAGCAATTTTATTATTTGTAAAATTATTTGACATGTTTTCTAAGGACTACAACATTTCGTGAACCTGCAATAAGTTCTCTCTCTCCCTCCCCTCTTCACCCCCTCCTCTCTCTCTCTCTCTCTCTCTCTCTCTCTCTCTCTCTCTCTCTCTCAGAAGCGTTTTGTCCATATTTGTAACAAACGCAATGATGTGATTGGCTAATGAATATCGATGATTATCCAATGAAAATTACCAGTGTTTATCTTGAAGCTTCTTTTACTCAAGGATAAATCTGGCCGGACTAAGATGGTCTCAATGTCGGTAAAGAAAGTTAAAAATGTGCTACCGATGAGTTGAGTAAAAACAGCTGATTCACAGATGATAATTATCAGGTCAGATAAGATGGATTCGTAAGTGTGTGGGGGAGGGGTAATAAAAGGTAGTTATGCAACAGAAGAACAAACAAAGATGGCCACTAAGGATGGGTGGAAGGATGCAAACGTCCTGTCTCTCTCTCTATTTTCTTTTAAATGAAGCACGTATCTGTATATAAAATTAAAATATAAACTGTACTTATTTAAAATGAAAATATTTTCATTTTAAATAAGTACAATTTATATGATAAGACTTAAGCTCAAGGGATCTTTAGAAGAAAATGAAATTCAGGGAATCTTGCTTAATTGGTATGCAAATTTAATGCAAGTCTGAAATATTTTAATTTTCAAATGGGAGGTTGTGCCCATATTATGCTCCCCAAAAAAAATAAAACCTAAAATTTTGGGAGGGAAAATATTTATTAATTGATGTCTAATACCTATTGACAAATTTTCACAAAAATCGGAGTTATCTTAATTTTCACGAAGGGCTTCAAACCCCCTTTTTACCCCCTTTGCATAAAACTAAATTAAACTAAATATAGCCCACATTATCTACCCTTATGCCTAGCAGCGGTGTTTTAAAATTCATAATGATCGGTTAATTAGTTTAGGAGTGAATCCTATACATAGAAATATATAAATATATAAACATATACACATACCTAGTTTCATATAAATAGAGAAATCCCTATTGTTATTAGATTATAATATATTATTATTAGATTATAATATATTATTATATTAAATGATGCGATTAAGTAGTACGAAATAAATTGCTAAGAAAGTTAAATCGAAAAATGCTATAATAGATGTCGTCACTCTACTCAAAACGAAATTTTCAAAATCAAGTCATATATATTGTAATGGCATGCTTCCAAAATGTATTGATTTCCCCTTCGTTGTCTGCAGCGTTGTCCTGTATATTCGCCTTTCTCAAATAAGTAGTAGCAACAACAACTTCTCCATGGGCAACTCTGTCTGCCTAAATAAGTTGTCGCTACATACTTAATTTCTTTCTTTTGTTCGCTTTAGACTACCTGCAACACCTATCACGATATTAACGCTAGTCTTGTGCAAAAGAGAATTCTGAATATCTTGACCTTTTTTAAGGATAAATAAGATAACAGTCCTATTATATCTATAAACTAGCCGACCCGATCCGACGCTGCTCGGGATTGAATGAGGAACAATATTATGTCCTTTTTCACTATGTTCATGACACCATATTACTTTTTTTTTCTTTTTTTTTTTTTTTTTTACTGCTCTCACCCTCCCGTTTTGCCCCCTAACCCTAATATAGTCAGAAGAAACTAAAATCGCGATATTAACGCTAGTCTTGTGCAAAAGAGAATTCTGAATATCTTGACCTTTTTTAAGGATAAATAACATAAGATAACAGTCCTTTTACCCGGCCTAATAAACCGGTATCGTCCGGGCCTTTGGGTCTGGATTTACGCCGGTCTATTGGGGGTTGTCGGTCCTGTGCAGTTCTAGGAGGTGCACCCTCCCAGGCTTTGCCTCCCCTCTTTGGGGAGGAGTAAGTTTATTGCTTACTGTCTGAGGCGCCCCTACCGGTGAATGCCGACAGGGCTACCCAGGCAATTTTTAAACAGCCAGAGTGCTCAAATTCTCGAGTGCTGGTTCTTTCCCACTTTCCCGACCTTGTGTCACATCTTACCTTGTGGGAGGAAGATAAATCTCAACAGTCCTATTATATCTATAAACTAGCTGACCCGATCCGACGTTGCTCGGGATTGAATGAGAAACACTATTATGTCCTTTTTCACTATGTTCATGACGCCATATTACTTTCTTTTTTAAAAAATCTTTTTACTGCTCTCACCCTTCCGTTTTGCCGCCTAACCCTAATATAGTCAGAAGAAACTAAAAAAAAATTTTAAACCCTCTGAATTAGTGTCTTATGTCTATGGTTTAAATTTCAGTAAATATATGTATTTGAAGTTTTAAGTGGGTTCAGTCCATAGCTCTTCTTGGGGCACAAAGAGATTCAGCACATTAAGGGACACATAGAGATTCGGGCTCTGCCCCCATATGTCCCTTAAGGGGGCGCTTAAGTATTCAAGATGACTTCCATTGTCTCCCCCGGAAAATTTTACATATAAATACACTTTTAGTTTTTATGTAAATTCTCTAACCTTTCTTTGTATAGGGAACACTCACACATTGACATTTATATATATTGTTACACCGGCCGTTCTTACACAGGAGAAACTACACCGGTTGTCACTATAAATAGTGTGAGTCACCAGAGACACAGAGAAGACAAAGCACAGTCTTGTAACTGCCTAGCCAAGTGCTAGTCACTTTCTTACTTTGTTAATACACTTGTTAAACCAACCCTCGACTTGACTTCCTTTATTTATTATTTACTGTTGGACAACTTCACAACATATATATATATATATATATATATATATATATATATATATATAGAGAGAGAGAGAGAGAGAGAGAGAGAGAGAGAGAGAATATAAGAACAAAAGAAAATGTTATCTTTTGTAGAATAACTAATTAGGTGCATTATACCAAATGTGATCAAAAAGTAATAGGACTCATTTTTTAAATTGGTGGATCCAACCAAAAAGCCATCAGAACAATCCGTCGGGCTAGGATCAAAGTATAGCATCTGTTCTGTCTTCGGTCAGGAGAAGAGAATTCTATCTAGACTGAGACAATTTTTATTTTTGTCTCAATCCAGAGTGTCCCATTTTGGGGAGCTGGATTATCTCTAAAAATCCACCAGAACTGAAGAATGTGTTTTCCTGCATATTAGCCTATTTATTATTTAAAGGAAAGTCGTAATTCTGTCTGAGTGTGTATGTATGTGGGTCCGGCTAAAAGTCAGAAACTACACAAGATATGCTTACAAACTTTACATCATTGGATTCAGTGTGACCACGAGCTGGTTATGGTAAAAAAAAATACTGTAATATTCATTCCCTTTCGATAACCGGGACCAAATTAGTGCAGTTTTTTTTTTTTGGGGGGGGGGGGGGGTAATTACTTTTTTTATAATTCTTACTGGTTGCTGTTTAAAATACAACACTGAAAGTAGGTCAAACAGTTGATCATTTTTCTTTTTCTTTCTTTTTTCTTTCTTTCTATTATATTGAACCATTTGCCAGAGAGAGAGAGAGAGAGAGAGACAGACAGATGGGCAATCGGGCAGAAAGGTAGAGAGAGAGAGAGAGAGGGGGAGAGAGAGAGAGAGGGAGAGAGAGAGAGAGGGGGGGTGAATGAAAGAGAGAAAGGGAATGAGAGAGAGAGAGAGGGGGAAGATGGACAGTCGGACGGAGAGGTAGAGAAAGAGAGAGAGAGATATGGGCAGTCGGACAGAAAGGTAGAGAGAGAGAGATAAAGAGAGAGAGATATGGGCAGTCACACAGAGAGGTAGAGAGAGAGAGAGAAAGAAAGAGAGTTGGCGGCAGTCGGATGGAGAGGTAATAAAAATAATGGTAGAGTGGGGCAGTCGGGAGGGGGGGGATACAGAGAAAGAAGTTTCAAAAAAGAAAAATTTTACAGACTCTTTTATTAACTCTTTTATTTTCTTAGCCCTGGGCAACGCCGGGTAGTGCTGCTAGTCTCAAATAAGCAGGAACAACGACTTCACTGAAACAAATTTTGTATTTGATTATTTTTATATTTTAATTTTTTATTTATTTATTTACGGATGTCGCCACTTCTGGTTCATCGAAATTGAAGAGTCATAGGGACTCAGTAAATGACCTTGAACATTGAAACGGCCTTGTGTCACACCCTACCAGCATTGAATCGATAGAAAATACCAACAACTTCTCGGGCAATTGTCTGCTAAATAAGTCAAAGCTACAGACTTAATTCTCACTTTTCTCCGGGTTTTATACTACCTGTAACACCTATCAATATATTAACGATAGTCTAACATTGTGGTCTGAAAATTATTTCACTGCTTGTTCTTATAACTTGGCGATCAATGTAAATTTTGAATATTAATGCACTTCGTTTTTTTTTTTGTTTTTTTTTGTTTGTTTGTTTGTTTGTTTTTGTTTTGCTTGCTGGTCTAAGCTGCCAGAATCGATGTTAATTATGAAAACATTTTTGCATTCATTCTGTTTGCACTCGTCATCGATTACTCGTCTGTTTTAACCAATGAATTAAAGCATCCACCCCACCCCCACCCCTCACATACTTTCTTTTAAAACAAACTTCTGCTTCTTTACTCTGTTAATTTAACTTTATTAAATATTCTTGACCTCTGCTTCTATATTGACCAGTTTTGTTTTGGAACTGGTACTCAGGTTAACATTTTCAAGGTCAAGTTTTCCAAAATGTTTTTTCCAAATTCTTTTCCTATCTCTTTTTCTTTTCTTTTTTTTTTTTTCATAAATCTTTTCCTAAATGTTTTTTTCCACAATTGTTTTTCCTGAAATGTTTTTGGGTTTTTTTCAAAATTTTGTTTTCCAAATGTTTTTGGTCAAAAATTTTTTTTCAAAATGTTGATTTACAAAAGATGTGTTTTTTTTAATGTTTTTTCCAAAATGTTTTTTTCAAAATGTTTTTTCCAAATTTTTTTCCTATCTCTTTTTCTTTTTTTTTTTTTTTTTCATAAATCTTTTCCTAAATGTTTTTTTCCACAATTGTTTTTCCTGAAATGTTTTTGGGTTTTTTTCAAAATTTTGTTTTCCAAATGTTTTTGGTCAAAAATTTTTTTTTTCAAAATGTTGATTTACAAAAGATGTGTTTTTTTTAATGTTTTTTCCAAAATGTTTTTTTTTCAAAATGTTTTCTTTCATGAGTCAGATATTATTTTTATGATTAAAAGAAAATATTTTGTCATAAATACATAAACAACACCGACATTCGTTTTTACATGAGAATACATTTCGTAAAATGAGTAAATTACCAAGTGGGATCAAAGTCTATTAAGACTGATTTTTAAGTTTAGCGGCCTTGACTCAAAAATTTTTGGAACAAAGTGACTAAGAATACATCCAAAAGCTTTGTCCTGAACATTACTTATGTATCACTAAAAATGCATCCAAATATTACTCATGTATCATTATAAATGTTAAAAATCTATATAAATTATAGTTTGATAAAAAGAGGTTATATTTTAAAATGAAAGATTTCCAAAATGTTTTATTCCATCAGAAATCTTCTTCTTTTTTTTTTTTTGCATAACTAACATCATTTTAATGGAACGTTCAGCCGCCTGGATAAATCGTTGCAAAAGCATGAATTTCCTAAATCGCAGGAAGGTTGACCGGTCAAAGAAAACTTGGAAGCAAGTGATTGGGCAAGACAGAACAGAGTGGAATTTTGAGACTGCTGACCCTCTGAACCGTGAGAAGTAGAGAGTGAGCTTGCGTAATATCAGAAAACGTCTGACCCCTGAAAAGGGGAAAAGTGGCGTTAAATGAATAGAAGAAGAAGAAGAAGAACAACAACAACAACAACAAGACTAATTTTTTTTTTAAGACCAGGAATTACCAAAACGTAATGAGACTAATTTTTAAGCTTAGTGACCCTGACTAAAAAGCCATCAGAACAATGCGACTACGAACTCTAAGAACATATCTGGCGGATTTATTGTCCTACCTTGGTGTCTCATGAATTGTCTGAAGGCAACCGCAAATCATGAAGCAAATTCATGAGGAACCCATTTTCCAAGCTTAGGAACCTTTCCAAGTTGTTGAAGATGACGATCAACAGTTGTAAGGCTTCATTGCCAATTCCTCTACTGCTATTACAGGGTTTTCTTGAAGTGATGCCACAAGGAGCTCTTCATCAAACTAAACAGGACGTTCAAATCGGCCATCATCTTCACAGGTGACATTTCCCTTTTTGACTTTTGTAAACTATCCTCTGCACGTCCTTTCATTCAGCCATTCTCTATAAGCTGAGAAAATATTTCTAGTCGTTTCGACTGCAACGTTACCTTTTTATAACTCATAAAGCATTTTATGCTCATTGGATATTATCATGGTTTAAGGACTTTCAACAATCATCATCATCATCATCATCATCATCATCATCATCATCATCATCATCATCATCGGTTTACCGTCCGTTTTATATGCTGGCATGTGTTGGACGACTTTAAGAAATTGACTTCCAAACTAACCTATCTTGGGTTATTTATCCCTCTTTCTCTCAGGTACATCTTTATCACTTCCTCTCATGTTTTCCTTGGCCTTCCCCTGTAAACTGAACTTGCTACCCCAACTGTTCTACATCTACTAACCCAAGAACTCTCATCCTTTCTTTCAACGTGCCGATACCATCGAAGTCTACTCTTCTGCACACATCTCCCTATACTGTCCAGATTTAATCTTCCTCTGAGGTCATAAGATCTAAGCTTGTCTTTAAGACTCACATTACACATCGATTGTATCATTCTCATATTATTTCTTCTCTATGCAACGCATGTCCTCAACCCTCACTGGCCAAGTTTCCCTTCTGTACATCATCACACTGCATACACATGCCTGATAGACTCTTCCCTTGGTCGACATTGGTAACGCTCTGCTGGTTAGTAATGACAGAAGTTCTCTGAACTTACTCCATCCACTCTTAACTCTTGTAACCACACTAGTACCTGCTCCGTCGTGTGCTCCAATGATATTATTTGTTAAGTATCACAGTAAAGTTTTAATTAATATTTTCTTGTAAAATAAAATTTAATAAAGTTAAATTTGTCAAAATGCATATATTATTGTTATGGTACCTTACCTATAACGGATTTTGGACTCTTCCATTCACCATATATACTAGGAGTACTTGCTCCTCAGTGTTGACTCAACCCCAACCCGATCAGTCTCTCATTAACTTCGGTTGATTGAGGACGTTGGGATGGGGTAATACCAGTCGAGGATCCGTTCTCGACAATCAGTCCTGCAGGAACTGGGCCACTTCGGTGGCTTTTTACCTGCCAAGCTGAGGTATACTGTCCTGGGTTTTCCTAGGAGGTGCACCCTCCCAGGCCTTGCCTCCCCTCTTTGGGGAGGAGTAAGTTTATCGCTTGCTGCCTGAGGCGCCCTGACCGGAGAATGCCGACGGGGTTGCCCAGGCTATTTTTGCTAGGCCAGAGTGCTCCTTCTTTAGGGGCGCTGGCTTGATCTCCCCACTTTCCGACCTTGTGTCACATATTCCTGCGATGGGAAAAAATTAAATACCTGAATCAACCCCAGTCTATACTGGCAGTCAAGACTGATGTACAACCACTCTGGTTTCTCTGTTGTATTATACTTTTCATCAATATATTTGGGTTTTTTTAAACTCTAAGTTTGTGCTTTCATTTCGGCCTCTTTACAGGGTCACAACAATTATTATTATTATTTGTACTCACTAGGAGTTCTCACACAGATCATCGTCAGTGATTGCTCACCGACAACAACCAGTGGTATTTCCTGGAGTCTGAGTGACAACAAACCTCCCCAGATTTCCAGTATTCTTCACCTCTTTTCGATAACGATGCAGTATTGCAACAGCCGCTTACCATTGATTTCTCGCTGGTAAGGACAATTGGTCTTCTCTGGGATTTGGGTGGCAATAAGCCTCCCCAAGGTCTCAGCATTCTCTGCACTTTTCCAGTGGAGGTCTGGTTTGTGCTGTCCCTCCTCGGTCTTCCCATCCTCCTCGACCCTCTACAAATATTTTGTCTGGTGTCAGCCTAGGCCGGCACCATTAAAAAAAAAAAATGTTTTAATTAATTTTTTTTTTTTAAATAAATAATTTTTTTTTTAATTTTTAATTTTTAAATTATTTTTAATTTTTTAATTTTTATTTTTTTTATTTAAAAAATTTTTTTTAATTCTTTTTAATTTTTAAATTTTAAATTTTTTAATTATTATTATTATTATTATTATTATTATTATTATTATTATTATTATTATTATTATAATCAATGTTTATTTCTCTCAGGATTTTTTTTCTATATATTTTAATGACACGAAATAAATGCTAAAATATTCCTCAATTTTAGGATTGATTCCTGTTTGAAAATCTTTCATTTTACTTGTTCTAATTAGCCGTAATTTGCAATTAACTCACCAAGTGACCCATCTCTTACTAGTTTTTTTATCTATCACTCTCACCCTCTCTCATTGTATGTTGTCACCCCCACCGCTCTTATTTTATATGATATCTGTTACACTTGCTTCCATCTCTCTCTCTCTCCCCTTCTCTCTCTCTCTCTCTCTCTCTCTCTCTTTCTCTATTAACAGTCGAAAGTAAAAAAGAAAGGAAAGAATAAAAAGATTGGAATAATCCATTATAAACAAAAGGGAATATCAGCACAAGTAGTAATTCTATTTAATTCATAGCTGGAGAAAGATAGAGAGGAAGACATAGCGAGCAGAAAGAGAATAATTTTGTATTTTTATTTTTTTTATTAAACTGGCTTTGCAAACTCACTTTTTCCTTATTCAAACAATCTAACTGGAACTTAATAGGTGTTGGGAAATTCAAAAAAGAAAACTGACTCTTATTAGAGCAACTTTCAAAGCACACGGACGTCTATCGGACACGTTCTGCTCCTGAGCACTTTGCCTCTTACGTTATCTTTCTGATTGAGTCAACTGACTCTCAGACAATGGTCAAATAACCAAACAAATTTTGTTTCGTATTTTCTCCAAGTGGCACGTTGTCACTATTGAGATTTTGTAAGTACCTTTGTGTTTCCGTGCCATTGCACATTTTTATTTCACATCTCTAACACAATGGGTATTTTCCGTATTGTCGTGGAACGTTGTTATTCTTGTTTAGAATTCATTTCTCCTGGTTACTTCCGTTGTGCGCCTTCATGTATTACACGTCTTTAACCGTCATGTTAGCGGCAAAAGTACTTCAAGGGTAGGCAGGGCTCTATAGCGGCATTTATCAACCTCCCACAGAGTAAAATGTGACACAAGGTCGGAAAGTGGGATTTGATAAGTCAGCACTCTAGAGGAAGAGCACTTATGACCGTCAAAAAATGCCTGGGCAGCCCCGTCGGCATTCACCAGTAGGGGCGCCTCAGGCGATTCGAAATAAACTAACCCCTTCTCAAAGGATAAGAAGGCAAAGCCTGGGAGGGTGGACCTCCTAGAACTGCACAGGACAGACCCATAGACTGGCATAAATCAAGCCCCGAAGGCCAAGACAATACCGTTTTATGGGGTGTAGTATCTATCGGAACAGATACTACACTTTGATCCCGACCAAAAGGGGAAAACACCCTCTTCCACTTTGTCCTAAGCCAGCAGGGAAGAGTAGGCTACTAAAAATTTTACCGACCCGAGAGGGCCACTTCCGGACCCTCGCCATGTGACTAGGAGAGCACATCAGCAGCCCCGGATGTTGTGAGAGTAATGAGAAGGGGTTCATGTCAGCAGCCTCGGACTGGCATGAAACGAGCGACCAGAGAATACAACATCCTACATTGCCTTCATATTTGCACCTATGACCCAAGAACTATAAACGATCTTAATGCTGGTGCCCTGGAGATCATGCTACATGAAATCTGTGATATTAAATGGGATATCATTGGTCTGTCAGAATCTATAAATAGGATATCATTGGTCTGTCAGAATCTATAAATAGGATATCATTGGTTTGTCAGAAACCAAAATTAAAGAATCCGGGACAGAATCATTTGCTTTTGGACACAAACTATTAATGTCATCCAATGAACTATCCAGATCCAATGAAGTTGCTTCCTACTAAACAAATCTCTTGTGCATGAGATACAACACTATGAACCTATTTTAGATCGACTGGCTCTCTTAATCCTGAAAGGGAAATTTGCCAAATTCATTTTCATACAATGCTATTTTCCAACTTCTTCATACTCTGAAGAAATTGATAAAATGCATTGAGTATTGTTGTCACATCTGGGCTGGTGCACCATCCACTAGTCTCTCCCTTAGACAAGGTCCAAAAAAGAGTCGTTAATCTAATAGGTGTCTCACTATCCACCAAGCTCCAGTCCCTGTCCCATCGCCACAGTGTTGGATCCTTGTGCTTGTTTTACACATACTTCAATGGAATGTGCTCCAATGAACTTGCTGTTCTGGTTCCCCCTCAACATAAATACACTCGACCAACCCGACAGTCAGCTAAATCCCATCCATTTACTGTAAAGGTCCCCAGATGCCGGAGAGCCTTCTACTCCAATAGCTTCTTCCTGCACCCTTTTTCCCCGACTGTGCCGACATGCAGAAATTTAAAACTAATGTGAACAGATATGTCGCTGCACAGCTCACAACTTAGGATGACCCCCAACACTTTCACCCTTATTTTCAGTCGCCCCTTACGTCTACAGTGGCAACTTGCTTGTTTGGGGTGAACTATGTTAAAAAATAAAAATTAAAAGATATATGACCAAATCCAAGAAATTCTAGATAAAACGCCAAAACTAGATAAAACGTTTTTGTCATAGGAGACTTCACTTGTAAAGTCGGAATCTCCATGACAACTATCCGAATGTTATTGGGATGCACAACATTGGAAATGCAAAACCTCGGGGTGAAATTCTTGCAAAATTCTACCTCATTGTGACCAATGTCTTGTTCCAAAAGAAGAGAATCTTCACTTGGACATCCCCTGATCGTAGGACCAAAAATCAGATTGACTTTATTTTAACCCACAAGTTCAGAGTCTAGCAGAAGGTTCTTGATAGTGAGACCATCAACAAACCGGAAATATCTGACCACAAACTTTTGCGAACAAGAGTAAGGCTCTCTTTTTCACGGCCACAAAAACAATCTGGGACCCAAAGATGCAACCTTAGTACCTTAAAAGAACAACGTATCAAAGATGCCTTTCAACTTAAGCTTTAAAACCGTTTTGTCCCTCTCTCTGAAGTCGCAGACTCAAATTTGCTGTTTGAAAACAACACCAAAAGCATCAAAGATTCTGCAAATGAAGTTGTTCCTGCAGCTAAGCTTTTATCTCTTGACTGGATGTCAAACAAAGCCAAACAAGCTATTGGGAACAAGCATAAGGTAAGAAGATAGAAAGGATGTTCTTTCAAAGAATACAAGATATCAAAAGCTGAGTCGAAGAATCTCATAAGGAGAGACAAACTATTTGAAATAGATAAAGAGGCAGACTTAATCAGTACACTACCCCCTCTCACAAACAGTTATACGCTGCTTTAAAAAGGCTAAAAGCAAAGCCAAGAAACATAAGTTGGAGAATTAAAGATAAACACAGCTAAATCCTATATGACAAAGATGAGATTTTGGAACGGTGGCCGCAATTTTATGAAGAGCTATATATGAATGAATCAACTAACATCCCTCAAGATGATGAGGATAGGAAAGATACAATAGCACCTATTTTGAAAGGCGAAATAAAACATACTATTCTATCTTTGAAGGAGGGCAAAAGTCCCGGGATACATAATATTCACAGTGAGTTCATCAAAGTTGGTTGAGAACCACTCTTAAATATTCTTTTGAAATTGTTTAACGTGATACTTTCAACTGGCAATGTACCGCCAGCTTTTAAAAATGCACTGATCATTAGACTGCATAAGAGGAACAGTCGCCTGGACTGCGGAAATTATTGCCATTTCTAGAGCAATGATATATCAATGGTTTGCGGGACCGACCGACCGTTGGGGTTGATCGGCCTCACTCATTCCAGAATGTTCGCTGAAGCCCAGTATTTTTCCACTCTTCTAGACGAAGAGTAAAAAACATCAGCGACGGTAAAATACAGGCAGCAGCCAGTATCTTTCCGTAGCATTCCAGGGGTTAAAAAGACAACTGTTGCTGCTGCTGTCATCTTTTTTTAAGATGGCGTCTTTTTCAAAAGTAAACACACGTCGCGATGTGTTGAACCCCGACAAGGGTCTGGCACAAAGGTTGCTTCACAACTTAGTAGCTATAAAATAGCTGACAATGTCTTGGAAACCCCCGAATCCTTTCTCTCTGGTAAAAATATGGTTGTCTGGCACCGCACGTGTTCAAAAATGGCACCAAAATATATCCCTACGGTCAACTGCCAAAGGTCAACTCCTAAAGGTCACCTCCTCCTTTCGGTAGGAGATGGGTGTGAGTGTGAAGATTTAACGGTGCAATTTCTAATAATAAATGTTTGTCATTAATTTTTTTCTCTTGATAAAAATGTTTTTGTTTCATTTTTAACAATTTTTCCCGTACTTTGTAAACAATGTGCATTTGGAAGATAATGAAGAGTGGCAAAAATGAATTGTGGACGAGTCCATTGTGGGTGGGACGTCGAGAAAGAAAGAAAGCGAATTATTTTTAAGTTATATTTACAAATTGTTTTTTCACAGTATATTTCTTCATCTCTCTCATATGTATATATATATAGCAAGCATTTTGTCTTGCAGACATATTTCGTTAAGTATTACAGATGACTTGTGTCTGCATATTTGTTCTTTGATCCTTTCTTGATATCTGATTAATTTTCGGGCTTCAAACTATATTATGATATGAAAATAACAAACTAAGACAACAGATATTAGAAGCTCTAAACATTAAAACTAAAAATTCATTTTATTAACAAAATTAATTTCGATAACAGTGAAAACATACGAAAATGCTTTCTACGGTAATCCGAAATTAATAAACAAACCAGAACCCTATAAATAAATATTTCGAAATTTAAAAAGAATTGGAATCAGGAATTTGGAACAGAATCGGTAATATATATATATATATATATTTGTAGTCAAACTTTCAAGGTTTAATAAATATTAATTCTTAACTCCAGAGGATGTATGAATAAACAATCGAAATTTATATTCCAGTGACAATCCATTATTCAAGAGATCCAATTCTTTACGGCTCATTTCGTCATCACTCAGACAAACAAAGTATAGCGATATATATCTTGGATTTTCAAGGAGCATAACTCATCAGAATGAGGCGTTTCGGGCACAATTATGAACTTTCCTTCTAATGAGTCATGCTCCTTAAAAATCTAAGATATATATATATATATCCGTACTTTAGTGAATCTTTTGTGAATCTTGTACATACAAATATATAAACATACCTAACTTTATTAATATATATATATATAT
The DNA here is from genome assembly GCA_963556195.1 of Sepiola atlantica. Classification (NCBI taxonomy): domain Eukaryota; kingdom Metazoa; phylum Mollusca; class Cephalopoda; order Sepiida; family Sepiolidae; genus Sepiola; species Sepiola atlantica. The sequence goes on from OY744545.1 coordinate 48,228,053, forward strand.
ATATATATATCTGAACAATAGAAATTTAGATTCCAGTGACCATGTCTTTAATCATTGTTGAAAAGATGCAGAATGTATAAAAAAAAAAAAGATCTTTATGCATCATTCCCAACTTCTTAAGCTGCATACCAACCAGGGAGAGGTACTATACAACAAATTATCGCCTTAGAGCAGATAATAGAAAAGTACATAGAATTCAATAATCCCGTGTTCATTGCCTTTATTGATTTTACTAAAGCGTTTGATATCATCAAACTTCCATCTCTTTGGTAACTTTTGCAAGAAACAAATCTGAGTAAACAGTATATACACCTCTTGAAAATGACTTATGCTAATTCGACTGCTGAAATTAAAAGTGATATAGGCACATCATACCCAATCAGAATCCTCAATGGCGTAAAGCAAGGTGATGTCCTTTCGGCGCTTCTATTCTGTGTCATTATAGCACAAGTTATTTGGAAAACAAAACAACAACGTAGATGTGAATTTTCAATTGGTGGCCATCTTTTGTGTAATCTGAGCTATGTGGATGACATAGCTGCAACTTCAGCTCTGATTTGCAGTTACTTCTAGATAATCTTGTGAAGTACTCGAAAGAAGTTAGTCTTTCTATTAACACACTCAAATACTAAATGCATGACAACTGATAAAAACAAACTCCTCTTAACATCAACATCAACGGCCAACAAATCGAACAAGTTACAGAGTTTGTTTACTTTAGGCACAAGCTGTCCTCATCTAACGATGGGCAAACAGCTGTAAATCACAGAATCAGCTTAGGTTGAGCCGCCTTCACAACGAACCAAACCGCCCTAACTTCTAAACGCATACCTACCGTACAAAATCAAAGCGAACACCTACCATGAAAATAACAATAGAGTAGAGAAAGACTAGCAACGTCTCTTCTGTGAGATAGGGTTAGGGGTAGGGTTAGGGGTAGGGTTAGCGGACAGATATTTGAGCTCAGTCAGACACCTACCATGAAAATTACGATTGAGTAGAGAAAGACTAGCAACGTCTCTTCTGTGAGATAGGGTTAGGGGTAGAGTTAGGGGGCAGAGATTTCAGCTCAGTTGAACACCTACCATGAAAATAACAATAGAGTAGAGAAAGACTAGCAACGTCTTTTCTGTGAGAAAGGGTTATGGTTATGGTTAGGGGTAGGGGGCAGAGATATGAGCTCAGTCAGACACCTACCATGAAAATAACGATAGAGTAGAGAAAGACTAGCAACGTCTCTTCTGTGAGAAAGGGTTATGGTTAGGGGTAGGGTTAGGGGGCAGAGATATGAGCTCAGTCAGACACCTACCATGAAAATTACGATTGAGTAGAGAAAGACTAGCAACGTCTCTTCTGTGAGAAAGAGGCTGTAGGGAAGAGAAGAGATCATTCCTCCACTAGATTGCAGAGTCGATTTTGTAGTCTGTCAAGGCAAGAAGCGTACTCTGAGTAGCACCTCCCCGGATGTGGCAACACTACTCCATCTTAGGGCGCATCTGATTCTTATACACGTAGAGGATTGCATCAGGAGTCAATCTTAATTCTCTGTTCTTCCTTTTATAGTAACCGCAAAACGCATCAAGATATTAATGATAGTCTTGAATTCTGGTTCGTAAATTATCTTACAGCTTGTTTTTATAGCTAAACGATCAATGGTTTCTTCATCTCAATGTACTTCTGTTTTTCTTGTATGCCTAAACTGCCAGAATCAATGTTCAGTATGAAAATATTTTGCATACTTTTTTTCTTTTTTTCATCCATCATCGATTGTTTGTCTGTTTCGCCCAATGACCTAGAGGTCATTTTTTACTTCTTCTTCTTCTTCTTCTTCTTCTTCTTCTTCTTCTTCTTTAAGTTTTCTTGACCATTGCCTCTATCTTGACCACTTATGATTTAAAATTTTGGCTCAGGTTAACATTTTCAAAATCAAGTTTTCCTACTTCATCATCATCATCATCATCATCGTCATCATCATCATCATCGATTTAACGTCCGTTTTGCATGCTGACATGTGTTGCCCGACTTTTAAGAATTGACTTCTAGACAAACCTATATCTGGCCAGGTCTTTATTTATCCCTCTTTCTCTCAAGTCCATTCTTATCACTTCCTCCCATGTCCCTCCTGTCCCCATGCCTGAAAACTGAACCTGTCACCTCAACTGCTCCAAATCCACCAACCTAAGAATTCCCATCCGTCAAAAGGCAAACAACACCACAGAAAAGTCGAGTTAAAATTAAAGTAAATTTTATCAATTAACTAATAATATTCAGGAGACGAAGTGTGATCAAAAAGTAATGAGACTAACTTTTCAACTTGATTTGATTGGTTGTTTTATTTTACAGCATATCAACCATTTCCGGTTATTTCATTCTGAATCCAGTCATTTTCGTAAAAGTTTTTATGCCTAAATTTTGCCGCCCAGACTAGTTTACTGGGCAGCCAACAGATGGCTCTGTTTACACTGCGCCTGTAGTAGCCTCCTTTTATTTTGATATGATATCTCATTTTGCTTAAATTTAACTCTAGATATAGCTTCGAGGTTAGTTCATATAGTCCTGTGCAGTTCTAGGAAGTCCACCTTCCCAGGTTTTACCTCCTCGCCCTTTGAGAAGAGGTTAGTTTATTGCTAATCGCCTGAGGCGCCCCTACTGGGGAATGCTGATGGGGTTGCCCAGGCAATTTGTTTTCTCAGCCAGAGTGGTCTTCCCCTCGAGCGCTGGCTTTTCGAATCTCACTTTCGTGACCTTGTGTCTAATCTTCCTGCTGTGGGAGGGAGATAAATAAAAACTCTAAATATGGCTTCTTTTGGCTAGGAACAAAGTGTAGTATCTATTCAGATGCTGCACTTAGTCTATTTTCGGTCAGTGAAGGAGAAGTTCTTCAAGACTGAAGCAATTTTTATTTTTATTTCTATTCAGAGTGCCCCTTTTTTAGGGAGCTGGGGTTTCCCCCCCATTAAAAACCGACCTTGTGTCTAACTTTGCCCTCGTGGGGAGGCAAGTAAATAGGAATTCTAGATATTGCTTCACAGACAAATTCATGTGGCAGTTGTGGTGTTAAACATAAATAACAGTCTATTTACATCAAAGAAAAAGTTGAATTACATTGAATGATTGTTAAAGTTTCTAACAATCCCTGGTGGTCGAGGTGCATGGTTGGTGTATAACTAGTTAGTAAGAAATGTGTTGATGAATTATTATTAAGATGAAATCCTATTGTTCGGCAGAACACTTCATCCAACATCTAGAAATTTAGACAGTAGTACAAATTTTTCTTTGGTGGAAATAGGGCGGTGTTTATGTGTAACACCAGAGCGGCCACTTCAATTTGCCTGTGAAGACATAACTAGGCTTAAATTTACGCAAAATAAGATATAATCTTTAAATAAAAGGAGACTACCACCAGCAGGTGTAGTGTAAACGAACAAATTGATGGTGCACGACACACAAAACCATCCGTTGGTCACTCAGTAAACTAGTCTGGCGACAGTAGGATTATCAAGTTCCTTCTCATGATTTCTTCTCCATCCGGTTTTGGAATTCAAGGTGCTGTCAGTCTCCCAGACTCTGGGGTGGACAACATCTCATGCCTGTTCATCATGCAGTCACATGATCTAGATATATGTTAGTAATGAGTGTGTTGATGAAATATTATTACGGTGAAGTTGGATGGTCTGGCCAAACGGTTACCGGAATAGCGGTGTTGCACCTATAATAACAATTTTTCTGCCGAATAATTTAAAAACTACTGATGTATTGATTTACTCCTCTCCAGGAGTTAGGCACAAGGCCAGTTTTTATCTTACTCCCACAAGTAAGATGTGACCCATGGTCGGGTCGGGAAAGTGGGGTTTACAAATTGCCTGGGCAGCCCTGTTGGCATTCCCCGGTAGGGGCGTCTCAGGCAGTAAGCAATAAACTTACTCCTCCCCAAAGAGGGGAGGCGAAGCCTGGGAGGGTGGACCTCCTAGAATTGCACAAGACAAATTCATAGACCGGCGTAAATCAAGCCCAGAAGGTCAAGACAATACCAGTCTATGGGGTGCAGTATCCATCGGAACAGATACTACACTTTGATCTTAGCCAAAAGGCCAACAAATCTACTGTTTTATTTATCTATCTCCCACAAGGTAAGATGTGACACAAGGTCGGGAAAGTGGGATTAGAAAAACCAGCACTCGAGAAGTTGAGCACTCTGGTCATTAAAAATTGCCTGGGCAGCCCCGTCGGCATTCCCCGGTAGGGGCGCCTCAGGCAGTAAGCAATAAACTTACTCCTCCCCAAAGAGGGGAGGCAAAGCCTGGGAGGGTGGACCTCCTAGAACTGCACAGGACAGACCCATAGACCGGCGTAAATCAAGACCCGAAGGCCAAGACAATACCAGTCTATGGGGTGCAGTATCCATCGGAACAGATACTACACTTTGATCTTAGCCGAAAGGCCAACAAATCTACTGATGTAATTCTCTCTTCTGTTCCTTTTTATACCATCTGCTATCGAGATTTTCATGATAATCTTATGTTCTGGTTTCTGCTGCTTGTTTTTATAACCAAACGATCAATCATTTCTTAATCTCAATCTCTTCTATATTTTGTTTGTTGGTCGAAACTGCCAGAATCAATGTTTATAATGAAAATATTTTACATTCTTTTTTTTTCTCACCCCCACCCCTCATCGATTATTTGACTCTTTCGAGACTAATGACCTTTTCTGACTTAGGTTTCTTAACTCGTTTTGAGAAACAAAACAGGAGTTGAGAGACGCCATCTTGGATGCCCATGTAAAATTAACTTTTGTTCATCTCAGTCATTCACTGATAACCTAAGAATGAGTATATTATTTTTTTTTTTACTCACACTCATTCGTTTCCCCTCTTGCAACGTCCTAAAAATGTGATAAGTACACAAGAATATATATATATATATATATATATATATATATATATATATATATATATATATATATATATATATGACTTGGATGAACTGTATAAGTTTGACAAAAAAGTGTGTTTTGGGCCAATATATTTGATGCTTTATATACTTTTATGTATTTTTATATATTTTTATATATTTTCAAAGCTTAATTTTATTACCTGCAGTAATGTCATTGCGGTAATGGTCCTCTGAGGAGAAGATTATATATATATATATATATATATATATATATATATAGAGAGAGAGAGAGAGAGAGAGAGAGAGAGAGAGTAAGATAATACTTTAAAGATATAAATAATATCTTTAGTCAGTAAACTATCAGGATAAAACAAAGCTCAATATAGTGTATAGAGCAATAATATTAATTGAATGACATAATAAAATGAGAAATTAATCAGATTTTATTAAAGTTCAAAAACAAGGAGTGATACTGCGTCCTTAACTCATGAGTTTTCAAAGAAAATCTTCTCCTCAGAGGACTATTACCGCAATGACATTACTGCAGGTAATAAAATTAAGCTTTGAAAATATATAAAAATATATAAAAATACATAAAAGTATATAAAACATCAAATATATTGGCCCCAAAACACTTTTTTGTTAAACTTATACAGTTCATCCAAGGCTATAAAGTTTAAAACAATTTCAAGAAAGATGGCAAAGAAGTCGATTAAAAACCCATCCAGGTGGTGAATGGTAGTCCAAAAACGAAAAAGTTATTCCAGGCGGGAAATTTGCTTGCTATCGATGCAGTAGATGACAATGAAGAGTGTATTCAGGGTGTATGCAAATTAATAATAAAACGATAGAAAAAACAAAATCATGCAAAAAGTTCAGAAGACTAACTCGGTGTTGAATATTATAATGACAATGAACTTTTTGTACACCGGTGTGTTTACCGGTGCACTTATTATTTTTCGCTCCCTGGGCGGTTTAAGAATAAAGGATTGCATTCATTCGCTCTATGGCACAACGGATATAAGTGCTAAGTAATAATCAGTTATAAGTGACAGTCTTCTGGAGGTTGAAGGTTCGATCCTCAGTGAGGGCGATTCTAAGAATAGAAATACGAATTACTTAAGACTTCTACCCGGTCATGGTTGATGGAACAAGAGCTAAACTTGTGGATTAAATAACGGGTTTTGTTCAAAATTCCGTACAGATTCCCGAGTTCGACAAGATGCATTTGAAGAAGGTCGGAGGTTACATCGACTAAAACGTTGTGAGAATAACATTCAAAATGAGACCAGTAGTTCAAATAATCCAAATAACTTCGACTGAAATAAAATGAAACAACAGAAAATATATAGAGAGAGGGAAACGTGATACTTAGAAGGCAATACAATGCAGAGGTGTGACGGATAGATACAAGTTGGAGCAAATAAGACATATAATGGTGGAACAAATTAAATAGTTTCACCCTTAATACAATGTATACATACACACACACACATATATATATATATATATATATATATATATATATATTTATTTATTTTTTCACAAACACACATATATCTGTTTACCTACACAATGTTACAATGTTATGTGATACCTGTATCAAGATGGTCTGGTGGAAACTCTGTATGACATAATATTTCGAGAACTCTTCCCTTCTTCAGAACCGTGCTCAACTCAAGTTCAAGCGTGCATATATATATATATATATATATATATATATATATAGTCTCGGAAGTTTCTCAACCATTAAAACTATATAAAGAAAGAAAAAAAAACATTTTAGTCCCAAGTCGTTCGGTGGAAAACTACTTTTTGTAAGTCAATTTACTTTTTGCGGTTACTATATTAGTTTGCTTCCAAGAATTTACGCTAGTCTTAACATTATTTAAGGGATCATCAGTTGTTTACCATGAAAAACTGTTTCGGGAATTTAAAAACAAAACAGTATTTTATTTCATGGCTTCCCAGCAGAGTTGATCAGACCCCACTTCCCTTAAAAGACAAGAACACAAACGTTCCGTATATTAGATCTAAGTTTTATTCCAGATAAATATTTTGCTAACTTATATTAGTTATTAAAAAATTTCTTCCTTACCTGTGTTGTTCGTCTGTGTCTAAGAAAATGTATCCGTTAATTACAAAAATGTTGCTGTATTTTAAAGTGTTCGGACGAATCCATTACACTACTTTTTAGGTGATTTATAGTTTAATGTATTTTTAGTTTTAGTTTTATATTTACAATATTTAAAAATCAAAAATACATGTATTTTTCCCCCTTTTAATAATATAATTAGTATATGTGTTATATATATATACGTTTATACATATTGTACATTATTTTTATTTAGATAGTTTTGGATTTGCTCTATCAATTTATTTTGATTAAATTGATATATATATATATATATATATATATTTAGATGTTAACTTACTTTCCATTTCATGTTGGAGCAGTGGTAGGCGCCTCGGCTACTGAGTCAAACATAACTTTCATATCGGTGTTCGAACCGTGTGACCGGTGGAGATAGTCTCCTCCCATACTGACGATTTCAGGTTTGGCATGAAGGGTTTATTTTAAAAGTAACATTTATTTATAAATACCTATTCAAAGCTCTTGCAAGATTGAGCGCTTGAAGTTAAGTTGACAACAAGCCGTCATTCTGCATAATGCATAACACGTGAGGGAAATGTTGTTATTTATTATGTTACGTTGTTAAATGATTTTTCTTTACCAGGGATAAGCAATGCCAGATATTTGTAATAATAAACAAGCCGCGCGTGCGTGGTCCCCCTCTGTATGTGACTCGATGTGGCGAGTGTAAAATGCAATAAATTTGGGCAATTTGAGGCATTTTTTTACCCCCCTTTGATTCCCTGGGGGAGCGAACCAGAATTTTTCTGAGGTCAAGGATGCTCATTTTATATCCAGAACAATTGCCTCTACATTTTGGCCAAGTTTCAGAGAAATTGAATGGATGGATGAAAAGTTAGGGGGCAAAAAAAAATGTCATTTTTTTCCATTTCGGGGCCTTTTGACCCCCTAGGGGGCTAACCAGACTTTTTTTCAAAAATCGGAGAATGTCACTTTCTAACCTGGCCAAAGTTACAACTTCATGCAAAATTTCAGAGAAATTCAATGGATGGTTGCGGAGAAAATCCAGACGGACGGACGGACGGACGGACGGACGGACGGACATGCCTCAAAACATAAGTCCTCCGATTTTATAAATCGGGGGACCAATAAATAAATAGATAAATATGTGTATAAAACAAAAAGGTATCACCAAAGAATTTGTGGGAAAAATAAAGGAAAGGGTCAAAGGGTGCAACTGTTGACAAATTGATTAATTCCGTAGTCATGGCTGACAGAATTGAGATTGCCGTGAGGAAAATGTTATTTATTATGTTGCGTTGTTGAATGATTTTTCTTTTCTGTATTCGCTCAAAACATGTGGATTGATTCGCCATGTTTCACTCAGTTGTGAATAAAGACTTTTAAGTTTATGGATTTGAAGGAAAGAAATTTATAGTGATGGATCTGGTTCACGTCTTATCATTACAAAAATCAGACATTGTATTGCGCATAGATCCTGTAAAATAAGCCTTGGCATGGCAATGCTATTATTGACTGTTGACAGAGTAAAATTATAATTTGGAGGCAATTTTTATGAATGTAGAAATTGCTCTATGCATTAATGGTGACCAAGTGTAACGAAGAAAAAGTATTTTTAAGTTGGGGAGAGAGAATGGAGAGAGGAGAGGGGTGTGGAAGATTAGAGGAAGAGAATGAGAGAGAGAGTGAAATTGAGAGAGAGTGATAGGAAAGAAAGAAAGAAAGAAAGAAAGAAAGAAAGAGTGAAAACGAAATGGAAAGAAAGAAAGAGTGAAAGCGAAATGGAAAGAAAGAAAGAGTGAAAGCGAAATGGAGAGAAAGAAAGAGTGATAGAAAAATGGAGAGAAAGAAAGAGAAAGCGAAATGGAAAGAAAGAAAGAAAGAAAGAGTGAAAGCGAAATTGAGAGAAAGAAAGAGAAAACGAAATGGAAAGAAAGAAAGAAAGAAAGAAAGAAAGAAAGAGTGAAAGCGAAATGGAGAGAAAGAAAGAGAAAGCGAAATGGAAAGAAAGAAAGAAAAAAAGAGTGAAAGAAAGAGAAAGCGAAATGGAAAGAAAGAAAGAAAGAAAGAGAAAGCGAAATGGAAAGAAAGAAAGAGAAAGCGAAATGGAAAGAAAGCGAAATGGAAAGAAAGAAAGAAAGAGTGAAAGAAAGAGAAAGCGAAATGGAAAGAAAGAAAGAAAGAAAGAAAGAAAGAGAAAGCGAAATGGAAAGAAAGAAAGAAAGAAAGAAAGAGTGAAAACGAAATGAAAAGAAAGAAAGAAAGAGTGAAAGCGAAATGGAAAGAAAGAAAGAAAGAAAGAGTGAAAGCGAAATGGAAAGAAAGAAAGAGAAATGGAAGGAAAGAGAAAGAAAAATGAAAAGAAAGAAAGAGTTAAAGAGAAATAGAGTGAAAGAAAGAGAAAGAAAGAGAAAGAAAAATGGAGAGAAAGAAAGGGAAAGCAGAGAAAGAACTTTACCAAAGTTGAAGTGAATCAAGTATGACCAAAGAAAAACAATTGAACAAGATAGGCTGAATAATTTAGCATTGATTTCCTAAGCTCATAACTTCAGTCGTGTAAGCTGTTAATAGAGTTTTCACTATTAGTAATTTTTTTCATTACTTTGCTTTCACAAAATCAAAGGATTTCAAAATAGATTGAGATGTCATAATAGTCCTTCTCTCTTGCCTCTTTCTCTCTTCCCCTCTTTCCCTCTCGTCTTTTTCTCCCCTTTTTCCACCCCTTTTCTCTCTCTCTTTTAATTATCTACATCATTCCATTCCTCTCACCACTTTTATTATCATTCCTCTTTTATTTACATTACTCGACCCCCTCCCATCATTTAAATTTTTGTATAACGTAGACAATTCTGATATATGTCGCAGTTTCTAGATTTGTTTAAAAGTTTTATATTCTAGTATTTCTGCTGTGCTTAATAGAGTGACGACAAACAATGATATATAAAAAATATACTCATATATCTTTATTGTCAGTGGCGGTGAAGGGGTGTGGGTGTATGAGGAAAGAAGATGTGCATGCAGGAATTCGACTGAATGTTTTTTCTCGTGCCCAAATCGCCAATCAACTGACGATATCAATTTCAGGTTGTTATTATATAAAAATGTATGATTCCCTGCAAACGCCCACTTTGG